>BLSH010234735.1:314891-335730 GCA_018402905.1 Glandirana rugosa | reverse complement strand
GTCCCTTTATTATGGTCCCACCGAATAAACGAATAGTTGTGTACTGAGCCTCCATTCATTCAGAAACTGAACTATAGTAAAAAACAGTTTACTATGCTTCAGTTATGAGTGAACCAATTGGTACCAATCACTGACACAGAATAAAATATTTACAAAAATGGGAGGGGTGTACTTACTTTGGTGAGATACTGTGTGTATATATATATATATATATATATATATATATATATATATATATATACAGTATATCACAAAAATGAGTACACCCCTCACATTTTTGTAAATGTTTTATTCTTTTATTCTATCTTTTTATGTGACAACACTAAAGAAATGACACTTTGCTACAATGTAAAGTAGTGAGTGTACAGCTTGTATAACAGTGTAAATTTGCTGTCCCCTCAAAATAATTCAGCATGTCTAAACCGCTGGCAACAAAAGTGAGTACACCTCTACGTGAAAATATCCAAATTGGGTCCAAAGTGTCAATATTTTGTGTTGCCATCATTATTTTCCAGCACTGCCTTAACCCTCTTGGGAATGGAGTTCACCAGAGCTTCACAGGTTGCCACTAGAGTCCTCTTCCACTCCTCCAAGATGACATTCTGGAGCTGGTGGAGGTTAGAGACCTTGCCTTCTCGAACCTTCTGTTTGAGGATGCCCCACAGATGCTCAATAGGGTTTAGGTCTGGAGACATGCTTGGCCAGTCCATCACCTTTACCCTCAGTTTCTTTAGCAAGGCAGTGGTCGTCTTGGAGGTGTGTTTGGGGTCGTTATGATGTTGGAATACTGCCCTGCCACCCAGTCTCCAAAGGGAGAGGATTGTGCTCTGCTTTAGTATGTCACAGTACATGCTGTCATTCTGGTTCCCTCAATGGACTGTAGCTCCCCAGTGCCGGCAGCACTCATGCAGCCCCAGTCCATGACACTCCCACCACCATGCTTGACTATAGGCAAGACACACTTGTCTTTGTACTCCTCACCTGGTTGCCGCCACACACGCTTGACACCATCTGAACCAAATAAGTTTATCTTGGTCTCATCAGACCACAGGACATGTCCTTAGTCTGCTTGTCTTCAGCAAACTGTTTGCGGGCTTCTTTGTGCATCATCTTTAGAAGAGTCTTCCTTCTGGTACGACAGCTATGCAGACCAATTTGATGCAGTGTGCGGCATATGGTCTGAGCAATGACAGGCTGACTCTCCACCCCTTCAACCTCTGCAGCAATGTTGGCAGCACTCATATGTCTATTTCCCAAAGACAACCTCTGGATATGATGTTGAGCATGTGCACTCAACTTCTTTGGTCGACAATGGCGAGGCCTGTTCTGAGTAGAACCTGTCCTGTGAAACTGCTGTATGGTCTTGGCCACAGTGCTGCAGCTCAGTTTCAGGGTCTTGGCAATCTTCTTATAGTCTAGGCATCTTTATGTAGAGCAACAATTCTTTTTTTTTTCAAATCCTCAGAGAGTTCTTTGCCATGAGGTGCCATGTTGAACTTTCAGTGACCAGTATGAGAGTGAGAGCGATAACGCCAAATTTAACACACCTGTTCCCCATCCACACCTGAGACCTTGTAAAACTAACAAGTCACATGACACTGGGGAGGGAAAATGGCTAATTGGGCCCAATTTGGACATTTTCCCATAGGGGTGTACTCACTTTTGTTGCCAGCGGTTTAGACATTAATGGCTTTGTGTTGAGATATTTTGAGGGGACAGCAAATTTACACTGTTATACAAGCTGTACACTCACTACTTTACATTGTAGCAAAGTGTCATTTCTTCAGTGTTGTCACATGAAAAAATATAATAAAATATTTGCAAAAATGTGAGGGGTGTACTCACTTTTGTGAGATACTATATATATATATATATATATATATATATATATACACACATTGTGGGAGATTAGCTTGTGGGGATCACTTTTCAGAGGAAAAAATTCAGCACGGAGGTCAGATTCTTTAAAGTCTGGCGGCTTGTCAGGTTTATTATCACAGGTCTGCAAGATCAAAACACATAAAAACAGAAAACAAAACATCGCCGTCCGGTGCTAAACTAAACAATTTGGTTCCTCTCTATACAGTGTGGGGCTGTTCCCGACACCCACAAAACATAAGCACAGTGCACACCTTGATCTTTAAAGTCCAAATTTAGCACACAGAGCTCACTCAGCTTCCTTCCTCTGAGATCCAGGATAAAACTCTCCTCTGCTCTCTTCCTGGTCATTAAATGCAGGTGGAGAGGGGTTTTAGTGGACCAGAAAGTCTGGGCCGGAACCAGCTCTGCCATGGTGGCTGGCAAAACCCGGGTCGGACCTTCGCTAGTCTCCCCAAAGTGATCGCATGCGAGGCAATAAGTATCGCCCGTCCATTATGGTGCCTCGCATAATATCACTATATATATATATATATATATACACACACACACACACACAGTATAGAAAAAGTGATGATAGTAATCTCATATATAAAGGAACATGATCATTTAGTGGTAAGAGGATGTGTTTGGGAGTCATACTATATATTGCCTTAAAGCGGTAGTAAGCCCATGCATTTAACAGGTTAAAAACCAGTCACATTTCCGGCATGTGCCGGAAATGTAACACTCCCATTGGTTGTGCTCTAAACCAAACTGTCAAACCATCCAATGGCTGGTATCATAGCTGATCACATGTGCAGCATCATGGCAGTTGTAGATTAAACAGAGGCCAAGATGGCAGCTTCCTTGGCTGAAAATGATAGGAGGGTTTATTACCACTTTAATGCTACATTGATGCTCCTAGGTATCTGGGCATAGGAACACAATGTTGGTGTATAGAGATACCCATGCCAATGTAATTCAGTCTGTGTGATGATACAGATGGGTGGCAGGTATGACAATGCTGCCCTTCAGTACTGTGAGTGCCGATATGATCAGTGGGCATAGATAATGGGTAAGGAACTTCACAGGATCCTGATCGGTGATAGCCTCGTCCAGTGCTGCTTTCCCTGGGAGTCTCTGTGAGTACCTGCAATGCCTGGAACGCACGCCAGTTCCTATATAAGGAAGTGCAGCTGTATTTGGCATGCCAGGATGAGCTAGCTTCCACCCATGTGATCTCCCACGGTCACCTGACGCTATGGAGTCCCGCTTCCACTTCCTGGTCACGTGATGCGCTTCACGCTGGTAAAGCCAGCTCAGTATCTAGAGGAGGATCCTCTACCTCACGTCTAGTTGGACCGCACACCCTGACTCCTGTGTTATGAAATTGTTCTAGCACCCAGTGTTCTGTATCTACGTAGCCACAGCTGTCTCCTATAGCAACCAAACTCACAACACCGTATGGAATTTCCTTGGATGAGTTCCCCTTGATGTTTTCCCAGCCTCTTCACAGTCCCTGGCTTATGAAGAGTCACCTCTGGTACTTCATCTCAGAACTCTATCCTACTCCGCATGCCCCCAGGCAACAAGAGGTTATTGCTCTCTGGCAGATCCTCCCCCATGCCCCCAGGCAGTGACCAAGCTCTCTCTGGCAGAGCCCCCGAACAGGCTTCAGGCCTACCCAGCAGCAGCTGTTCTTCACACACCCACCCCTGGCAGTTGGGGTGGAAGGACCCAGATCACCCGACGTCCTCCAAATATATACTCTCTCCCAGTATCCTCAGTAGCCAAAGAAACTCCTACTGATTGGCTGAAAAGAGTATGCATTTTCATAGCCTGAAATCACTGTAGCTCATCATACTAATGTCAAAGGCAACAGTGCCACCTATTGACAAAAGAGAGGAATCACAGCTAAAGCAGGCTTAGAAGAAAACCCAAATGTTTACTAAACCTACAAATCAGCCAGGCTAGCTACCACCTAGAACAGCTAAATTATTGGCAGCCCTGTTAAGGACAAGGGTGCTACACATTAGTATACTTCACAGCATTATATTATTACATTACCACCACTGGGGGTGTGCCATCCATTACCATCTCCTGCCACCACTACATTCCTGTGTTGCACCTCAATGTTTGCAGTGAACTATGCTACTGCCGCACTGTCAAACTGTCACATATAATGTTTCTCCAGTCACTCTTCAGTTGTAATATTTGTAGTGTTTATACTGTCTGCAGGCTAAATCCTGTTCTGTCTGTTATCTTTTGGCATATGGCAGTGCTCCAGCAAATCAAAAATATTTGTGGCTATTGTCTCTCTGAAATGTTATAATCGAACAGTGATTTTTTTCATTAAAACCTGCCTGGTCTCTCCACAATAAACTGTGGCCTGATAAAAGTTCTTACATATTGTGCATAAATCCTGTTATTGATCAAATACTGTACTTTAGTACTGAGGTTTTGCTTACACGATCTCTGGTGTCTCTCCTGTTTAAAATGCGGACAATTAAAATATTCACATTAAAGTGTGGGGACTTTTTTTCGGGTAAATAAATACAATGTAATGTTTATTTTATTTTTTTTTTTGGTTTAAAGCAGGCTGTTGTCCCTCCTGTTTAAATGCAGTTTAAAATGCTTAAATAATCATTCCTTTTCATGTGAAATATATACACTTAAGCCCTGGTTCACATTGGCGCGTTTTGACATGCGATTTGACATGTCAAATCGCATGCCAAATCGGCGGCAATTGCTGGCAATGGCCCCATCCTCTTCGGTGCGATGTTGCATTTGCGGCACAGCACCGATTTCCAAAAGTAGTTTCTGTACTACTTTTGTGGATTTCAGGTGCGATTTCCATTGAAATCTGTTGCGAAACCCAAACAAATGTCTCTGAAAGTGCACCTGAAATCGAGACTGACATGCGGGAATGAAATGCACCATTTCATTCCCGCACCAATGTGAACCTGGGCTAAATGTGGAATTTTGGGCTGCAAAACTGTGTGTGGTCTGTCATTTTCAAGTTACATCCTACTGCAAACTGATTAAATGCTGACTGTTTAATATTTCAATCTCTTGTCTCTGACATATTCCACAATACTTTTTAATTCACTTTAAAACCTGTCTCATCTCCCCCTTTTTAAATACGGCCTCCTAAAAAGGCTTACATGATGTGCAGCCTGTCTGTGCAATAATCCTGCTTCTTGTCTCTGACATAATCCACAATCATTTTTAATTCATTTCGTATCTCTTTAAATGTGTCCTATTAAAAAAGGCTCACCCGATGTGCAGCATGTCTATACTATATTTCTGCCTCTTAGATAAAATTAACTATTTTAAATTCATGTTAAAACCTGCCTTCTTCCTCTTCAAATGTGCCCTACTGAAAAGGCTTACATAGAGTATAGCTTTATTCTGGCTCTTGTCCCTAACATTAAACTGTCATTTTTATTTTAGTTTTTTTACTTGTTTTGTCTCTCCCTCTTACATTCCTGTCCAAACAAGCTGCACACATACTCTCCAGCCATTGTACTAAATGACTAGCTATTGTATCAGAAATATGGCTTCATAATTTCTATTTCTTCATAACAACTACTCATCTCTGGAAAATCAGATTGGGGTTTGGAAGTGTTTTTGTGCAGTCCGTGTTGGCATTGGATTGAACATTGTAAGAAATATAGTGTGGTACTGCATTATAGTATAACTAAAGGCAAAACTTTTTTTTTTTAGTTTTGGATAGAGTAGAGAAGGGTTAGAGCCCCTGTCAATTTTTATTGCTGTCTGTGCCCCCGTTAAGATTCCCTCTCTCTATTTGTCCTGTTTACCATTATCATTGAAAGTGAAAGTAAAGAAAAAAATCCCAAATTTTGGGTTGTCCCCAGAAAAGAAATAGATGGGAAATTTTCCAATGGGGACACTACTTCGGTGAGCTGGGGGTTCCCAAGAAATTCCTTTAATTTGCAGAGATTTCCTCTCACTTCCTGTTTGGCTATGGGACAGGAAGTGAAGGGAAATCTCTGCAATGGGACAGAGATGGCGAAAAAAAATCTGACGGGGTTGTAACCCTCCCTTGCTCTATCCAAAATGAAAAAAAAAAGTTTTGCCCATAGTTCTACTTTAAAGAAGATCACAAACTATACTTTGTTTTGCCACTGCTTAGCAATTGTTGTGAAGTTGAGGAATTTAGCTTTATTTTTTAAATGTGTAAACCTTCCAATGAGCTTTTACATCAGTTTTGTCTACTTCAAACTTTCAATTCTAGCCTTTTACTACTATGGAAAAAATCAGGTTTCACAGCAAAAACTACCCACAGAATATTTTTTTTACAATTTAAAATTAATCAGATACAGTTACTGCTGTTATATGTAAGTAATAATGTAAAATTTAAAAAATGTATTAGACATACAAATTATGTGATGGCAGAATATGGTGTTGCTCACACTGTCCCAAAGAATTGTACTGATCTGTATCACCACATAAAGCTTAAAGGCATCTTCCAGCCATGTCATTTTAAGAGTTGGAGTTTTTCCACATGTTCTCATCAAAGTTCTATAAAATGAAGAGCCCCGTCCCTGCTGAACTGTATTTTTTTTTTTTTTTTGCATAGGTCCATGTCTTCCTGGCAGTGCTCAGCTCCCCAAGTTCATTATTTGATAATTCCTTTCCTATTAACGTTAAAAATGGTTTGAGCTTTGAGTACATCCTCCAGCCCCACACCGTATAGTGAGGAAACTATACTATTTAGTTTATTTTCTGTTTTGTTTGTTTTTAACCTGCAAACCTTTTACCAATAAACCTGGCAAGCCACCAGATTTGAAAGAAAGTTGCCTGTACGGTGACTATTTTCGTCAGGAAAGATGATCCCCATGAGCTAATCTCCCACACGTGGTGGATTCAGTGGGCATCTTCTCAAAATGGAGGAGATGTTGAAAGCCTTGCTACTGGCGACTGTGGCCCAGCAGGAAAGTCGCCAAGTTGCTGCAGCACAGTGGGAGGAGAGTCGCCGACAGCATGAGGCTCAGTGGGAGGAGAATCACCAGGTCATCGCAGCACAGCAGAACGCAAATCGCCAGGCCATCGCAGCACAGCTGGACGCGAATCACCAGGCCATCGCAGCACAACAGGAGACTAACTGCCAATTTGCACAGGCCCTGCTGGAATTAAAGAAGGGGTCCGCATCTCCGGTGACAATGGAACCAAAGCTGGTACGTGCCTCTTACCACATGCAGAAGATGACACCTGCAGATGAAGTGGAGGCGTATCTCGCGACTTTTGAAAGGGATAGGATAGCCAAAAGAACAGTGGGCGGGACTGTTAGAACCATTCTTGACTGGTGAACCCCAAAAAGCCTACTTGGATCTGGAACCAGATAAGGCCCAGGACTATGAGACTCTAAAGACAGAGATACTCGCACACCTAGGGGTCACCATGGCAGTCCGGGCCCAACGGGTGCATCAGTGGACCTACCGAACTGACAAGCCACCCTGCTTGCAGATGTTCGACCTGGTCCACCTCACCAGGAAGTGGCTGCAACCGGAGACTTTGCCAGGTTCCCAGGCGTGGTCATGGACCGCTATCTACGTGTGCTTCCTGCTGCTTTGAGGAAATGGGTCAGTCATGGGGACCCCAAAACTGCCAACCAACTCATGGACCTCGTGGAGAGATACACTGTTGCTGAGGACTTGTTGCACCCATCTTAGCCCCACTCCAATGTATCTAGGGGTTAAAGATCACCCGGCAGACCCGGTAAGACTGTTTCAGGGTTCAAGGGTGTGGGGAAGTTTGATAAGACTGCTACGGCTAAAGAGGCTGTGGGCTCTAGACTTGGAGACTGGCCAAGGAAGCCAGGAAGGTCTTGGGGACCCTTGAGAGGACTGGGTATAGAGCACATACAGTGCTACCGATGCCATGCATTGGGCCATATTGCTGCCAATTGTACCCATGCTTATGTGAATAGGCACCTTTCTCTTTTTGCACAGGTTGCATATACAGTATCATGTTCAAGTCACATGGAGAAGCTAATGTGTGTGATTTTTGTTGATGGGAAACCAGTCACTGCACTGCTTGACTCTGGTAGTATGGTAACGTTGGTAAAAAGCAAGTGTGTAAATCCTGCAAGGTTACACCCTAGCACTGTCAGGGTCATTTGCATCCATGGGGACACTTGTGACTACCAGATGGCGGTGGTTGAGATTGACCTTGGTCTTGGTACCTTCACTGCTTTATGATGCCCTAGTGGGCAGGGATTTTCTCCATTTTTGGAGGTTATGGGAAGGCACAGGGAGTCTGGAGGATAGAGCTCCCCCTGCTGCGAAAGCATGGGGACTCTCATCAGACCCTTTTTGCCAAATGGAAGGGTAGACTGGTGGCAGGACCGAGGAGGGAGGAGACCCTCTTCCTTTTCCGGTACTGGCTGGGGAGCCGGAGGAGCTGTAAGATATCTCCCAGCTGGGGGCTAATGACCCAGAAAATGTCTCTCACCCTGACCGCGAGAGTGAACAGAATATAGTACCTGACTTAGAGGTCCGGAGAGAGGACTTCTGTACAGAGCAACTACAGGATGTCGCTCTCCTTAGAGCAATGAGAAAACGTGAAGGTGAAGGATGGGCAGCCTGTGGACCCTAATTGGTTAAATATAATTTGATGTATCAGGTGGTGAAATGCGGGGAGACGAGCTGGACCAGCTAGTGGTTTCCAAACCCTTTCGCAAGGTGGTGCTGGATCTAGCCCCATGGACATGTACTGGGGGGACATCTGGGTATGTATAAGACCAGGGAGAGAATAACCCAGAGATTTTTCCTGGCCTGGGTTGCATGCAGAGAGTATTGTGAATCCTGCCCTGAGTGTCAACTCTCTGTGCCCTCACCCCATTTTCATAGTCCACTTGTTCCACTGCCCATAATTAAAGTGCCTTTCGAAAGAATTGGCATGGCTCTCGTGGGACCCATAGTAAAGTCTGCCGGGGGAAACCAGCACATCTTGGTAATACTAGATTACGCAACCCGCTATACAGAAGCCATAACCTTGCGGAACACCTCCGCTAAGACTATCGCCAGGGAGCTGGTCCAGGTGTTTAGTCGGGTGGGGAACCCTAAAGAGGTCTTAACGGATCAGGGCACCCCGTTTATGTCTCATGTAACCAAGGAATTGTGCAGGTTGTATAAAATCTCCCATCTCCGTACCTCGTTCTACCACCCACAAACAGATGGACTTGTGGAGAGGTTTAATATAACACTAAAAAGCATGTTGAAAAAGGTAGTGGAAAAAGATGGGAGAGATTGGGATATGTTGCTGCCATATCTCAAGTTTGCCATACGAGAGGTTCCGCAGGTGTCTACGGGGTATTCCCCCTTTGAACTCTTGTATGGTAGACATCCCAGGGGGCTGCTAGATGTTGCAAAAGAGACATGGGAAGGAGAGGCCACCCCATATACGAGCGTCATCGAGCATATTTCCTTGATGCAGGATTGAATCGCAGCAATCCTGCCCTTGGTGTGAGAGCATATGGAGCGAGCCCAGGAAGCCCAGAGAAGGGTTTATAATCGGGGTGCCAAAACCCGGACTTTCAAACCCGGAGACAGAGTGCTGGTGCTAGTCCCCACGGTTGAAAGTAAATTCCTAGTAAAGTGGCAGGGTCCCTTTGAGATTAGGGAAAGAGTAGGGGAAGTGAACTACAAAGTTTACCAGCCAGGGAAAAGGAAACCCGAGCAAATTTACCATGTGGATCTCTTAAAACCATGGAAAGACAAAGACAGTTTATTGGCAGTGCCCACTCCTCAAAAGGACAGGCTATCCATGACCCCGAACGTCCCCATAACTGAGTCCTTGCCACTGATGCAACAAAATGACATTAAGGAATTTATCAGTAAAAATAGAGACTTTTTCTCTCCCCTACCCAGACTGACCACCATACTACAACATGACATAATTGAGTAACCAGGGGTCCTCGTAAATGTAAAACCCTACCGAATACTGGAGGCTAGACAAGAGGTGGTGGCAAAGGTAATTAAAACCATGTTGTAGTTAGACGTGATAGAGGAGTCCCACAGCACCTGGTCAAGCCCTATAATGCTGGTCCCAAAGCCCGATGGCACTATCAGGTTCTGTAACGATTTCAGGAAACTGAATAATGTGGCTAAGTTTGACGCATGCCCAATGCCACGGGTTGACGAACTTGTGGACAGGTTGAGAGGTGCCCGGTACATAATAACCCTAGACCTAACTAAGGGCTACTGGTAGATCCCCCTAACGGAGTCAGTAAAGGAAAAAACTGCAATTTCTACCCCCGAGGGGTCCTTCCAATACAGGCGAATGCCGTTTGGTCTGCATGGGGTACCTGCATCCTTCCAGAGAATGATGGACAAAACCTTGAGCCTGCATCGCCCCTATGCAGCCTCCTATTTGGATGATGTGGTCATCCACAGTCCACATTGGGAATCGCATCTGCCCCGAGTACAAGCAGTCGTAGATTCTCTTAGGGTAGCAGGTTTAACAGCCAACCCAAAAAAGTGTGCCATAGGCCTGGAGAAGGCCAAATGACCCCAACCAGTGAATAAAAAACAGGTTTGTGCCTTCTTAGGGATTACAGGTGGTTCATACACGACTTTGCCACCATTACATAGTTGCATAGTTAGTCAGGTTGAAAACAGACACAAGTCCATCTAGTTAAAAAAAAAATGAAAAATGATATATAACCATACAATCCCATATACAATCCTTCACCCACAGTTGATCCAGAGGAAGGCAAAAAACCCCAGCAAAGCATGATCCAATTTGCTATAGCGGGGGGAAAAAATTCCTTCCTGATCCCCCAAGAGGTAAACTAATTCACCCTAAATCAACCTTACCTAAAAATGTTAGTAGCCAGTTATATTATTTACATTAAGGAAAGAATCCAGGCCTTTTTTTAAAGCAATCTACCGCGCTGGCCAAAACCACCTCTGGAGGGAGTCTAATCCACATTTTCACAGCTCTAACTGTGAAGAAACTTTTCCGTATTTGGAGATGAAATCTTTTTTCCTCTAGATGTAAAGAGTGCCCCCTTCTCTTTTGTGATGATTTAAAGTAAATAACTCAACACCAAGTTCACTATATGGACCACTTATGTATTTGCACATGTTGATCATATCCCCCCTTAATCTCCTCTTCTCAAGAGAGAATAAATTCAGTTCCTCTAATCTTTCCTCATAGCTGAGCTCCTCCATGCCTCTTATTAGTTTGGTTGCCCTTCTCTGCACTTTCTCCAGTTCCCTGATATCCTTTTTGAGAACTGGTGCCCAAAACTGAACTGCATTGCTGCCCCTCTGATTGACCCTTTACCATCCCTCTGACTGATCTGATGAAGGGGAGAGGGTCGGGCATGGTAAGTGGAATTCCGAAGCTGAGAAGGCATTCCAGAAGTTGAAGCAGGCCCTTTGTGTACAACCGGTGCTCATGACCCCGGACTTAACAAAGGAGTTTGTTGTACAGTCTCTAATGTGGGACTAGGTGCTGTTCTGCCCCAGATCAGAGACGGGGAGGAGCACCTGTCACGTACCTGGTGGTGGAGTCTGACTTATGCAATGGGCAACCTCTCTTACGACCCTGATTCCTGCACCCCTGGTAGCGTAGACAGGGAGCTCGGGAGTGCAGGGAGGCACGAGGGTCGGACTGGGTCACAGGTGGTGGTGTGCTGGTCCGTGTGGTGCTCGGCAAGCTGAAGCATGGTGATGCAGTCTGGGTCGGTAACGGGCTGGCGGAGCAGTACAGATGGGTCAAGCTGAAGAGTAGTCTGGTACAAGCAGAGTTCATTAACAGGCGGGCAGCAAGGTACAAGGGGGTAGGCAAAAGAAGCCAGGGTCGAAGCAGGCGGAGATCAATAGCAGGGTCAAGGCAAGCCAGGTCACAGGAACAAACAATCAGGATCACAGGTTGCTACAAGAACACACAAACGCTGTAGAACGGACAGCACTTGCTTCCTGGTGCTGTCATGCTTAAATGGCCGCTATTGGCTCCATTAGCACGCACGGAGGGCCAGAAACAGCCAGAGTCTATTTTCCTAACAGCACCCAGTCGTCTACTTAAGCAGGAAGCTTAACAGGCATGAGAGGAACTATGCCAATGTGGAGAAGGAGTGCCTGGCTTTAAAGTGGGCCTTAGAGGCGCTGAAGTACTACATTTTAGAAAGGTCGTTTAGGCTAGTCACCAATCATGCCCCCTGAAGTGGATGTGTGACAACAGGGAGAAAAATAGTCAGGTGACTAGGTGGTTCCTGGCCCTACAGCCATTTAAGTTCACAGTGGAACACCAGGCGGGAAGTCTCCAGAACAATGCTGATGCCCTCTCTCAGGTCCACTGTATGGTTGGGACAGTTACTCAGCCTCAGGGGCTTGAGCAGAGGGGGAGGATATGTGACGGTATGCGAGGTGAAGTGGTAGACGGACGCTAACTGTTGCCTCCCATGCATTAATTTGGACTGGATTAAATGGAGTCCGGTCCGGATATTACCAGCCACCATGGCAGGGCTGGTTCCGGTCTGGAGATTGTGGTCCACTGGAGTCCACCAGCAGGTGGCTTAAAGTGGTAGTAAACCCATCCATTTAACAGCTTAAAAACCAGTTACATTTCCGGCACGTGCCAGAAATGTAACGCTCCCATTGGTTGTGCTCCAAATCAAACTGTCAAACCATCCAATGGCTGGTATCATAGCTAATCACATGTGAAGCATCATGGCAGTTGTAGATTAAACAGAGGCCAAGATGGCAGCTTTCTTGACTGAAAATGATAGGAGGGTTTACTACCACTTTAAATAATCAGGAAGAGATCTCACTAGAGCTCTGACCTGGAACTCAGAGAGGGATCTGAGGGAGCTCTGTGTCTGTTTGGACTTTAAAAGACAAGGTTTACATTTTGGCTGATGTTTTGTGGGTGTCGGGGGCCAGCCCCACACCGTATAGTGAGGAAACAATACTGTTTAGGTTTAGCGCCGGACGGCAAGGACTTATTTTCTGTTTTGTTTGTTTTTAATCAGAAAACCTTTTACCAATAAACCTGGCAAGCCAGCAGATTTGAAAGAAATTTGCCTGTACACTGACTATTTTCCTCAGGAAAGATGATCCCCACAAGCTAATCTCCCACAGTACGCACAGCTCCGTCATGCTGCGCTAGCACAGTTCGGAGACGGAGTGGTACACCTTACTAATTCTTCCTTAGAAACTGTCTTGTTGGATCCTGATCCTGCCAAGAGGATTTCCAGGTATTATTTGGCCTTGGGACCTGGGGGCCCCGAGCTGGCTGACGGAGCTAGGTCCCGATGGCTGGCTGTTGCACCAGAGTTGTCAGAGGAGATGTGGAAGGAGGTGCTTGATACTTATCTCACCAGTCATATCTTCCACGGATAGGATGATCCAGTTTCAGTTTTTACATCAGATGTACTGTACACCTGTACGCTTGTTCCGTATGCATAAAAGAGACGCCACAACTTGTCATAAATGTCTACTGGCTGAAGGAACTTTCCGACACATGGTGTGGGGGTGTTCTAGGATAAGGCCTTTATGGTCTGGTCTGACAGAATTCATAGCCGATAAGTCTGGCCTTTCTAATGTATGCTCCCCCTTGCTGTTTCTGTTGGGATTTATTGAGGATGAGGAAATGGATGTGGCTACAAAACTGTTCCTCAGACTCCTTTCCTTTTGTAGACAAGTGTATGCGCACAGCCCTCACTCCAAGTCTCCACGTGGGAGAGGGAGAGGGGGGAAGGGAAAGGGATTTAGTGAGAGACTGCTGGGATTTGTGAAAAACTATGAATATAAAAATAATCATCAAAAAATATATATTGAGTATAAATGGACATAAACGGTTATTATATGACGATCATAAGCAGTGGGATGTAGTATGCAATAAAAACCATATATGGAATTATAGGGAAATTCAATAGTCCATATGTACTTATTCAGGCAGCCATCCTCAAGAGCCGAACCAAGCTCCAGACACTGAAAGAGAACAAGGAGAAAGAGGCGCCTCTAAGTGCAGTATGAAGCAATTTATTGGAAACAATGAGATTAAAAACACCTTTTTAAAGACCTTTTCTTGCCTGAAGAAGGGCCGCGGCTACCATGTCAGCGTAGCCGACCGCCCAAGAAACGCGTCGCACAGTTGTGACGTCACCCGCCTGCGCCTGGCTAACTGTAAGACAAGCCTCGTTCTGGAGTTCACAGCCCGCTTCAATATTGTTTCCACACTGCTCTGAACAGCTTCCAACAGTGACAGTCAGCTACACAGCCTTCCGGCTGCATCATATTCGGGTTGTGATTGTGACGCCCACCTGGACTCTGTACCACATGCTTTCTCCCCATCTACCATTGTGAGTGTTTTTAATCTCATTGTTTCCAATAAATTGCTACATACTGCACTTAGAGGCGCCTCTTTCTCCTTGTTCTCTTCCTTTTCTTTTGTAGCAAGGGGGTTGATATATACTGAAAGGCTGACGTTAGGGATGTGGATGACAGTTGTAAATGATGACATTCCGCTATATCGTATGACATATGAGGCACGAGGATCCCCCAAGAAGTTCAGGAAGGTCTGGTTTGGGTGGGTGCACTCCACTGATACATTAGAAGGAGAGATGGCTATTTGAGATACATACATGGACCCAAGATGTGGTATGTCTGTTTGAGTGGTCTTTGCTGGTATTGCACACTTGCTAGAATTAAGAGGACAGAGTATACTTTCCCTGATTTAAACCTTTCTGAGGGTTGTTCTGTTTTCCTTTTTGTTATGTTTATTGTTTTATGTATTGAGGTTGGGGCCTGTTGCCCTTCTTCGGGATCGGGCTAAAATGGGGAGGGGGGAAAGAACAAGAAATAAAAAGAATGGGGAGAGGGCGGAATGCATTTTCCCAACTCTGAGAGATGGTATCAAACGTTTAACTGTGGATAAATGTTTGTGATGATCATTTCCTAAATCTTTGATATTGTTTTCAACCACTTGTCTACTGTATGGCCACTGCCATTCCAGTTGATGCAATATGTTTGTGAATATTTTGTTGCTTAACCACTTCCCAACCGCCTCACGTCCATTTACTGCTGCAGAGTGGCGCTGTCCCGAGAATCAGCGTTTATAAACGGCGGCTCACTCGTGCGCGGCTAGCAGGTGGGAGCGTACCGCTGGCGGCGCGCTCTCGTGCCCACCACACTCTGCAGCAGTGTGGCCACGGGTCCGGCGGACTCGATGTCTGCCGGCTACCCACGATGATCTGGCAGAGAAGAAAAACGGGGAACCGCCGATGTAAACATGGCGGTTCCCCATTCTGTCAGGCGGCATAAAAGAGATCTACTGATCCCTGTCACTGGGATCAGTTAGATCTCTTATGCCCCTGGCAGCCCAGCCCCCTCACAGTTAGAACACACCCAGGGAACACACTTAACCCCTAGATCACCCCTGCAGGTTAACCCCTTCACTGCCAATGACATTTACACAGTAATCATGGATATTTAAATTTCTGATCGCTGTATACATGTTATTGGTCCCAAAAAAGTGTAAAAAATGTCTGACATGTCTGCCCCATATCACAGTCCTGATAAAAATCGCATATCGCCACAATTACTAGTAAAAAAAATAAAAAAAAGTAAAAACTCCATAAATGAGTTCTCATAGTTTGTAAACGCAGCAACCTTTGCGCAAACCAATCAATATACGCTGATCGTGATTTTTTTTACCATAAATATGAGGAAGTATATATATCGGCCAAAATTGATGAATAAATTTGTTTTTTTATTTTTTATTTTTTTTGGATTTGTATTTTAGCAAAAAGTAATAAATAGTTTTTTTTTTTTTGCAAAATTGTCACTCTTTTTATGTTTATAGCGGTGATCAGAAATGACGCAGAGGTAATCAAATACCACCAAAAGAAAGCTCTATTTGTGGGGAAAAAAGGACGCATGGGTACAACGTCGCACGACTGTGCAATTGTCACTTAACCACTTCCTTACTGGGCACTTAAACCCCCCTCCTGCCCGTACCAATTTTCAGTTTTCAGTGCTGTCGCTCTTTGAATGACAATTGCGCGGTCGTGCGAAGTTGCACCCAAACAAAATTTGCGTCCTTTTTTCCCCACAAATAGAGCTTTCTTTTGGTGGTATTTGATCCCCTCTGCGTCATTTCTGATCGCCGCTATAAACAAAAAAAGAGCGACAATTTTGAAAAAAAAACAATATTTTTTACTTTTTGCTATAATAAATATCCAAAAATAAAAAATAAAAAAACAAATTTATTCATCAGTTTTGACCGATTTATATTCTTCTACATATTTTTGGTAAAAAAAATCGCAATCGGCGTTTATTGATTGGGTTGCGCAAAAGTTATAGCGCCTACAAACTATGGACATTGATTTATGGCGTTTTTATTTATTTTTTTTTTTTTTACTGGTAATGGCGGCGATCTGCGATTTTTATCGGGACTGCGATATCGGGGCGGACATGTCGGACGTTTTTGACACATTTTTGGGACCAATGACATTTATACAGCGATCAGAAATTTAAATGTCCACTGATTACTGTATAAATGTCATTGGCAGTGAAGGGGTTAACCTGCAGGGGGCAGTGAAGGGGTTAACAATGTTCCCTGTGTGTGTTCTAACTGTGGGGGGGATGGGCTGGTCGGGACATAACAGATCTAACTGATCCCAGTGACAGGGATCAGTTGATCTGTCATGTCCCATTCTCAGAACGGGGAACCGCCGTGTTTACTTCGGCGGTTCCCCGTTCCTCCTCTCTGAAAGGAGATCGCGGGTCTCCGGCGGACATCGGGTCTGCCCGACCCGCGGGCACGCTCCCGCGGGAGCGAGCGGCGCGTGCACGTGCCGCTCGCGCCCGCGGGAGCGCGCCCAGCACAAGCCAAATGGGAGGACGTCTATTGACGTCCTCCCGGCATTTTAGAGCCGCGCTGTAGCCGTCATTCGGCTATGGCGCGGGCGGGAAGAAGTTAAAGCAACGCAGTGCCGAATCGCAAAAAGTGCTCTGGTCCTAATGTGGGAAATCCTTCCGTTCCTTAAGTGGTTAATCAACCTTTTTCAAAAAAAAAATAGCTTGAGCTGATTTTCAAGATTCACCTCCCATTGACTTATATACAGTACACAGTAAAGTTTGCAATCAAACTTTTTGAAGAGTTTGCCGAACCTACTGTGAATCAAACCTGGGCAGATTGATCGATCACTACTTATACGTTATTACACAGAACAGTTCTGAACAGAACAGAGGGTTAACAGTTTTCACATGAATCCTCTTAAGGCTATTTTCACTGTTTTTTTTTTTTGTTTTTTTTTTCATGTGGTTTGGTTGCATTGCATTTTAAAATCATCCCTAAATCGAGAGCCCCGCAATAACACCATTCAGGTGGTGAACCTGATACACGCAGCCAGCTCTTCGAATCAGCCGCTTCTCTTGCTGTCCACAGGTGCAGAGGATGCTTTTGATAAAGGTAAACTGGACCTCCATGTGGACCACCCTTTGTCTCAAATCCTCAATGTTGAGTTGGATACTATCTCTTTATTCTCATCGGTAAAGGTTAATGAGACAAGGTTCAGCTTCTTCAACATTCATAATGGCACGCGGCAGGGCTGCCCCCTGTCCCCTCTGATATTCATACTCTCCTTAGGGTCCTTTTTGTGTACAGTAAGGGCAGACTCTGCCATTGCCGGTTATCAAAAAACGTTGGGGATGCACAAGGTGGCCGCTTTTGCAGATGACCTGATTTTCTTCCTAACGGAGCCCCACATCTCCCTCCCGAGCCTGCTCCTTTTTCCAAATTAATCTATCCAAATCCTCAGTTCTCAATGTAATGGTGGACAAGGACATAGTCAAGTCATTGAGTTCGGCATTTTCCCTTCATTGGGTATGTAACTCTATATATTACATGGGCATTGGCATCACAACTGACCCCTCCAAACTGTACTCAGCAAATTTTACCCCACTACTTATCTGTCTTAAAGCGGATCTCCTCCATTGGCATTCACTCTCATTAACATGGTTTGACCGCTGCAATGCCCTCAAGATTACCATGTTGCCCAGGGTGTTGTACTTGATGTAGGCACTCCCGATCCGCCTCCCTCTAGCATTTTTTAAGCGAGTTAGCTCCTTGTTACGAGACTTCGTTTGGTCCCATCGCAGGCCTCGTATCAGACCTCAACTTCTCCATCTCCCGAACCATAGGGGTAGAGTGGGCCTCCCTGATGTGAAAGCCTACTACAGGGCGACGACGCATCTCACAAGATTGGTGGATTGGCACTGCCACACAGAGGCGAAACACTGGGTAGCTATGGAAATGGAAGACTCCAACGGCACCGCTGCCAAAAAGCTGCTGCAAAAAGCCTCACGGACCACCCTACCTTAGGCAGCACACTGTCGGTGGCTAGGGATGCCTTTCGACATTACTCAGTGTCACCAGCACCCCCCCCCCTTTGGTTCTGGGTAATCCGGAATTTGTATCTGGCCTTCAGAACCCTCACTTTCAATGACTTGCGGTGAGTGAACGGCTCCACTTCTGTGATTTAGTGGGTC
The DNA here is from genome assembly GCA_018402905.1 of Glandirana rugosa. Lineage (NCBI taxonomy): Eukaryota > Metazoa > Chordata > Amphibia > Anura > Ranidae > Glandirana > Glandirana rugosa. The sequence continues at coordinate 317,341 of BLSH010234735.1, read as the reverse complement.
CAGACGGCTAACTCTCCACATCTGCCGGGTATCTGTCACAGACCCTCCATTGGACTTCTGAAGTTGTCTTCAATTGCTTACTTTTCTGCAAAGGTGTTCACGGATCCTGGGCATATCTCAACAGCTGACGGAGTTGGGAAACCTTTATCATCGGGGAGAACCGGTTCACCATAGTCTGTCGACAATCTACACCTCATTGATTCATCCGGCAGAAGGTTTTGTCCCTCTTTTCCTCTCTAGGTGGAAATCGGACCTAGATACTCAATTCACTGACTCTTAGAAGGAGAAGATCCTTCATTTTGCCCAGAAGTCCTCCATAGCTACTAGAGTCCAGGAGACCTGTTACAAAATCCTGACTCGCTGGTATAGAGTGCCCACCACTCTGCACTGTTTCTACCCTCAAATTCCTAGTCTATGTTGGTGGTGTGGCAACGCAGAGGGAACAATGTTGCATATTTTCTGGGCCTGTCCCAAACTCGGACCATTCTGGCATGAGGTGACCTGCATGATGAAGGACCTGACAAATGTTGACCTGGAGGGGAACCCCACTGCTAGTGTCCTCCGTCTTTCACCACGACCGATTAAGAAATATACGAACTCCCTTTCAATCCAATTATTAATTGCGACCAAGGCATGTATCCCCTTCTGTTGGAGATCAGAGACTCCGCCATCTAAAGCCCTGTGGTTTGCTAAAATAAACGAGCTGAGAGATATGGAAGATCTCACCACTACCTTGCATGGCCTGGAGGAGACTTTCGTAAGACCTGGAGACCCTGGAACTACTTTGTTTATACGGACGCATATCTCCAGAAGATATTGCAATCTGGATAATCCCCTGGATTTAGCTCTACTCACCTGGAGGAGAGGTACTATTTGTCTACTATCTGGTTATTTTCTTCCTCCTTTTCAAGGTTTTGTTCTCTTCCCATTCTAGGAACACATGCTCCTTTAACCCCCTCAGCTTGATCCCCCCCCCCCCTTCTTCATTGGATACTTTGCTTAGATGTGGGTAATATTTTTTGAATAGCTGGGAATTAGGATGGTCAAAAAGTTAGAGGGGCTTTTAAACTAGGCAATGGGGGGGGAGGGTCCAGACTTACCAATAGCCAGTGGGGAACAGAGTCTAGGGGGTAGTATTGGGGGGAGGAGTGATAGGCCGATTAAGGAAATTAAATACGTGGCAAGTAGTCTAACAAATCCTATATGCAAACAAGGAATACCCAGCAAGGAAACAGTAGGCGTCCAGATAAAACTACGTGGTTTGTTCACTAATGCCAGGAGTCTGGCGGATAAGATGGGAGAACTAGAGTTGCTACTGTACGAGGAGGATTTCGATTTTGTGGGAATTTCGGAGACTTAGTTCAACAGCTCTCATGATTGGCTGGCTACCATTCAGGGGTATTCCCTATATCGCAGAGATAGGGAGGGCAAAAAAGGGGGAGGGGTATGCCTGTATATAAAAAATGACATACAAATAAATGTGAGAAATTACATTAATAGTGGTTCTGGGGGGGAGGTTGAATCAGGAAATAAATTTAAAATTGAAAGACCCGGATGGCTTAATGCTGACATAAAGGCACACATAACAGCAAAAAAGAAGGCCTTCGAAAAATACAAGGCGGAGGGGTCTCAGTCAGATTTTCATATCTATAAAACACGCAATAAAGAATGCAAAGTTGCAATCAGAGCAGCTAAGATAGAACACAAAAGACACATAGCTGAGGAGAGTAAAAAGAATCCCAAGAAATTCTTTAAGTATATAAATGTTAAGAGAGGGGGGTCAGATCATATTGGCCCAATAAGAAATGACGCAGGTAATCTGGTTACAAATGACGGAGAAATGGCAAAGGTGTTAAACTCATTTTTCTCCTCAGTATTCACAAAGGAAATGGGGGGCTCAAATATGCAGAACCACAATGCTGGTCCTCAAGATAAGTCACAGGAAACACCGTCATGGCTGACTGAGGATGAAATCAGGAATAGGCTTGAAAATCTGAATGCTAATAAGTCACCGGGCCCAGATGGCTTACACCCGAGGGTCCTTAGGGAACTTAGCCAAGTTATTGCAAGACCCTTGTACCTAATCTTTAGGAGCAGTTTTCTGACTGGTATGATACCAGCTGATTGGAGGAAAGCCAATATGTTCCCAGAACGTTATTGAACCGATTCAAGGGATTCCTGGGAGCCCACATTCGGTAGACCCGGGCCACTGAATAATCGTAAGTCTAAAAGTTCGGATAAGGACTAAAGTAGGAGTCAGTCGGTACTGCCACAAAGGACACTGAATAGAACTCCTGGTCGTAACACCAAGACGTATAAACTCGGGGGGTAAAGGAAACACTTATGACTCCTCTTTTTACTCAAATTGTGGAAACGGTAAAGAGGCAGTAAACATTGGTCTAATGGACGCAGTAAAGAATAACCCGGTTATACTAGACTGGGGGGAGAGA
>BLSH010234735.1:293034-308558 GCA_018402905.1 Glandirana rugosa | reverse complement strand
TAGTTTCCCGCCAGGCTATCACCGTATCTCTTATCAATAAGTTTTGCTTGAGGTGGGGGGATAGAGAATTAAATTTACAATGCAAGATAGCGGCTAATCCATCCGGGCCCACCATGTTCGACTCGATTACATAGTTACAATAGGTAGACTTCCCCGCCAGCCAGTCCAAAGCTACCCTTAGAAGGCAGGCTAGGTTGTATCTTCTGACATTTGGGAGGTTTATCCCACCGAGCTGGGAAGTTTGTTGGAGCTTGGCCAGAGATATGCGGGGTCTTCGACCCTTCCAGAGGAAGGTCGCGAGGGATTTGTGTAAGGATTGTATGTCCTTATGCTTCAGTAGTAAGGGAATAGTCTGGAGGGGGTAAAGGAGTTTGGGGAAACTCATCATTTTAAAAAGGTGACACCTACCCAATAGGGAAAGGGGGAGGGACGACCAGTGAGAAAGTTCATTCCCGATTTTGGAGAGGAGGGGGGGATAATTTAATTGATACACGGAAGCTGGAGTTCTGCCGCATCTTCCTTCTTAGTCAAATATAGCGAATCACTGACAACCGGATGGAACACAATCCATGAACTGTGGATGGTAATCAACACACATCAGCATCCACAAAATTACATTTTTAATAACATAGCATGGCCACCAGATGTCACTGCAGCTCCATAGATCGCATTGCATGCCATGTGGGTCATTTTTATCCTGTAAGAGGATCAAATAATAGGGTAGCACATCTTGAGATTAACTCTTGTGCTGCTGAGACAAACATGGTATCTTGTTTTTTTTATTATCATTCTTTATTTCTACATCTTAAACACAATGGGGTTGATTTTAAAGTTGGAGAGTGCAAAATCTGGTGCACCTGTGCATAGGGTTGCCACCTCATCCCTTTAAACCCGAACACATATGAATTACACAGGTTCTGAGGCTTAGGCTGGGTTCACACTGCAGCGGGGCAGAGCGGGGCGGAGCGGAGCGGCGCGATGCGGCGCTCCAGGCGATCTCAAAGCGGCTTGCGAGGAGACTTCTATAATAGAAGTCAATGCAAGCCGCCTGAGATTGCCCTGAAAATAGTGCAGGGACCATTTTTCTAATGCGGAGCGAAGCGATTCGCTCCTATTAGAACGGTCCCATTTGCACAGCATTGAGGCGAATTGTCAGGCGAGATTCGCCTAGATGTGAATGGGCCGCAAAGTCGCGCCGCTCCGCCCCGCTGCAGTGTGAACCGGCCCTAATTTAATGCAGATAAGGCACCAAATGAGTTTAATTACCACCTTAATCAGCCATAGAACCTGTGTAATTAGTATGTGTTCGGGTTTAAAGGGATGAGGTGGCAAGCCTACCTGTGCATGGAAACCAATCAGCTTCCATGTTTTTTTGTCAAAGTTTAATTGAACACACTGCATTTAGAATCTGAATCAAATTGTGTAGGTTTTCTTTACCCATTGGCATGCCTCCACTTAGCAAGATATATTGGCAAAGTACATAGGTGGAGGGCAAACTGATAAAGTACAGTAGAAAACTTTGCCTTCAATAACGGCTGCGTGTTAAAATTATCAGTAGAAGTTATATGCAAATTTTGACTTTTCATGTAAAAGTCGAGCTTGGTCCATTTCACATTTTGCTCAATGCAGGGGCGTAACTACAGGGGTTGCAATTGCAACTGGGCCCCATGCTCCAGGGGGCCCGTGTGCCTCCCTTGTACACCTGAATAGGAGGGATGGCAGGGGCGGCATTTAGAGGAACCAATCTCCTCTATTTTCCTCCTAATGGAATAGATTGGTTCCTCTATATGCTGCCCTTACCACCCCTTTATATCCAGGTTAGTTGTCTTCTGCTGTTCCCAGGGAAGGGCCCTGGCCAGGGGTCAGGGGGGACCTTCATAATTTCTTGCACCGGGGCCCTGAAGGTTCTACTTACGCCTCTGGCTCAATGGGAGTCAGGAAGGGGAGGATCATTTTCCAAATTTACAGTTCCAAATTTAGATTTGCATATAACTTCAGCTTTATGCCTCCATTTATCTACTGACAGTCTTGACACACCACTTTAAAGCTGAACTCTGGCCAAAAACAATTTTTGACCATTTGTGCTATAAAAATAAATGAGCACTAATGAAGTGCGTGCAATGCGTGGGCGATGCTGCGTTATGCAATGCTCATAAATTCATTCCCTTCATACAGTACAGTCAGCACCGAAATTACGACATTGAAACTGAAGGACACGGATCACAGCGGGATGCCCCCTCTGCAGCTCCTCCATTCCGAAAACGTCTTGCATTCTTTTAAATTATTGCAAGGCATTCTGTGATTGTAGGAGGGGAGATCATGATGTTCATCCTTGTATAATAGATTATTATTGTTACAATACACAAGCATTGCCTGATCATATAACATCTGTATTCCAGGGCTAAGCAGGTTGTAGCCCAGTTACTGGCCAGTGGCTATTGGGACCTCCGGTGATCCAGCCCAGCTGGCACGCCAAAGTTTACTACTCCTGCAATACACAGCACAAAGGTTAAAGAGGTAGAAACTCTTACAAAAATGTTAGCCCCTCCTCACCCCAACAAAGGTTTAGGCTCCATGCACACTGGACGTTTAAAAAAAAATCTAAAAACATCAGTAGCTTTGTAGTGAGTCTTTCAACTTTTATCAGCATCAATGCACTAGTGTTTTTGCGCATTTTTGAGCGCCAGTGTCTTTTTTTTTTTTCCAATGGATCCAAAATGACCAAAAACGCTGGTAAGCAACATTTTTGAGCATTTATCAGCGTTTTTAAGCTACCAGCGTTTTTGTGGTCAGAAGAACGACTCTTGAATGTGATTTTAGGGCTTTCAGATAACAGCCCATAAACGACACTGCTGATAAATGACATTAACCACTTGCCGACCGCCGATCGGCATTTGACGGCGGCAAAGTGGTTCGTTCCCGCAAAACGCCATCATACGACGGCGGCTGCGAGATCGAGCTTAGTGAGCGCGCGGGCGCCGCCGGAGGCGCGCCCGCGCCGCCGGAGGTGCGCCCGCGCGCTCACTGTGTTCGGGGAGGGCCAGGGAGCGAGTGCGGCGGCTTCGATTGCCGCCGGCTACCCGCGATGGCCCCCCCGAGCGGAGGAACGGAGGTCCGTGTATGTAAACACGGACCTCCACTCTGTGTGAAGGGGGAAGGGCTGTGATCACAGCCTTCCTGTATACGAAGGCTGTGACCACTTCCCTTCCCCAGATAGTGCAGTCCCCCTACAGTTAGAACACGCCCAGGGAACATAGTTAACCCTTAGAGCGTCCCCTGCATGTTAACCCTTTCACTGCCAATGGCATTTACCCAGTAATCAGTGCATATATATCACTATATATAGCACTGATCGCTGTATAAATGTCAATGGTCCCAAAAAAGTGTCAAAATAGTCCGACATGTCCGCTGCAATATCGCAGTACCGCTAAAAATCGCAGATCGCCGCCATTACTAGTAAAAAAAAAAAAAAAATTAATTCTCATCATCCGTAAACGCGACCACTTTTGCGCAAACCAATCAATAAACGCCGATTGCGATTTTTTTTTATCGCAAAATATGAGGAAGAATATAAGTCGGCCAAAAACGGTGAAAAAATTGTTTTTTTATATTTTTTTTTTATTTGTATTCTAGCAAAAAGTAAGAAATTTGGGTTTTTTTGCAAAATTGTCGCTCTTCTTTTGTTTATAGCGGCAATCAGAAATGACGCAGAGGTGATCAAATACCACCAAAAGAAAGCTCTGTTTGTGGGAAAAAAAGGACGCAAATTTCGTTTGGGTACAACGTCGCACGACCGCGCAATTTTCAGTTAAAGCGACGCAGCGCCGAATCGCAAAAAGGGCTCCGGTCCTAAAGCTGGAAATCCTTCCGGGGCTGAAGTGGTTAAACGTCCATGTGTGCATGGACACATAGGATAACATAGAGGGGCGTTTATGGGCTTTTAAAAAAAAAACACCCAAATGCCCAAAAACGATCATTTATCAGCTACAGTGTGCATGGAGCCTTAAAGTGTTACTAAACCCAGGACCCTGCATTCACTATATCTGGTCTCCCCCAGTACAGAGAACACAAAAATGCAATTATTTTAGTAAATATAAACTGCTAAATATCTTTTCTCATCAGCAGTATATAGCAGTCTTGTGACTTCTATCAGTGTCCAGCTGGCCACTGGTTAAAGCTTGTAGGTGGAGTTTTCATTCTCCTCTGACTGTCCTATGAGGCTGCCTAATCCCTGACTTTGTCTGGAAAATGCTGATTGGCCCTGTGCTGATCACATGCACCCTCCCCCAAAGAAAACTCCCTAGCAATACACAGCAAACTGAGCATGTGCAGAATGTCTCCAATGCTCTGTTCTATTAGCAGATGGATTGGGGACAGTAAAGGAAGGGGGAATCAGAGAAGACATGATCAAACAGCCTTTTTACATGATGCAGAGGATTAACCCCTCAGGTTCCACAGAGAGTATAACAAGCATGCTTTACTGCATATATATATATATTGATTTTACTGTTGTGGGTTTAGTGACACTTTAGAAGGGTAATAGTCCAGACTCTATCTTCAAAAGGCAGAGAGTAAATGTTGAGCATTCAGATATAAACAGGAGGTATGACACCACCTAACACCTTCTGTAGATAAATGTTCATCCGAAGTGCCGCAACACTGCAATCTGTGATCCACCACCAGTATGATAAAGGCTTACCAGACTGTAAGATCAAAAGCGCGTAGTATTATATGTTCACTCTGATGAATCAGATAGCATATAGTATCAGGATATCCACTTAATACCAGATAACTCCTCCTCAGCAAACTGCCAGTGACACCATCCAATCCAAGGTCAAATGAGCATCTCCTCCAATCATGCCACCTCCAGCAAGTACCAGCCCCGCATGTTAAAGACAAAGAAGAGGCCATATTGCGCAATATCGTTGGATCATTTATTATTAAAAAATTATTAAAACTACTCACAAGCAGATAGAACACGTGTATGGTAAAAGCCGGCAGTAAACAAAGCAGTGGTGTCAGCGCGACCTCCCGACGTACGTTTCGTCATTAACAGACGTCGTCCTGGCTTTTACCATACACGTGTTCTATCTGCTTGTGAGTAGTTTTATTATTTTTTTAATAATAAATGATCCAATGATACTGCGCAATGTGGCCTCTCCTTTGTCTTTAACATGCGGGGCTGGTACTTGCTGGAGGTGGCATGATTGGAGGAGACGCTCATTTGACCTCGGATTGAGCTACACAGTGGATGGTGTCACTGACAGTTTGCTAAGGAGGAGTTATCTGGTATTAAGTGGATATCCTGATACTATATGCTATTTGATTCATCAGAGTGAACATATAATACTACGCGCTTTTGATCTTACAGTCTGGTAAGCCTTTATCATACTGGGGGTGGATCACAGATTGCAGTGTTGAGGCACTTCGGGTGAACATTTATCTACAGAAGGTGTTAGGTGGTGTCATACCTCCTGTTTATATCTGAATGCTCAACACTTAAGCCTCGTACACACGGGACGACGATCGTGTTCAACACGTCGTACTCACGACCGTTGCATGCAGAATCGATCGTCTGTGGCGGCGCTTTCAACAGTTGAATGTACGACGGTCGTTCGTGGGAGTTGTATGTGCAGACTAGAAAACTTGGTCGTGTCAACAAGCTCGCATACGACCGTTGAGTCGTGTGTAGAGCAGCTGTGTTCAACAAAGTTGTATTGTGCTAAACACGCATGCGCCAAGTCCACTTTCAACTAACATGAAATTAGAAAGGAGCCCAAAAGGTGATGCTACTTCCTCATTATACGCTCGTTCGTGTCATCACGTTCGGCCGGCCGCAAGTTGTATGTACGACCGTAGTGTGCATGTCAGTGGGCTACATACGACCGTCAACGTACGATTCAACACGGTCGTGTGCACGATCGTCGTCCCGTGTGTACGAGCCATAACTCTCTGCCTTTTGAAGATAGAGTCTGGACTATTGCACTTTATGAACTTCATATACTTAGCGCAGCCCTTGGTTTATTTGGATTTAATACTGATTGGGTATTTGGCTGCTGCTCACACCTGGAAATAGCGCGGTGCTGATTTTTCTGTTTTAAACTTTAGAAGGGTAAACTGGAAAATGGGAGCCTGGAATTCAAGCTGTGAGTTGCCATGCTAGAGCCACCAGGCTTGACAAAACTTTACTGAAAAATCAAAGGAGCTGGGTAGGAAATCATTGGCTGAACAGTGGCTGCATCTAATCAGATGCAGTCACTGTTTGGGTATTCAAGCAAGTGTAAGAGCAGCAGATGTTGGATCATTATAGCTGGCAGAGGACAACTGGATATTGTGGATGGAGCCAGTACTGGGACAGGTTCATCTAGTGACCAGGGCAAGGATGTGGAACTGCGCACCCTCTCCCACTGTTAATGCATGAATGGGTTTACGGCCCTCTGTCCATTCTTTGTCCCCTTGCTCCGCTGTGCACAGGACAGCTGCCCCTCCTGCCCACCCCTTCTACCGGCCCTGAGTGGGGCTTAAGATCTCATACACATTGGGCTTAAAAACACAGCTTTTACAGGCATTGCCTGTATAAGCAGCCTATGCTAACCTATGTGTCCAAGCACATATAGGCCTTTACTGGTGTATTTGAAGAAGAGCATTTACAGGCTGAATAAAAAAAACAACAAAAGAGTGTTCAGGAGAGGAGCTGAAGAGCACAAAAAACACTGGACTTGCCTGAACGCATGTAAACACCTCTAAATGTTTCAGGGTTAATGTATTCCAATGGCCACAATAAATTAATATTCTAGCCAATGGTATCTATTAAAGCTCAAACGCTTGATGTGCCTAAATGCATGTGCAATATACGTCTCTAGGCACATTATTTTAAGCATCTTTTCTCCTGCCAGGAGTTCTGGCATTCAGAGAAGAAAGGCAACGCTCTGTGTGCATAAGGTCTAAGTGGTACACTCCACCAATTTACCCTTGTCAACAAGGGTTCTAAAGGTTAATGACCATCCATATGTCATTAATGTTCACAACAATCTATATGTCAAGTCTCATTGATGACATTACTCCTTGGTGGCTCACTGTACTGTATGATTACAAAGGTCCATACATTTCTGCATAAACCTGTTTATTTTCTGGTTCTGTCAGTATGGTTCTGATGCCATCTCCACAAACCTCTGGGTTGTGGTTCTAAAGTTGTCTCTGCAAACGTTTCTCACCCTTTCTTATTGCACTAGTATGTGAGTTTGAGAATGGATCTGTCAATTTGTTATTGATTTGTACACTGTATCTATACAGGTACATCTAAAAAAAAAAAAATGTCATCAAAAAATTAATTTATTTCAGTAATTCAATTCAAAAAGTGAAACTCATATATTATATATGGATGCATTACACACAGAGTTATATCTTTTAAGCGTTTCTTTCTTTTAATTTTGATGATTATGGCTTAAACACAAAATTCAATATCTCAGAAAATTATAATATTACATAAAAAAAAAAAAGATTTTTAATACAAAAATGTTGGCTTACTGAAAAGTATGTCCATGTACAGTATGGTATGCACTCAATACTTGGTCGGGGCTCCTTTTGCATGAATTACTGTATCAATGCGGCGTGGCATGGAGGCGATCAGCCTGTGGCACTGCTGAGGTGTTATTGAAGCCCAGGTTGCTTTGATAGCGGCCTTCAGCTCATCTGCATTGTTGGGTCTGGTGTCTCTCATCTTCCTCTTGACAATACCCCACAGATTCTCTGTGGGGTTTAGGTCAGGCGAGTTTGCTGGCCAATCAAGCACAGTGATATCATGATCATTAAACCAGGTATTGGTACTTTTGGCAGTGTGGGCAGTGCCAAGTCCTGCTGGAAAATGAAATCAGCATGAGGTGTTCTAGAATCTCCTGGTAGAGGGCTGCGCTGACTTTGGACTTGATAAAACACAGTGGACCAACACCAGCAGATGCCATGGCTCCTCAAATCATCACTGTCTGTGGAAACTTCACACTGGACCTCATGCAACTTGGATTCTATGCCTCTCCACTCTTCCTCCAGACTCTGGCACCTTGATTTCCAAATGAAATGCAAAATTTACTTTCATCTGAAAAGAAGACTTTGGACCACTAAGCAACAGTAAAGGTCCTTTTTCTCCTTAGAGGTAAGACGCTTCTGACATTGTCTCTGGTTCCTTGACACAAGGAATGCACCAGTTGTAACCCATGTCCTGGATACATCTGTGTGTGGTGCCTCTTGAAGCACTGACACCAGCCATAGTCCACTCATTGTGTATCTCCCCCAAATTCTTGAATGGCCTTTGTTTCACAATCCTCTCAAGGCTGCAGTTATCCCTGTTGTTTGTGCATCTTTTTTCTACCACACTTTTTCCTTCCACTCAACCTTCCATTAATATGGTTGGATGCAGCACTCTGTGACCAGCCAGCTTCTTTAGCAATGACCTTTTGTGATTTACCCTCCTTGTGAAGGGTGCCAATGACTACTGTCTTATGGACATCTGTCAAGTCAGCAGTCTTCACCATGATTGTGTAACCTACTGAACCAGACTGAGAGACCATTTAAAGACTTGGGAAACCTTTACAAGTGTTTTGAGTTAATTAGCTGATTAGAGTGTAACATCATGAGTCTACAATATTGAACTTTTTCACAATATTCTAATTTTCTGAGATACTGAATTTTGGATCTTCACTAGCTGTAAGCCATAATCATCAAAATGAACCACTTAAGGACCACCCCACGTACATTTACTGTGGCAGGGTGGCCCTTAAGCACAAAATCACGTACCTGTACGTGTTTCGCGTGCATGGCTCTGGGGCGCGCGCCACCAGAGCCATATTCCCACTGTGGTTGGACACAGCGGGAGCCAATCAGCAAGGACGGCGGCTGCGATGGCTGCCGGCCACCCACGATAGCTCACTGGAGAGAAAGAAGGATGGTCTGCCTATGTAAACAATGCAGATCATCCTTCTGTCAGACAGGAAAAGAGACATCTGTGATGCATGCTAATCAGGAACACAGATGTCTCTCTTCCTCAAGTGCAGTCGTCCCCCACGCAGTAAGAAAACACTGTCAAGGAACACAGTTAACTCTTTAATTGCCCCCTGATGTTAACCCCTTCACTGCAAGTGTCACTTATATAGTGTCAGTGCATTTTTTTTATCAATACTTCTTTTACTTTTTATCTTTATGGCTAGTAGTGACATTTTCCCCAATTGTCCATTTCATTTTATTTATATGCCTATACTTGAATTTACTATTTATACATACTCATTCGTATCCCATATTTGATATCATTATAGGTCACTTGGGGTAAAATTGCCTTTCCATGCCCCTCACTCTGGCATGTGTCACACCTTTCAACTTGGCCCATACCTTGCCTGTACGTTCCAGGGTTTGGACGAGATCATCCCCACCTCAGCCCCGGGGCAGACATTATGCTGGCGTTTCCCTCTCTTGAGCTTGGCTATATGTCCACATGGTCATATGTAAGTAACACAGCTTACCTATCCACCCTCTTCCCCTTATTTTGAAGGAGGTCAACTAATATATGATCTCTTTCATGCTTACAGCTACAACAATACTGCATTGCACTCCAGATGAGTGGTTATAGCACCACGAAACGCGTAGAGTCTTACCAATGCTCTCATGAATTGATCCATGTACCAACTACTATACCATTACTTGTTTTGATATGTTTTTATGATGTGTTGTATATCCATTACTTTAATACAGCCATACGCATTTTGCTGTGGCCCACTGGGGCCGGATGTATGCAACCCATATGACATTATGATCCGTTACTTCTGTATCAAGTTACTTAGTGTGTCAATAAAAACATACTTTTTATACCTCTTGTATTCCTGTTGGTGAGTGGTGTACCTCAATTAAAGTCCCAAGACCAATTCTCTCTCTGTATGTATACAATAGGGATGGAGGTACATCACTGTGGTGATGACAGATCACACTCTTTGTGTGATCACTGTATTGGTGTCACTGGTCCCCAAAAAGTGTCACTAAATGTCAGATTTCTCCGCTGCAATGTCACAGTGCCGCTAAAAATGGCTAATCGCCACCATTACTAGTAAAAACATTAAAAAATTAAAAAGTCCCTAAAAATATCCCATAGTTTGTAAACGCTCTAACTTTTACGCAACCAATCAATATACACTTTTTGGAAATTTTTTTTACCAAAAATATGTAGCAGAATACAAATTGGCCTAAATTGTTGAAGAAATTAGATTTTTAAAATTTTTTTATTGAGAATATTTTATAGCAGAAAGTAAAAAATATTGTTTTCTTTTTTCAAAATAGTCGGTCTTTTTTGGTTTATAGCGAAAAAATAAATAAAACCCGCAGAGGTGATCAAATACCACCAGTATTATTTGGGTACAGCGTTGCACGACTGCGCAATTGTCAGTTAAAACAACGCAGTGCAGTATGACAAAAAATGGCCTGGTCAGGAAGTGGGTAAAACCCTCCGGAGCTGAAGTGGTTAAAAGAAAGGCATGCTTGAAATATATCACTCCGTGCAGGGGCGTATCATGAAAAAAGTGGGCCTTAGGGATCCATAAAAAACTGTGGGGTGTGCAGCGCATCACGGCACATTGTGGGCATGGCTTAAATTGTGCTTAAATATTGGGCGTGGCTTAATGTGGTAATGTTAAAAAGGGAGGGAATGTACAGTGCAGAGTATACAGTGGTGGGTAGTATGTGCAGGAGAGGAGAGCAGAGTGTATGGAGTTGGGAAGTATGTGCAGAAGAAAAGTGCAGAGTGTATGGTGGTGGGTATTATGTGCAGGAGAGGAGTGCGGAGTGTATGGTGGTGGGTATTATGTGCAGGAGAGGAGTGCGGAGTGTATGGTGGTGGGTATTATGTGCAGGAGAGGAGTGCGGAGCGTATGGTGGTGGGTATTATGTGCAGGAGAGGAGTGCGGAGTGTATGGACATGGGTGGAATGTGCAGGTGAGGAGTCCAGAGTGTACGGTGGTAGGTAGTTTGTGCAGGATGGTGTCAGTAGGGCAGTAGATGGTGTCAGTAGTTCTCTTTTTTTTATTATTTTTTTTACAGTTTCATTTTTTATTATTTTTTTTTTCTCCAAATGCTTTTTGGGGGCCAGTGGATGGTGCCAGGGCAGAAGACAGTGTCAGCAGAGCAATGAACAGTGTCAGAATTTTTTTATTCTTAACTATTTCTTACAATTTATTTTTCTATTTTTTTTTCACAATGATTGGGTGGGGGGGGGGGGTATTTGAGAGTGTCAGTAGGGCAGTGGATGGTGTCAGCAGTTTATTTTTATATTTATGTTATTATTCTTTTTTACAATTTAATTTGTTTTTCATTTTTTTGCACAGTACTTTTTTTTTTGGGGGGGGGGGGGGTGTCAGTAGTTTTTTATTTTATGTTATTTTTTTACAATTTTATTTTTTATAATTTTTTACAATTTCGTTTTCTTTTTTTTTTTTTTTTTTAATCAGCCCTGTTGGGGGGCTTTGGTGAGATATCAGGGGTCTAAAGACCCCTAACATCTCCCCTTTAAAACAGAGAAAGGGGCTGAGGACAGAGATTCCCCAGTCCCTTTCTCAGTATTGAAAATGAATGAACAGGAGACAGAGGCTCCTGTTCATTCATAAACTGATGCCGAGTCAACACGGCTCACTATGCTCAGCTATCACCGGAGCGATAAATGACATATTTACCGGCTCCTTCCTCCGCTCTTCATCCTGACACATCCCCCCGCAGCTGGTGGGAGAGGGGAGGAGGAAAGCTGGCTGCGGGGGGCAGAGGAGGAGTATACAGCGCGGTGGGGGAGGAGAACACCAAGGTGGAGGAAGACACCGGGGCAGAGGAGGACACGGGGGACAGCTGCAAACACCGATCTCCCCGTATGGCATTTCAGCTGACAGCTGCAGGAAGGAGAGAAGGAGAAGCGGCTGTCAATTGAAATGCCATACAGGAAGATTGGTGCTTGCAGCTGTCCCCTGCCACACTGATCGGTCCTGTCAAGGGACAATCATCCATGGGTGCAGGGTGAGTCACAGTGGGCCCATGTGCAGTGAACACCCTGCACCCATGGATGATACGCCACTGATTCTGTGTGTAATGAATCTATATAATATGAGTTTCACTTTTTGAATTGAATTACTGAAATAAATTAGCTTTTTGATGATATTCAAATTTTTTGAGAAGCACCTGTATATATAAATGATTATGAGCACTAGGGTCGTCAGTTCTAATCCCGACCAAGACGCTATCTGCATGGAGTTTGCATGTTCTCCCTCGGACTGCGTGGGTTTTCATCTGGATATTCCGGTTTCCACCCACACTTCAAACACATGCTGGTAGGTTAATTGGCTCCTGCCTAAAAAAAAAAAATGGCCCTAGTACAGTGGTTCTCAACTCCGGTCCTCGGGACCCACTAACAGGCCAGATTTTAAGTATTGCCTTGGGGAGATGCAGATTAGAATGCTGCAATCACTGAGCAGCAAATTATATCACCTGGGATGCATTTCAGTTATCCTGCAAACCTGGCCTGTTAGTGGGTCCCGAGGACCGGAGTTGAGAACCACTGCCCTAGTATGTGTATGTATGAATGTGAGTTGGGGACCTTAGATTGTAAGCTCCCTGAGAGCAGGAACTGATAACTGTATAATAAATATGTAAAGCACTGCATAAATTGATGCCACCATACAAGTACCTGAAATAAAATAAACTGTTACATCAGAGGGAACTGTGTTAGTTGGACAGATCAATTGGTTGGACTTTTGACTTCTTCCATGCACAAGAGTAGCATTTTAGTAATTTTGTTTGGTCAACCAACCAAACTGTTATTTTTAAGGGCCGGGAGTCTGACATTTGTGCCCCCCAACTCCAATACAAGCATACCTATGAACACAGAAAAACAGGCTGCTAAGCACCAAAATTAGCTTTGGCGAATGCAGCCAGCTATATTTACTTCCTATGTCTACCAAACATTGTGATGTATTCCATGGCTAGCCAACCCACTGACAAGACTATCCCCGGTCCTGACAGTAACCGCATGCCTTACAAATGAAATTTAATTGGAATCTGCACAAAATTCACACTGCCATAACGCTATGCTCTTTAAGCAGGCTGAGATTTACTATCTCCCCTCTTCACTAGTGCAGAATAGATATATAGAGTGGGAATGCAGCACTCATCTCCGTCTAGCCTGCATATATCTCACGTCTGCTCTGTACTGTCTCTCTCACAGCTATCAAAGCAGTGATGCCTCTACTGCGGAGTTCCAGACAGTAACTGTACATATGCGCTTCCCATTTCTATTACTCCAATGCATCATAGCAAAAAAATGAAATTCTAATGAGTTGCTTGCCTCTGCACCAATTATTCGTATTTTATGGGTTATTATTTTACCATTGATATATGATATACCGTATTTCACGGTGTTAGATTTATTTTACTACTAGAAAAATAAGACAATTAGAACTACCTTACCATCAGAGAGAGTAATGATAAGAGGGCAGATCTATCAACTGGCATATCTGCTGCCAGGAGGTAAAGGCATCTGACACTCAAAACATATATTTATGTCATGGTGGGTCAATGTTTTGAACCTGGTGTAACACCACATTTAACCTCCTGCCACCCAAGTAATGCATATGTGCCACCGCAAAGAGGGTGGACTTTAATGCCCACATGTCACACATATGCGTCCATGGGCAACAGAGGTTTCTGTGCTGAGAGCATGCTCACTGCCTGCTCCCAGCACAGAGACCTAGCTGTCAGAGATGGATTCTAAGTCTGAAGTCTGTACTAATGACCAGTGATGAGTTTGGCGGTTTTGGACACGCCGCCGAACCTGCCTGTGCTACCTCACCAAGAAGCTGTCCAACCCGACAGCCAATCATAAGTTATGAAGGCATTCTCTGGCCCGCAGCCACATGTATACACAACCCTTGCATACATGTGATGGGAAATGCCTCTGCCACCTATGATTGGCTGTCGGCTTTGACAGCTTCCCGACAGGATAGCTCAGGCGGTTTCTGCCTCATGTCCAAATATGCCTGAGCTCAGCCCCACTAGACCAGGGGGGCCAACTTTACGTGACAACTGTGACAGCCAAGCACAATGGTCACATGACTAGGCAGACCTTCCCCCTCCCTGGGTGTAGGAGTTCAGTTAAAAGGACGCTGGGGCAGGTGAGAAGGGGTTGAATTAAATTAGTAGGGGGCAGGGCACAACATTTTTAAATGTATCTATAATAAAAAGTGAAAGCTTGAAATCGCCGCCTCGGGCCATGGCCCCTGACATGTCACCCCAGGGCTTAATCATAGCCCTATAATTAGGACCCCAGGGCTAGGGGCAAAACATATTAGGGGGCATTGCCTGGGGAGCGGCATTGACTGAGGCTTTCACATGTACAGTGCCTTGTAAAAGTATTCATATCCCTTGAAATTTTCCACATTTTTGTCATGCTACAACCAAAAATGTAAATATAAAACAACAATAGGCCCAATCGCTCTGCATTAACTTGCAATAAGAATAACAGGTAGACAACAATATGGTTCTAGGAGCGGGTAATTCCAGTAAATGTGTAGCATTGTGCCTCTACTCCTACGGCAACTCCAACAGCGATCCAAGGCAGTAGGGTATATGGCTCTTAGGCGGGAAGGGGTTAAATATCAAAAATAAAGTGTTCTCCTTATAAAGGCCGCATGGGACCATATCACCCACCACTACTCTAGAGCTAACTCCTCCCTGATTGCTTGTTCCCACTTATGGATTTAACTATATTTTCCCCGGGTAGCTATCAGATACTCATTTAGAAGCTTATAAATATCACAGATGAAACCTTTTTGCAACAGACCTGCAATGACCAGTCCCTCAAAAGGGGCCAATTTAGAAAAGTGCAATGTAGACGCAATGGAAAGTGCATAGTGGTGACAAGTCAATATTAATGTATGGTTAACAACTGTGTACACCAACCCAAAAACATCAGCTAGTTCTTATTTTTCTTTGCTATTACTCTTCTCTTATTTGGATGTCCTACGTATACTAAGGGGTCTGTTTGTCAATGTTTTCTACCAGCTGTCACCCAAGATTCATACATTTACATAAAATAAAAGGAAATTTGAACCCAAGGGCGCTTGTGTGCAGTGTTACCCACTGTCAGTTTTTAACACCAAAGTAAAAAACAGCAATATTGTCTTTGTTGAAATTGGTAAAAACTAGAGGAAGGCCTAGTGCGTAGTGATATCGGGTCCCTTTGGAGGCCAAGGTGGTCCCTCCTGACAGTTGGTCGGACATATCGTTGCTCGTAGGGTCGAGGAAGGGTTCGGACGGTACCAAAATATACATTCAGAAGTTATTTGAAAGATGAAAAAATATCATTGGGTCCGACCAGGACAAAAAATGGTTAAAGTTGTTTCTGTTATAACGACAAAAAATGAAACCACAATTTTTGACTGTCACCCATTGTGACGTGTGTTCGCGGGAACCCAAGTTTAAAGGAAAATAAAATACATTTACATACTTAGAAC
>BLSH010234735.1:270085-280587 GCA_018402905.1 Glandirana rugosa | reverse complement strand
TGCAATCTCTGACCATCTCCTGTACCATGGCTGCAGTCTCTGACCATCTCCTTTACCATGTCTGCAATCTCTGACCATCTCCTGTACCATTTCTGCAGCCTCTGACCATCTCCTGTACTATGTCTGCAGTCTCTGACCATCTCCTGTACCATGTCTGCAGTCTCTGACCATCTCCAGTACCATGTCTGCAGTCTCTGACCATCTCCAGTACCATGTCTGCAGTGTCTGACCATCTCCTCTACCATGTCTGCAGTCTCTGACCGTCTCCTGTAGAATGTCTGCAGTCTCTGACCATCTCTTGTCTTATATCATGTCTGCAGTCTCTGGGGGGGGTCGGTCTTGAGAGGAGCCAAGAGTGGGAGTGCCGTGCCGCCAGGATGGGGGTCATGGAAGAAGTCAGACATGTGTAGTGTGGAGAGACTATAGGATAAAACCAGAGCCACCAAGTTGGAGCCGACTGACTGAGCCCCTGTTTCTGCACTACTTTTGGTGGCGATTTGAAAGATATCTGCGCATGAACCCGCACATATGTCTATAAAATCGCCCCCGAAGTCGGGCTGAAATGCTGATTTTAAACCCGCCCTCAGTGTGAACGTGGGTTTATTCTGTGGAGTAAGTGCGAAAATTGGGGCAGGCTTGAAGGGGTAAATGTAAATTTGCTGTCCCCTCAAAATAACAACACACAGCCATTAATGTCTAAACCACTGGCAACAAAAGTGAGTACACCCCTAAGGGGGAAAGGTCCAAATTGGGCCCAAAGTGTCAATATTTTATGTGGCCACCATTATTTTCCAGCACTGCCTTAACTCTCTTGGGCATGGAGTTCGCCAGAGCTTCACAGGTTGTCACAGGAGTCCTCTTCCACTCCTCCATGAGGACATCACAGAGCTGGTTAGACATCTTGTGCTCCTCCACCTTCCGTTTGGAATACTGCCCTGCGGCCCAGTCTCTGAAGGGAGGGGATCATGCTCTGCTTCAGTATGTCACAGTACATGTTGGCATTCATGGTTCCCTCAATGTCCTGTAGCTCCCCAGTGCCGGCAGCACTCATACAGCACCAGACCAAGACACTCCCACCACCTTGCTTGACTGTCTTTGTACTCCTCACCTGGTTGCTGCCACACACGCTTGACACCATCTGAACCAAATAAGTTTATCTTGGTCTCATCAGACCACAGGACATGGTCCAGTAATCCATGTCCTTAGTCTGCTTGTCTTCAGCAAACTGTTTGCAAGCTTTCTTGTGCATCGTCTTTCTTCTGGGACGACAGGCATGCAGACCAACAGGCTGACCCCCCACCCCTTCAACCTCTGTAGCAATGCTGACAGCACTCATACGTCTATTTCCCAAAGACAATTTCTGGATATGACGCTGAGCACGTGCACTCAACTTCTTTGGTCGACCATGGTGAGGCGCTGTTCTGAGTGGAACCTATCCTGTTAAACCGTTGTATGGTCTTGGCCACCATGCTGCAGCTCAGTTTCAGGGTCTTGGCAATCTTCTTATAGCCTAGGCCACAGGTGTCAAACACAAGGCACGCGGGCCGAATCCGGCCCTCCATGCCATTTCATGTGGCCCTCGCACCTCTCCTGCAGCTGCAGGGGAGCTCCAGCCCACCTCTGGTCCTCCTCCAGACCCTGTACTTTCTGTTTTCCAGCAATGCATACAGCTTCTTCCCAGCAGCAGCATAAGGTAAGGGGGTGCACTTTGATGTAAGGGAGGGTGGAGGATTCAACTTCTGATGGTGGGGGTGACTCTTGACATCTAATGTAAGGGAAGGGGATGCTCTGGACATATAGTCTTAAAGACACAACCGGCCCTTTTATGGGCAATCATAATGCTGATGTGGCCCACAATGAAATTGAGTTTGACACCACTGGCCTAGGCCATCTTTATGTAGAGCAACAATTCTTTTTTTTTCAGATCCTCAGAGAGTTTTGTGCCATGGGATGCCATGTTGAACTTCCAGTGACCAGTATGAGAGAGTGAGAGCGATCACACCAAATTTAACACACCTGCTCCCCATTCACACCTGAGACCTTGTAACACTAACAAGTCACATGACACCAGAGAGGGAAAATGGCTAATTGGGCCCAATTTGGATATTCTCACTTAGGGGTGTACTCACTTTTGTTGCCAGTGGTTTAGGCCTTAATGGCTGTGAGTTGAGTTATTTTGAGGGGACAGTAAATTTACACTGTTATACAAGCTGAACACTCACTACTTTACATTGCAGCAAAGTGTCATTTCTTCAGTGTTGTATGTAAAGATATAATAAAATATTTACAAAATGTGAGGGGTGTACTTACTTTTGTGAGATACTGTATATGTCTCATTATATTATCTCTATATATGTATATATATTTTGTGTACATATATCATTATATTCTCTGTGTATTTGTCACATTATACTGTCTGTAAATGTCTGATCATATTTTCTGTGTAAATGTCTCATTATATTCTCATTGTACAGTATATGTCTCTCTATATGCCTCATTATATTTTTTGTGTATATGTCTGCCTATATTCTATGTATATGTCTCTTTGTATTCTCACTGTATATTTCTCATTATTCTCTGTGTACCTGTCTGATTCTCTTCATCTACCCATCAGACACTCTCACCTGATCACATTCTCTGTACCGGCCTCTCATTATATTCTGTGTATGGGTCTCATTATATTATCTCTGTACATGTCTCAAATATTCTGTGTACACATACACATAAGATTATATCCTCTGTGTATTTGTCACATTATATTCTCGGTATATGTCTGATCATATTTTCTGTGTATATGTCTCATTGTATTCTCACGGTATATGTCCCTCTATACGCCTCATATTCTCTGTGTATATTTCTCTCTATATTCTTTCTATATGTCTCACTGTATTCTCTGTGTATATTTATCATTATCCATGCTGGTAGGTAAATTTAGATCCTGTGCAAATTGTCCTTAGTATATATATGAATGTGAGTTAGGGGTCTTAGATTGTAAGCTCCTTGAGGGCACGGATGTGAATGTACAATGTATATGTAAAGCGCTGCGTAAAATGACAGCGCTATAAAAGTACCTGAAATAAAAATAATAAATATTCTCAATGTATATGTTTTGCTACATGTCTCATATTTTTGTGTATGTTTCTACATTATTTGTATATGTCTCATTGTATTCTCACTGTATATGTCTCTCTAATTGCCTCATTATATTCTTTGTGTACATGTCTCTCTATATTATTATTATCATACAGGATTTAAATGGCGCCGGCATTTTGCGCAGCGCTTTACAATATTAGGGCAGACAGTACAATTACAATACAATTCAATACAGGAGGAGAAGGGCCCTGCTCGTTAGAGCTTACAATCTAGGATGGAGGGTCAAGTGATACAAAGGGGCAATAATTGTGGGGGGTGAGCTGACGAAGAAAATAAAAGCGCAGTTGTTAGGTGGCGGCAGGATAGGCTTCCCTAAAGAGAAAAGTTTTCAGGGGTTGCCCGAAAGTGGATAGATTTGGGGACAGTCTGACAGATTGGGGTAGGGAATTCCAGAGGATGGGAGAGGCTCGGGAGAAGTCCTGGAGGCGAATATGGGAGGAGGTGATGAGGGAGCTGGAGAGCAGGAGGTCTTGGGAGGAGCGAAGAGGACGGTTAGGTTGGTATTTTGAGACCAGGCTGGTGATGTAGCTGGGAGCAGAGTTGTGGATGGCTTTGTAACTTATTCTTAGTATTTTGAATTTAATTCGTTGGGCGAGTGGCAGCCAATGGAGGGGTTGGCAGAGAGGGGTGGCAGACGCTGAACGGTTTGTAAGGTGGATGAGTATGGCAGCACATTCATGATGGACTGAAGGGGGAATAGTCTATTTAAAGGTAGGCCAATGAGGAGGGAGTTACAGTAGTTAAGGCGAGAGATGACCAGGGAGTGGATCAGGAGCTTTGTGGTCTCATTGGTTAGAAAGGGACGTATTTTGGAGATGTTGCGGAGGTTGAGGCGGCAAGCCTTGGAAAGTGATTGGATGTGGGGCCAAAAGGACGGTTCAGAGTCCAGGATTACACCAAGAACCCTGGCATGTGGGGATGGGTGGATGGTTGTGCCATTGCTCTTGACAGAGAAGTCAGGGGAAAAAGCACGTGGGAGGGGAATTATGAGTTTGGTTTTGGACAAGTTGAGTTTGAGGAAGTGGTGGGACATCCAGGCAGATATGTCTGTTAATAAGCTAATGATACGTGAGGAGACTGATGAAGTGAGCTGAGGGGTGAAGAGGTAGATTTGGGTTTCGTCAGCGTAGAAATTACATTGAAAGCTGTGGGAGGCTATCAGCTGGCTCAGGGAAGAGGTGTAGATTGAAAATAAGAGGGGTCCAAGAACAGAACCTTGGGGGACCCCGATAGAGAATGGAAGAGGAGAGGAGGAAGTAGAATTGTACGTGACACTGAAGGTGCGATGGGATAGCTAGGATGAGAGCCACTGAAGAGCACAGTCATGGAGACCGAGGAAGTAACATTTTTTGAGGAGGAGGGGGTGGTCAACTGTATCAAAGGTCCAGAAGTAGGAGTACAGAGTAGTGTCCACTGGTTTTTGCGGTTAAGAGGTCATTTGTAAGTTTTAGAAGGGTAGTTTCTGTGGAGTGTTGAGGGCGAAATCCAGATTGAAGGGGGTCAAGAAGATTATTCTTAACCACTTGCTGACCACCGTACGACTATAAGCAGCGACAGCGTGGCTCTGTCCCGCCAATCGCCGCTTATAGTCGGCACTTTAGTGCATGGCAGCGGCGCATGCTCGTACTCGGGATCAGTACGCATGTACTCGGTACTCGGGATCAGTTAGATCTCTGGTGCCCCTGCCAGCCCAGCCCCCTCACAGTTAGAACACGCCTAGGGAATACAGTTAACCCCTTCACTGCCCCCTGCAGGTTAACCCCTTCTCTGCCAATGACATTTATACAGTAATCAGTGGATATATAAATTTCTGATCGCTGTATAAATGTCATTGGTCCCAAAAAAGAGTCAAAAATGTCCGACATGTCCGCTGCAATATCGCAGTCCAGATAAAAAACGCAGATCGCCGTCATTACTAGAAAAAAAAATTGCAAAAACGCCAGAAATGGATTCTCATGGTTTGTAAATGTGGCAACTTCTGCGCAAACCAATCAATAAACGCCAATTGTGATTTTTTTTTTTTTACCACAAATATGAGGAAGAATATAAATCGGCCAAAACCGATGAATACATTTTTTTTATATTTTTTTTTTTTTTTTTTGGATTTGTATTTTAGCAAAAAGTAAGAAATTTTGGGGTTTTTTTTGCAAAATTGTCGCTATTTTTTTTTTGTTTATAGCGGTGATCAGAAATGATGCAGAGGTGATGAAATACCACAAAAGAAAGCTCTACTTGTGGGAGAAAAAGGACGCAAATTTCGCTTGGGTACAACGTCGCACGACCGCGCATTTGTCAGTTAAAGCGACGCAGTGCCGAATCGCAAAAAGTGCTCTGGTCCTAACATGGGAAATCCTTCCGGTCCTTAAGTGGTTAACAAGGTGGTCGTAGACCAGGCGTTCAAGGAGTTTGGGGAGCAAGGACAAGGGCGTAGATTGTATATGTCTCTATATATTCTTTGTATAAGTCTCACTCTATTCTCTGTGTATATGTATCATTATATTCTCACTGGAGATGTCTCTATATTCTCCCTGTATATATCTCTCTTTATGTCCCAATATACTCTCTCTGTATATATCTCATTATATTTTCTGTGTGCACATATCATTATATTCCCTTTGTACCTGTCTCATTCTCTCTCCATACTTATCAGACACTCTCACCTGATCACATCCAGTCTGTGTACCTCTTCTCTTCCTATCAGACACTCTCATGTGATCCTATTCTCTGCCTGTCTCTCTATACATCTCATTACTCTCTGTACATGTCTCATTCTCTTCTCATCAGACACTCTCTGCCCTATGTCATTCTCTGTACTTGTCTCTCTCTGTACATCTCATTCTCCTCTCTAGTCTTCTCACACTGTCACCTGATCTCATCCTCTGTACATGTCTCATTATACTCTATGTGCCCCTCTCGTTCTCTACCTATCTTACCATACACTCTTATCCAATAGTATCCTCTCTCTGTACCCGTCTCATTCTCTTCTCACATTATGTCCTGCTCTCTACCCTTTTTCTCTCCATAGCTGTCTCATTCTCTACTTCTCGGACACTCTCAGCTGATCCCATTCTCTCTACCTGTCCCCCTATGTACATGTCTATGTATCTGACACTCACCAGATCGCATTCTCTCTACCTGTCCCGTATGTACATGTCTATGTATCTGACACTCACCAGATCGCATTCTCTCTACCTGTCCCCCTATGTACATGTCTATGTATCTGACACTCACCAGATCGCATTCTCTCTACCTGACCCCCTATGTA
Organism: Glandirana rugosa; assembly: GCA_018402905.1. Lineage (NCBI taxonomy): Eukaryota > Metazoa > Chordata > Amphibia > Anura > Ranidae > Glandirana > Glandirana rugosa. Next base: position 274,169 of record BLSH010234735.1, on the reverse strand, counting down.
CATGTCTATGTATCTGACACTCACCAGATCGCATTCTCTCTACCTGTCCCCCTATGTACATGTCTATGTATCTGACACTCACCAGATCGCATTCTCTCTACCTGTCCCCCTATGTACATGTCTATGTATCTGACACTCACCAGATCGTATTCTCTCTACCTGTCCCCCTATGTACATGTCTATGTATCTGACACTCACCAGATCGCATTCTCTCTACCTGTCCCCCTATGTACATGTCTATGTATCTGACACTCACCAGATCTCATTCTCTGTACCTCCCATTATATTCTCTGTGTTCTCTCCCTCTACTTCAGAGTTTCCCAACCAGGGTTCCTGAAGAAGTTGCTAGGGGTTCCTAGAGCAATGAGCAATCTCTGCCTCTCAGATAAGTTCCCACTAGCACCAATGATCTTTTTAGCTATCAGTAAGGGGGTCTTCCTAATGACTACCAATGTAAGAAGCATTCTTTCCACTGACTGTCACACTAATGTATCATAAGCTGTGGATATAGTAGTTTTTAGCAAGGGTTCCCTGAGACCAGAAAGTTATTTCATGGGTTCCCCTGTGTTGAAAAGGTTGACAAAGGCTGATCTACTCTTACATAGTTACATAGTTGGTAAGGTTGAAAAAAGACGCAGTTCCATCAAGTCCAACCTATGTGTGTGCTTTTATGTCAGTATTACAGTGAATATCCCTCAATGTTGTGCAGGGGAGGGCTGGGCCAGGGCAGCAATTGCCCCCCAGGCCACCCTAACTTACATTCAAAATGGCCGATGGCCACTGCCCGCTCACACTTTTTTCTTCTAGTGGAGGAAGGAAGCAGGGGCCAGGGGAGCAGCCACCAACTAACTGCAGGCAAAGGGGGAGCACCCAGGGCTGGCCCTACCATGGATCCCGCTGGGCCCATTGGGCTGCCTTGGGGGGGGGGATTACACAGAGCGGGGATCTCCCACTTACAAAGTCCTACCTCCTGGACCAGCTTCTATAATGGACAGCATACTGGTAATGTCTATCATAGGAGCCGGTCCAGGAGGCGGGACTTCATATGACAGCGGCCACACCAAGTAAGCGGGGATCTCCGGCGGCTCTCCTCTCTCTGCATTGCAGGTTGCATTGGATGGGCACTGGTGAGACTGCATTGATGAACACTGATCAGGCTGCACTGATCAGGCTGTACTGATGGGCACTGGCGAGGCTGCATTGATTTGCAATGATTGGGCTGCATTGATGGGCACTGATCAGGCTGCAATGATTGGCACTGATACGGCTGTGCTGATGGCCACTGACCAGCCTGCATTGATGGGCACTGATCAGGTTGCATTTGATAGGCACTGGTGAGGCTGCATTGATGGGCACTAGTGCGGCTGCATTGATGGGCACTGATGAGGCCAAGCTGATAGGCACTGATGAGGCTGCATTGATGGGCACTGATGAGCTGCATTGATGCATTATTTTTGTTAAACCTCCTTTGTTGCTATTAACATTAAATTATTTTACCACATTGTATCATATTTGTCTTGCTTCATAACATCAATATCCGTTCTAAAACCAGGCGGGCGTGGATGGTGAGCTGATTCGGTGGTTCGATGGGCCACCTGACTGGACTTGCCCCCCAGGCCTAAGGCTGCCAGCCCTCCCCTGATGTTGTGGTCCCTTAGGTGCCCATCTAATAGTTTACTCTTCTCACACTCCTACTCTCTTGTCCTTCTTGTACCTGTCTCATTCTCTACTTCTCCAACACTCTCATTTGATCCCATTCTCTCTACCTGTCTCTCTGTACATCTCATTATTTATTTGATTTATTACAGGTACTTATATAGTGCTATCAATTTTTTAATATATTGTACATTCACATCAGTATTCTCTTTGTACCCATATTATTCTCCTCTTCTACTCACCAGACACTCTCACCCCATGTCCTTCTCTATACCTGTGTCATTATATTGGGATTGATTTACTAGATGAAAATAGACTGCACACTTTACAAAGTGCAGTTGCTCCAGAGCTTAGTAAATGACTTCCATCATCCAATCATGCCGTGTTTTCAAACTCTAATCAAGAAGTGGAAAATGAGGGGTTCTGTTGAATCCAAACCACGGTCAGGTACACCAACTAAGATTTCAGCCACAACTGCCAGGAAAATTGTTCGGGATGCAAAGAAAAACACACAAATAACTTCGGGTGAAATACAGGACTCTCTGAAAACATGTGGTGTGGCTGTTTCAAGATGCAAAATGAGGAGGCACTTGAAGAAAGATGGGCTGCATGGTTGATTCGCCAGAAGAAAGCCAATACTATGCAAATGCCACAAAGTATCCCTCTTACAATACGCCAAACAGCACAGAGACAAGCCTCAAACCTTATGGCATAAAGTCATTTGGAGTGATGAGACTAAAATTGAGCTTTTTGGCCATAACCATGAACGCTACATTTCAAGAGGAGTCAAGGCCTATGATGAAAGGTACACCATTCCTACTGTGAAACATGGAGGTGGATCGCTGCTGTTTTGAGGATGTGTGAGTTACGAAGGCACAAGAATTTAGTCAAAATTGATGGCAAGCTCAAATGGCAGTATGTTATCAAAAAATACTGGAGGAACATTTGCATTCATCAGCCAGGAAGCTGTGCATGGGACGTACTTGGACATTCCAACATGACAATGATCCAAAAAACAAGGCGACCTGTCATTGGCTACAGCAGCGGCGGCAGGTCCATAAGGGGCGCTTTGGTGCCGCCTCCCCACCACTGACAAAAAGAAAAAAAAAGGTCAGCCCGGCCCCCTACAGGAGGCGCGGTATATTGACTTTTCTTTTTTTTCCTCGACTCCTTGCTGTCAGCTGACAGCAAGTAGTGAGCCGATTGGTCAGTCATAAAAGACTATATGTGTGAGCTGAAAAGGTGCACACACATAGTCTGATTGGCTGCCCTGAGCCAATGACTCTCTGTCATTGGATGCTGTGGGCAAGGGCAGGACTATGGCAGACGAGGCATAGCACTCCGCCGGGACTTCCGCGCACACCGTCCATGAGGAGAGGACAGTCCACTGCCACTCCACTGCCAGCCAGCCACCACTGCCAGACCAGATGGATAGCAGCCAGCGAGGCAGAGACCAGTCAGTGTGAGCCAGAGCCAGCCAGAGACAGGACACCCCGGCTGCAGACCGCACTGGACAGGTGGGTCACCTATCTATCATACATAGTACAATGTACAGAGGACCTTCTTGTCCACTCCACCATCACTATAGAGCTTTGCAGTCATCAAAGCCTGTTTTGTGAATGGAAGGCAGAGAGAGTCACAATGGAATGTCAATGTCAATTGTTCTTTCACTGGAGTGGAGGCTGTGTAGGAGTCTGCCAGTATCCATTCATACTTCAGGCTCTGTTCTCCTAGTACAGGTTAGAGAATGAAAAGGCTTGCTTTTTTCATGTATATCTTGGTTTTCAGTCTGGGATTGTCACATATTGTTTATGGTAAAGTAGATGTAATCTCTAACTCTAAAGACATTATTTTGTTAAAGCAATGCGTATCAAAAACAATCCTTTTTTCATCCTGAAAACAGAAAATGGTAACTTTATGATGCACGGTTTTTGTCAAGCTGTTTAAGTCTACTTAAAATTAACACCGTGGTTGCAAAAAAATGCTAAATAATGACCCCTGCAAAATAAGAGGTATAATACTGTGATACTGGCTGCTATATACCCCACCTGTGATGCTGAGCTGTATACTGTGTCCTGTGATGCTGAGCTGTATACTGTATCCTGTGATACTGAGCTGTATACTGTGTCCTGTGATGCTGAGCTGTATACTGTGTCCTGTGATGCTGAGCTGTATACTGTGTCCTATGATGCTGAACTGTATACTGTGTCCTGTGATGCTGAGCTGTATGCTGTGTCCTGTGACGCTCAGCTGTATGCTGTGTCCTGTGTCACTGAGCTGTATACTGTATGCTGTGATGCTGGGGCTGTATACTGTGTTCTGTGATGCTGAGCTGTATACTGTGTCCTGTGATGCTGAGCTGTATACTGTGTCCTGTGATGCTGAGCTGTATACTGTGTCCTGTAGTGTCCTGTGTCATATGTCGAGT
>BLSH010234735.1:246345-260537 GCA_018402905.1 Glandirana rugosa | reverse complement strand
CAGACCTGAATCCAATCGAGAATCTGTGGAAAGAACTGAAAACTGCTGTTCACAAACGCTCTCCATCCAACCTCACTGAGCTCGAGCTGTTTTGCAAGGAGGAATGGGCAAAAATTTCAGTCTCTCGATGTGCAAAACTGATAGAGACTTCCCCAAGCGACTTACAGCTGTAATCGCAGCAAAAGGTGGCGCTACAAAGTATTAACTTAAGGGGGCTGAATAATTTTGCACGCCCAATTTTTCAGTTTTTTATTTGTTAAAAAAGTTTGAAATATCCAATAAATTTCGTTCCACTTCATGATTGTGTCCCACTTGCTGTTGATTCTTCACAAAAAAATACAGTTTTATATCTTTATGTTTGAAGCCTGAAATGTGGCAAAAGGTCGCAAAGTTCAAGGGGGCCGAATACATTCGCAAGGCACTGTATATGTATTATTATATTCTCTGTATGTATTATTATATTCTTTGTATATATGTATTATTATATTCTCTGTATATATGCTTGGGCATCCGCAGGTAGGGGCAAGGGGGGCAATTGCCCCCCCCCTGGAATCAGGCATCAGATCAGGGGTTCCCCACTAGGTCCTTATCCTCTTGAGCCATGTATGCAGTTTCTGACAGTCTCTTGGGCCATGTATGCAGTCTCTGACCGTTTCCTGTACCATGTCCGCAGTCTCTGACTGTCTCCTGTGCTATGTCTGCAGTCTCTGACTGTCTCCTGTGCTATGTCTGCAGTCTCTGACTGTCTCCTGTACTATGTATGCAGTCTCTGACCGTATCCTGTACTATGTCTGTAGTCTCTGACCATATCTTGTACTATGTCTGTAGTCTCTGACCATCTCCTGTACTATGTCCGCAGTCTCTGACCATCTCCTGTATCACGTCTGCAGTCTCTAACCATCTCCTGTACTATGTCTGCAGTCTCTGACCATCTCCTGTATCACGTCTGCAGTCTCTGACCATCTCCTGTACTATGTCTGCAGTCTCTGACCGCAATAATGTAATTATGACATTGTCAAAAAGGGGCAGAGCATGGATGACCTTGAAATTATGCCCCCCCCCCTGGAAAAAGTTCTGCAGACGCCCATGTATATATGTATTATTATATTCTCTGTATATATGTATTATTATATTCTTTGTATATATGTATTATTATATTCTCTGTATATATGTATTATTATATTCTTTGTATATATGTATTATTATATTCTTTGTATATATGTATTATTATATTCTTTGTATATATGTATTATTATATTCTCTGTATATATGTATTATTATATTCTTTGTATATATGTATTATTATATTCTCTGTATATATGTATTGTTATATTCTTTGTATATATGTATTATTATAGTATTTGTATATATGTATTATTATATTCTTTGTATACACGTCTCATTATATTCTGTGTATATGTATTATTATATTCTCTGTATATATGTATTATTATATTCTTTGTATATATGTATTATTATATTCTCTGTATATATGTATTGTTATATTCTTTGTATATATGTATTATTATAGTATTTGTATATATGTATTATTATATTCTTTGTATACACGTCTCATTATATTCTCTGTATATATGTATTATTATATTCTTTGTATATATGTATTATTATATTCTCTGTATATATGTATTATTATATTCTTTGTATATATGTATTATTATATTCTCTGTATATATGTATTATTATATTCTGTGTATATGTATTATTATATTCTTTGTATATATGTATTATTATATTCTTTGTATATATGTATTATTATATTCTCTGTATATATGTATTATTATATTCTTTGTATATACGTCTCATTATATTCTCTGTATATATGTATTATTATATTCTTTGTATATATGTATTATTATATTCTCTGTATATATGTATTGTTATATTCTTTGTATATATGTATTATTATATTCTTTGTATATACGTCTCATTATATTCTCTGTATATATGTATTACTATATTCTCTGTATATATGTATTGTTATATTCTTTGTATATATGTATTATTATAGTATTTGTATATATGTATTATTATATTCTTTGTATACACGTCTCATTATATTCTGTGTACATGTATTATTATATTCTCTGTATATATGTATTATTATATTCTTTGTATATATGTATTATTATATTCTCTGTATATATGTATTATTATATTCTCTGTATATATGTATTATTATATTCTTTGTATATATGTATTATTATATTCTTTGTATATATGTATTATTATATTCTCTGTATATATGTATTATTATAGTCTTTGTATATATGTATTATTATATTCTTTGTATACACGTCTCATTATATTCTGTGTACATGTATTATTATATTCTCTGTATATATGTATTATTATATTCTTTGTATATATGTATTATTATATTCTTTGTATATATGTATTATTATATTCTCTGTATATATGTATTATTATAGTATTTGTATATATGTATTATTATATTCTTTGTATACACGTCTCATTATATTCTGTGTACATGTATTATTATATTCTCTGTATATATGTATTATTATATTCTCTGTATATATGTATTATTATATTCTCTGTATATATGTATTATTATATTCTTTGTATATATGTATTATTATATTCTCTGTATATATGTATTATTATAGTCTTTGTATATATGTATTATTATATTCTGTGTATATGTATTATTATATTCTGTGTATATGTATTATTATATTCTGTGTATATGTATTATTATATTCTGTGTATATGTATCATTATATTCTCTGTATATATGTATTATTATATTCTGTGTATATATGTATTATTATATTCTGTGTATATATGTATTATTATATTCTCTGTATATATGTATTATTATATTCTGTGTATATGTATTATTATATTCTGTGTATATATGTATTATTATATTCTCTGTATATATGTATTATTATATTCTGTGTATATATGTATTATTATATTCTCTGTATATATGTATTATTATATTCTGTGTATATGTATTATTATATTCTGTGTATATGTATTATTATATTCTCTGTATATATGTATTATTATATTCTGTGTATATGTATTATTATATTCTGTGTATATGTATTATTATATTCTCTGTATATATGTATTATTATATTCTGTGTATATATGTATTATTATATTCTCTGTATATATGTATTATTATATTCTGTGTATATATGTATTATTATATTCTGTGTATATATGTATTATTATATTCTCTGTATATATGTATTATTATATTATCTGTATGTATTATTATATTCTCTGTATATATGTATTATTATATTCTGTGTATATATGTATTATTATATTCTCTGTATATCTCTATATAGTGTCCCTGTATCTCTCTATATACAGTAGATGTCTGCCCCCCCAGTAGAAGGCCCTGTATGCCCCCCCAGTATATATCTCTCCTATTATTATTATAGGGGGGGTGTGCTGAGTGTTGTTTATTAGATGCCCCTCTCCCACCTGCCTCATTCCTTCACATGTCTGTCTCATTCTCTATACCTGAGTATTGCCTAGACAGCCCTCCCCTCCTCCCCCCAGTATTGCCCCCTCACTCCTCTCCTGTCTCCCTCCTCCCCCCACTCTGCTCCCCACTACACCCCCCTCCTTCCTGTCTCTACACCCCCCCTCCTTCTTTTGTCGCCCACCTCCCCCTCTTACAGTACCCTAACCCTCTCCACCAATCCGCTTCTCCCTCAGTCTCCCAGACCTGTCTCCCGCGCGGCATGCTGGGACGCGTAGTCCCCGGACTCCCTCCTCCCCACCGAGCCCGCCGCGCCGACGACTACAGCTCCCGGCGTCCCCCGCGGCCGGCTTCTCTCAGCCCGGCCTGTGATTGGCTGCTGTGTGCAGAATGAATGAAATTGTACAGTATTGTGATATTAGAGGGGCTGCAGTGTTCCTGCTTAATACCCAGCAGCACCATGAACACAGCCCTGCACAACCCCCTCAAATCGTGAGTACATGTGTATGCCTGGACCCCTTCCCTGCCTGCAGGAGGGTGCATGTGTGTGTGCAGGACTTTTATGTCTGTGTGCAGAGCTGCCAAGACGTCTAACCTGTCTCTGGCCATGCATTATCATATCTATCTATATCTATATATTATTTCATATTTATATATATATATTGCACACACATGAATGCATGCACAGATCATACTGCAAACATATAGTGCAATGGGTAGTAGGAGTGTATGCTTGCTTGCATATAGTGCAATGGGTAGTAGGAGTGCATACTTGCTTGCATATAGTGCAATGGGTAGTAGGAGTGTGTGCTTGCTTGCATATAGTGCAATGGGTAGTAGGAGTGTGTGCTTGCTTGCATATAGTGCAATGGGTAGTAGGAGTGCATGCTTGCTTGCATATAGTGCAATGGGTAGTAGGCGTGTGTGCTTGCTTGCATATAGTGCAGTGGGTAGTAGGAGTGCATGCTTGCTTGCATATAGTGCAATGGGTAGTAGGAGTGTGTGCTTGCTTGCATATAGTGCAATGGGTAGTAGGAGTGTATGCTTACTTGCATATAGTGCAATGGGTAGTAGGAGTGTGTGCTTGCTTGCATATAGTGCAGTGGGTAGTAGGAGTGTGTGCTTGCTTGCATATAGTGCAATGGGTAGTAGGGGTGTATGCTTACTTGCATATAGTGCAATGGGTAGTAGGAGTGCATGCTTACTTGCATATAGTGCAATGGGTAGTAGGGGTGTATGCTTGCTTGCATATAGTGTAATGGGTAGTTTGAGTGTAATGGGTAGTTTGAGTGTGTGCTTGCTTGCATATAGTACAATGGGTAGTAGAAGTACATGCATGCTGACATATAGTGCGATGGGCAGTAGCAGCGTAGGACTAGTTGCCATCAGTGTCTGATTTTTCAGGGACAATCCCAAGTTCAGCTGGAAATGTTTGTTCAGGGAAGGCTCCCTATGGTGACTGATTACCTGTATGTTCCATTTATCCATCTATTAATGTTCTTTAAGTGTTGGAATGCTTTTTTTTTAAATGAGCAGCCTGTCAATGGTAACCTAGGCACCCTTATTCTAGTTTGGCTAAAATGGGGGCATAGAGAGATTTTGGGGGCAGTGAGATGCCATGGTACAGGACGAGCCCAGATACTGCAAAGAGTTTTGGAAACAATCTAAGTGCCAGATATAACAGCAATGCGCCATGTTATGTGTCCTGTGTGCTATCCAACACATATGCAGTACTGACACACCTGACTGTCATTAGTCAGCAGTTTTCAGTGTCTGCACTTCTTATGCATGGTGCACATGGAAGGAGGACCTGGGATTTGGAAGGGAGAGCCAGCTTGTGTGTGTGGATCTGTCACTGCATCCCCTCTGTATACTGTAACCACCTGACTGTACTGAACTCTGCAGCAATATGGGGCAAATAGAGCAGCCTTTTTCAACCAGGGTTCCGTGGAGGTCTTGGGTTCTTCCAGAGGTTGCTAGGGTTTTCCTGAGCATTGAGTAATTTCTACCTCTCAGATATGGAACCGGTGTCACCAAGCAATATTTAACTCTCTGTATGGTAGCATTCTTTCCACTAAGTATCATGCTAATGTACTGTGAGCTGTAGATAGAGTAATTGTTGGCAGGGGTTCCCTGGGACCTGTAAGGTATTTCAAGGGTTCCTCCGTGTTAAAAAGGTTTAAAAGGATTGCTATAGCTATCTGATTGCACTGGAACTCTACAGCAATATGATGCAAATGGAGCAGCTTTCCTCAGCCAGGGTTCCATGGAACTCTAGGGTCACTCCAGGGGGTGCTAGGGGTTCATCGAGCAATTTCTGCTTCTCAGATATGGAACCAGTTGCACCAATAATTCTTTAGCTATCTGTAAAGTAGCATTTCTTTACACTAAGCACCAACATAAGAGGCATTGTCACCACCATGCTAATGTACTCTGAGTAGTAGATAGAGTTATTATTATCAGGGGTTCTTTGTACATATAGTGGTTATTGACAAGGGTTCCCCTTTAGATATAGTGATTATTGACAATGGTTCTCTAAGAACTGAAAGGTATTTCAAGGGTTTTTCTGCATGAAAAAGGCTGAAAAGGCGAACCACCTGATTGTACAAAACTCTGCAGCAATAGACCAGAGTTCCTCAACCAGAGTTCTATAAAACCCTAGGGTTACTCCAGGGGTTGCTAGGAGTTCCTTGAACAATGAGTATTTTCCACCTTTCGACATGGAACCAATAATATTTTTTAGCTATCTGTAAGGTAACATTCTTTTCACTAAGCCACTGTGTAAGAAGTATTCTTCTCGATGACCACCATGCTAATTTACTGCGAATAACTATTGGCAAGGGCTCCCTGAGACCTGAAAGGTGTTCAAGGGTTCCTCCACATTAAAAACATTGAGGAAGTTTGCTTTTATCACCTGATTGTACTGAAACTCTGCAGCAATATGTTGTAAATAGAACAACTATTAACCAAGGTTCTGTGAAACCCTAGGGTTATCCCATAGGTTCCAAGAGTTCCTTAACCTGTGACTGATTGACCTTACATCTAATGGTGCCTGCGTAGTTCCAGGAGCAACACCCCTTGGCAGAGCCAGCGGCAGGACATCAAAGATATTTCTAGCTAAGGGTGCCACCACTGCAAGGGGGCATTCTTCTTACTATCAGTGTAGGTGGCATTCTTCCCACCGATCCCCTGAAGAATAGCTTTTAGCAGGGGTTCCCTAAGACCTAAATATTATTTTAAGGGTTAAAAAGGTTGAGAAAGGCTGAAACAAGGGCTTAATGTTCACCGTGGGCATCGTGAGCACATACTGTCCTTAATTCCCTCTGCACATCTGGAGAGATGGAGTCCCATGTGACCATCCAGTAGACACCCTTTCATTGCTGCATTCCATGCTGCTCTAAGCTGCGCTATAATCTATCCTAAAATGTGCCTGCAACTATTATAATATATTACATTATGTATGGATGAGATAACAGGCACCCCCGTACCCCCTGCACAGCTCTCTAGGGTGATCTGGTGCAACAGCAGTATGATTAAGTGCATGCAGAGGGTTATACATCCCAGTGCCCCTGTGCATTTCCTTCTGACTGTTTGTTCTAGTAACCTTTTTAATTGTAAAATGCTTATGTCACTGGATTCCACTCAAGTAGAATAAAGTCTTTATAATATTATGCAAGTATTAGATGAATTAGATTAATCTTTCCCCTTTTCTGATGCCTAAACATGCTAGAAATAACTAAGATATGGGTTTGTTAGTGGAGCCGTCCTACGTCGCTCTATGATAAAAGTCATTCTAAAGCAATAAAAATATATATATATTGTAATGGGTTCTGTGCTGATAGATGCTGTAGATGTAATACCTGTATAGAGTATACTGCGAACCGTCTGTGACCTGTCTGAGCCTGGAGACACTTCTGTTTCCTACATAAGCCTTAGCCATAGACAATCTATGCGTCTATAGCTCTCCTGGGAGATAGATCAGTGCTGGAACTTGTAGTATATCCCAATCGGGTACTCGACTTGTTATCTGAGTCTTTACAGCTACATTTATTTCTATACCAATTAAAATGCCCGACCCCGGTAGACCTAAGCTTTGAGATTGTATGATAAAATATCACTGCACATTTCATGAACCTTATCTGCAATTTTTAATATTAGCCCTGATGAGATTCTATTTAGTTTAAAATGTTAGCGTTCATAGAAATGGTAGATAGATATAACCTGTATACCGCCAACCGTCTGTAACCTGTCTCAGCCTGGAGACACACTTCTGTCTCCTACATAGCCCCAGAAATGTAGCATAGACAATCCATGAGCCAACGGCTCTCCTGGCAGATGGCTGAATGCTGGGACTTGTAGTGTATATTGCATTCTGGTAGTCTACATGTTGTCTGAATCTTACATGTAGCTTTTTTTTTTTTAATTTCTATACCCATTAAATGCCCAACCCCGGTAGACCCAAGCTACGAGATTGTTTGATAAAATATTACTGCTCCTTTAATGAACCTTGCATGCAATTAGCACTGAAGATTTTCTATCTAGTTTATAATGTTTGAGTTCATAGAAATGGTAGATATAACATGCATAGAGTATACCGCCAACTGTCTGTGACCTGTCTGAGCCCGGAGACACTTCTGTCTCCTACATAGCCTCAGAAATGTAACATAGACAATCCAAGAGCCTATGACTCTCCTTTCCTACTGCTGAGTGCTGAAACTTGTATTACATCCAAATCAGGTAGTCTACGTGTTATTCAAGTTTTACATTTAGCGTTTTCTTTATTTATTTCCATACCCATTAAAATGCCCAACTCTCGTTAGAGCTAAGCTACAAGATTGTATGATCAAATATCACTTCTCATTTCATGAACCATATATACTCTTTATTATTAGCACTGATAAGTTTCTATCTAGTTTATAATGTTTGGTTTGAGTTCATAGAAATGGAAGATATAACCTGTAAAGAGTATACTGCCAACCGTCTGTGACCTGTCTGAGCCTGGAGACACTTCTGTTTCCTACATAGCCTTAGCCATAGACAATCTATGCGTCTATAGCTCTCCTGGGAGATAGATCAGTGCTGGAACTTGTAGTATATCCCAATCGGGTACTCGACTTGTTATCTGAGTCTTTACAGCTACATTTATTTCTATACCAATTAAAATGCCCGACCCCGGTAGACCTAAGCTTTGAGATTGTATGATAAAATATCACTGCACATTTCATGAACCTTATCTGCAATTTTTAATATTAGCACTGATGAGATTCTATTTAGTTTAAAATGTTAGCGTTCATAGAAATGGTAGATAGATATAACCTGTATAGAGTATACCGCCAACCGTCTGTAACCTGTCTCAGCCTGGAGACACACTTCTGTCTCCTACATAGCCTCAGAAATGTAGCATAGACAATCCATGAGCCAACGGCTCTCCTGGCAGATGGCTGAATGCTGGAACTTGTAGTGTATATTGCATTCTGGTAGTCTACATGTTGTCTGAATCTTACATGTAGCTTTTTTTTTTTTATTTCTATACCCATTAAATGCCCAACCCCGGTAGACCCAAGCTACGAGATTGTTTGATAAAATATTACTGCTCCTTTAATGAACCTTGCATGCAATTAGCACTGAAGATTTTCTATCTAGTTTATAATGTTTGAGTTCATAGAAATGTTAAATATAACATGCATAGAGTATACCGCCAACCGTCTGTGACCTGTCTGAGCCCGGAGACACTTCTGTCTCCTACATAGCCTCAGAAATGTAACATAGACAATCCAAGAGCCTATGACTCTCCTTTCCTACTGTTGAGTGCTGAAACTTGTATTACATCCAAATCAGGTAGTCTACGTGTTATTCAAGTTTTACATTTAGCGTTTTCTTTATTTATTTCCATACCCATTAAAATGCCCAACTCTCGTTAGACCTAAGCTACAAGATTGTATGATCAAATATCACTTCTCATTTCATGAACCATATATACTCTTTATTATTAGCACTGATGAGTTTCTATCTAGTTTATAATGTTTGCTTTGAGTTCATAGAAATGGTAGATATAACCTGTAAAGAGTATACTGCCAACCGTCTGTGACCTGTCTGAGCCTGGAGACACTTCTGTCTCCTACATAGCCTCAGAAATGTAACATAGACAATCCATGAGCCTATGGTTCTTCTGGCAGATGGCTGAATGCTGGAACTTGTAGTATATATCTAATTCTGGTAGTCTACGTGTTGTTTGAATCTTACATGTAGCTTTTTTTTTTTTTATTTCTATACCCATTAAATGCCCAACCCCGGTAGACCCAAGCTACGAGATTGTTTGATAAAATATTACTGCTCCTTTAATGAACCTTGCATGCAATTAGCAGTGAAGATTTTCTATCTAGTTTATAATGTTTGAGTTCATAGAAATGGTAGATATAACATGCATAGAGTATACCGCCAACCGTCTGTGACCTGTCTGAGCCCGGAGACACTTCTGTCTCCTACATAGCCTCAGAAATGTAACATAGACAGTCCAAGAGCCTATGACTCTCCTTTCCTACTGTTGAGTGCTGAAACTTGTATTCGATCCAAATCAGGTAGTCTACGTGTTGTTCAAGTTTTACATTTAGCGTTTTCTTTATTTATTTCCATACCCATTAAAATGCCCACCTCTCGTTAGACCTAAGCTACAAGATTGTATGATCAAATATCACTTCTCATTTCATGAACCATATATACTCTTTATTATTAGCACTCATGAGTTTCTATCTAGTTTATAATGTTTGGTTTGAGTTCATAGAAATGGTAGATATAACCTGTGAAGAGTATACTGCCAACCGTCTGTGACCTGTCTGAGCCTGGAGACACTTCTGTCTCCTACATAGCCTCAGAAATGTAACATAGACAATCCATGAGCCTATGGTTCTTCTGGCAGACGGCTGAATGCTGGAACTTGTAGTATATATCTAATTCTGGTAGTCTACGTGTTGTCTGAGTCTTACATGTACCTTTCATTTATTTTATTTTTTATTTCCATACCCATTAAAATGCCCAACCCCGGTAGACTCAAGCTATGAGATTGTATGATAAAATATTACAGCTCCTTTAATGAACATCGCATGCAATTAGCACTGATGAGTTTCTATCTAATTTATAATGTTTGAGTTCAGAGAAATTGTAGATAAAACCTGTATGGAGCATGCCGACAATTGTCTGTAACCCGTCTGAGTCTGGAGACACTTCTGTCTCCTACAGAAATGTAATATAGACAACCCATGAGCCTATGGAGACCTCCTTTGGAACTGTTGAGTGCTGGAACTTGTAGTGGATCCTAATCGGGTAGTCTACATGTTATTCAAGTTTTACATAAAGCATTTTCTTGATTTATTTCCATACCCATTAAAGCGCCCAACCCTCGATAGACCTAAGCTAGGAGATATTGTGCAGCATATTTACATTTTTTTTTAATTGTAAATATATTTAATTTTATTTTCTGTCCAATTTTTCTGTGTTACTTTCAATAAAAGTTATTTTACGTTTCTGGTTTGTATTTTTTAAATTAATATTTATTTAAAGAACTCCAGGAAAAAATGCATTTTCTGTGCATTGGGGCTGTGCCAGCACTGCATGAATTAACTGCTCATCTTCATCTAGGGCAGGGGTA
This sequence comes from Glandirana rugosa, assembly GCA_018402905.1. Classification (NCBI taxonomy): domain Eukaryota; kingdom Metazoa; phylum Chordata; class Amphibia; order Anura; family Ranidae; genus Glandirana; species Glandirana rugosa. Next base: position 249,405 of record BLSH010234735.1, on the reverse strand, counting down.
GGCAACCCCGGCCCTCCAGCTGTGGTGAAACTACAAATCCCATCGTGCCTCTGCCTCTAGGAGTCATGCCTTTGATTGTCAGGGTCTTGCAATGTCTCATGGGAATTGTAGTTTCACCACAGCTGGAGGGCCGAGGTTGCCTATCCCTGATCTAGGGGATTGCGGAGATATATCTACTCTACCTGATACGGCAATCCGCCCACTGCAAGACCGGTCCCTGCCGCTCCTGCCCCCCGCATGCTAGCAGTCTTGCGAATGGACTATTTCTGACGTCATCACGCCTATAGACTGGCTTTGGACGTGAGGGCGACAGGAACAGTCCACCGCCGGACGTGGGGGAGCGCGGTTTCCTGGAGGATCGATGGACCAGTAAGTACAGCTTGCTCTTAGACAAAATGAGCAGTTAAGCTATGCAATGGGAGCAGAGCCACACTGCACAGGAGGATAAAATATTTTCATGGAGTTCTTCTTTTAATTCAGGATATTAATTAAAAAGTTGAATATAATACAATTATACGGTATATAAAAAAACATATATTTCTTAAAAACTGTCCAGTTCGGTTTCAGTTTTCAGCCAAGCGCATCCTGAATTTTAGGTTTGGGTCCAGAATTTTCATTTCGGTGCATATCTAGTTTATAATGTTAGGTTTGATGGACATGGTATATATAACCTGTACAGAGTACAGGCGGTCCCCTAGTTACAAACATCCGACTTACAAACGACTCCTACTTACAAACGGAGGGAGACAACAGGAAGTGAGAGGAAATCTCCCCCTAGGAAGGGAAATTCACTCCTGCAAGAGTTATTATGGGAAAAAGGTGTCTCCACTGATGCTTTATCACCAAGGTTTGTTTCCACAACAACCCAAAATTATCAAAATCCAATTATCATTGGGACAGGAAGTGAGGTGAAATCTTCTGAACAGAAACAGACCGCAAAACAAACATTACAGGGGTGTTACCCCTTCCCTATGCTATCCAAAAAGCTTAAAAATTGTTTTTTTGGCTGGAGCTACACTTAAAAAATGTACCTGTTCCCACTTACATACAAATTCAACTTAAGAACAAACCTACGGACCCTATCTTGTTTGTAACCCGGGGACCGCCTGTATGCCACAAACTGTCTGTGACCCGTCTCAGCCTGGAGACACGCGTCTGTTTCCTACATACCCTCCGAAATGTAACATAGACAATCTATGAGCCTATGGCTTTCCTTTGAGACTGCTGGAACTTGCTGTTCTTCTGAAACTGATATTCTCCATGTTATTCTAGTTTTACATATAGCTTTTCTTTATTTCCATACCCATGAAAATGCCCGACCCTGGGTGGACCAAAGATCGTATGGTAAAATATCGCTGTTCAGTTCATGAACATTCCATGGAATTTTTATTATTAACACTGGCAATTTTCTAGGTAGTTTTTAACGTTTGTGTTGAATTCTAAAAAAATTGCAAAAGTCGCCATTGTTTGAGTGTGCGGTAATGATTTCTCTGTATAGTGTTAGCTTGGAAAAGTAGGAAGGAAGGAACACCTGGTGTCCAAAATGAATGCGGATTTGAAAGTAGGTTAAAATGAATTTATTAGTAATTTCGACAAGTACAGGCTTTGATGTTGATTACCAATAAATAAATTTTAACCTACTTTAAATTCTGCATTCTTTTGGACATCGGGCGCTCGTTTCTCCCTACTTCTCCAAATCTACACATGGAAACGACCATAAGGCCGTACCAAAAAGAAAGCAGCCCAATGTGTGATGTGGAGAGGCTGCAGGATCTGTCTCACCACTACATTTAACTACCGTTTAATTTTTGCGAATTTTATTTTTGCTCATTTTATAAAGGTTTACATGGCTTCCCAGACTAATTTATTGCTGTGTCTAGAGATTCTCCAAAATCTTCATCATTTCCCAAAGACTATAATAACTCCACGTTTGTTGATTAAAAAAAAACATCCCCCTCTGGAAGATCTATGTACATTGCTTGGATTTCAACAAACTTTGTTGCAGATTCCTACCTTTTGATATTCTGAAGAAATCCCTGTGTGTTTGTTTGTGTCCATGCGGTAAGTGAGTCTAATGGGAGTGGTTAAATAATTATCAATCAGCTGCTGCACTTGCAGGGTTCTAATGAGAAAAAATGCAGGGTCTGCATCCCTTTAAATGTGATTTCCTATTGAGAGTATCTCACCATTTTTGTTGCAGGGGATGCTCAAAATCTGAATTACATCTTAGTGCAGGCTTCTGGGAAAATCAGTATGCCAATCACACAAGCAGAAAAAGCTATTTCTGGGGGGCGTTCTGTATACATTCTGTGTACACAACACCTCCAGGTGGCCATATTGCATTTTACAGAAAATTACGGAGCTGCAGATTGAAAAGGAATGGTCATTTTTAATAACATTCAATTACAATATGACTTGTGTTGCAATTGTATACACAATATTATTATTTTTTTTGTTATTGCAATTTTTTCCCCAAGAAATTCTTTCCCCAAGTTACTCTTTAACCAGTTGCCGACCGTCAACCGCAGGTTGACAGCGAAAAGATGGCTCAATATCGCAAAAGGCCGTCATACGACGGCAGCTGCGATATCATGCACTGCGAGCGCGCGCGCACCGCCGGAGGTGCGCCCGCGCGCTCACTGTGTTCGGGGGGGGGCCAGGGAGCGGGTAGGGCAGACTCGATCTCCGCCGGCTACCCGCGATGCCCCCCCTGCAGTGAAAGGACGGAGGTGCGTGTAAGTAAACACGGATCTCCGTTCTAAATGAATGTGCGTGGAGGCAGGAAAGTGACGTCCCCCCCGTAGCGCCCATCGGCCGCCTCTAGCTCAGACGGGATGGGCGAGGGACCGGGGGGGGGCTTGTGTCACTCGCGCGCCCGCGTGGAGGCCGCCACGCGCGCGCGAGCGTCACGTACTATAGCGTCGACGGCAGCATACTGCCGGAAAACGCTATAACTCGGTAGAAAAGCGACAGTTGGACGCCAACTGCCAGCCGTTGACCAATTTCTCATTGAACCCCTTTCTTAAAGAACCCCTTTTTTAACGTTATTGTTTTTTTTAT
>BLSH010234735.1:219170-236938 GCA_018402905.1 Glandirana rugosa | reverse complement strand
AAAAAAAAAAAAAAATCCTACAAGACAATAGCATAATATGTTAGTATGCATCGCATACTAACATATTATGAAATACTTACCTTAGAATGAGGCCCCCGATGCCCGAGTCGGTCAGCGCTAAGGACACTGACATGTTGGTCCTCTTCTTTCTTCCGGGTACGCGGCTCCGGCGCTGTGAGTGGCCGGAGCCGCTTCGTTCCGGCAGCCAGCTCTGAGTTGCCAGACGCCTCGGCCGGATCATCAGAGCGCATGCGCCGCTAATGTCAGCGGCTGCATGCAGGGCGAATATCTCCTAAACCATGTAGGTTTAGGAGATATTCTTTTTACCTACAGGTAAGCCTTATTATAGGCCTTATTATAGGCTTACCTGTAGGTAAAAACAGCTTTGGGGGTTTACTACCACTTTAATGAGGACACAGACAGCATTACAACTTGACAGATGTTCTAACTCTTCTTCACTCCATCCAAAACTAGAAAAAAGTATTGCCTTTAGTTACCGCATTACTTTTATATTAATATAATAATTTAAAGTAAGCATGCACAACTTTTTTTCACCGCAGCCTATCGTAACCCACTACGCCACAATGCAATAAAGTTGAAAAAAAGTTCATCAGTACTGTGTACTCCTCAGTGCACACATGGGTGGCTACTTTAGAACGTGGCTCCTTGTGTTAAGAAGTCTTAATACTAGTTGCTGGCTAGTTGTATCATTTGCTGGCTTCTTTTATGGAAGGATATGCCACCACCTTTCTTAGCTTTGCCCTACTAATGTGGCCAATACATAAGCCAAAGATGAATGACGCTCGTGTCCATGATTCAGGATAGTACATAAATAATTTGGAGTGACACCATTAGGCCACATGCACACTGTTCTCTATGACATCTTTTCTCCTACAGGAGTTTAGCAGCAGAAAAGACAGCTTTTTGCATTTGCGTTCACACGTGTTCAGACACGTTCACACATCTGGCGTTAAGGCATTCCATTGGCTAGAGCAGGGTTTCTCAACCAGGGTTCCGTCGAACCCTAGGTTTCCTCCAAATGTTGCTATGGGTTCCTTGAGCAATGGTCAATTTCTACCTCTCAGATAAATTTGCTAGGCGACTTTCAGCGCAACTCCAAGGCGACTTCAGGTGACTTACTACATGACTTATGCCAGGCGACGTTGCCTGTGGCCAATCAGAGAAGGGAGGGGGTTGCCCCAAATAAATTCTATTTTCACTGTAAAGTCGCTTGCATTAAGATGGGGGATCTGACTTGGAGGCGACTTCTATTGAATCCTATGGGCACAAGTCCGATAGAAGTCGCCTTGAAGTCGTGCAGGAAACTTTTCTGAAGTCAGAGTGACTTCGGTAGCGTACATTAAGACAGCTCCCATTCATTTCTATGGGATTTCACTTGTCAAGCGACTTGAGGCGACTCAAGACGGAGCGCAGTTCGCCCCTGTGTGAACGGGCCCTTAGGCTCTTGTTTCTAAACAAAAGACTAAAAGTCAGCAGCTACAAAATAATGTAGCTCCTGACTTTTAAGAAACAGTCACTCACCAGTGCAGGAGTCCAGTGTTGTCTTCACATAGGCTGGTTCTGTGCCGGTCTTCAGATCCCCAACACCGCCATATTCACTGTGGGAAGCCAGCTGGGACCTCCTGCTGTTTACAGCCAGCTCCACATTGTACATGCATGAGATCGCTCTACATTTTCAGGCTTGTCCCGCAGGTTGTGGGCCGGAGGGAGGATGATCTAGACATCTGTAATTCTTGCCTAGGTGAGAAATGTGGAATTGGGAGCAGATGGGTACCGGTCAGAAAAAGGTACCCACGCCCACTTTAAAGTGGAAGTTCACCCAAAAATGAAAATCTCTAAATCTACTTACATCCTCAATCTAAGACTAACCTAAATCTAAACTAAAATCATTATACATACCTTTTCTGAAGCCGCTGCGGTCCGGTCTCCAACAGCGAATGCTGTGTGCAGGAGACAGCCAACAATGGCTGGGAAGTGACGTCACCCACAGAATTACTATGGGGCTTATTTTGCCTCTTCTGCGTCCCCCTCCACAGCGAAACCGTCGCTGACAGCTCAGCGCGGGATCGGATTGGCTGCAGAAACAGTATGTATAGCAATTTCTCCATAAGGCTTCATGTACACTGCTGCTGGTAAATGGACGTTTGGGAGCAGTTGGGCATTTTTTTCAGCTGCCCCTGAACTCTCCTCTATGTTATCTTATCAGTACATGTAGACAGGGTCATTTATAGTCGTTTCTAGGCAGTTGAGTTTAGAAGCTTTTTTTGGAACCCAAAAAAATGCCTTCAGAATGGATGTTCAGAGGCATTTGAAATGGCAGCTTGTAAACACTGTTAACCACTTCAGCCCCGGAAGGATTTCCAGCTTTAGGACCGGAGCCCTTTTTGCGATTCGGCACTGCGTCGCTTTAACTGAAAATTGCGCGGTCGTACGACGTTGTACCCAAACGAAATTTGCGTCCTTTTTTTCCCACAAACAGAGCTTTCTTTTGGTGGTATTTGATCACCTCTGCGTCATTTCTGATCGGCGCTATAAACAAAAGAAGAGCGACAATTTTGCAAAAAAACCCAAATTTCTTACTTTTTGCTGGAATACAAATAAAAAAAAAATATAAAAAAACATTTTTTTTCACCGTTTTTGGCCGATTTATATTCTTACTCATATTTGTGATAAAAAAAATCGCAATCTGCGTTTATTGATTGGTTTGCGCAAAAGTGGTCGCGTTTACGGATGATGAGAATTCATTTTTGGGTTTTTTTTTTTTTTTACTAGTAATGGCGGCGATCTGCGATTTTTAGCGGTACTGCGATATTTCAGCGGACATGTCGGACTATTTTGACACTTTTTTGGGACCATTGGCATTTATACAGCGATCAGTGCTATAAAAATGCACTGATTACTGTGTAAATGTCATTGGCAGTGAAGGGGTTAACCTGTAGAGGGCGCTCTAAGGGTTAACTGTGTTCCCTGGGCGTGTTCTAACTGTATGGGGGCTGCACTATCTGGGGAAGGGAAGTGGTCACAGCCTTCGTATACAGGAAGGCTGTGATCACAGCCCTTCCCCCTTCACACAGAACGGAGGTCCGTGTTTACATACACGGACCTCCGTTCCTTCACTCCGGGGGGGGCATCGCGGGTAGCCGGCGGCAATCGAAGCCTCCGCACCCGCTCCCTGGCCCTCCCCGAACACAGTGAGCGCGCGGGCGCGCCTCCGGCGGTGCGCGCGTGCTCACTAAGCTCGATCCCACAGCCGCCGTCGTATGACGGCGTTTTGCGGGAACGAACCAGATGCCGATCGGCGGTCGGCAAGTGGTTAAGCGAGGTAACTCAGGTTTAGCAGCGTTTCGTTTACAGGAGTTTTCATTTACAAAATACCTCTCCTAGACGCGAACGCAGCTAAACTCGGCATGTAAAACGCGGCTTTACAGGGCTAGATTGGTTAGTCTTAGATCGTGCATACAAGTAGATTTAGAGATATTCGTTTTAGCCTTCTACTTTAGGCTGGCCATACATGGTTAGGTTTTCATTTGAACATTTATCAGAACATTCTTTCTTCCTATCATTGGGTCAAATCATTTTGTTCAAAGACCTTGAAGCCCAACTCTGGGCAAAAAAAAAGCTTTCCTATGCAGTGGGGCTGTGTTCGCACTGCATGGGTTTACTGCTCGTTTTTGTCTAGGGGATTGAAGAAAAGAGATATACTTGCGTAATCCTCCAATACTCCCAGCACAAGACCGGTCCCTATGGCCCCTGCCCCCTATGGTCTAGCGGTCTTCTAGACTCCCAGATAGCAAGGATAACTTGCCACAAATTTGTAGCAGTGTTGAATTGTAGGTCTTGTTCACTTGCTGCACATTATCACTGGCAAGTTGTACACTTGCAGAGCACTTGAAGCACAAGTTCTAGTTGACCCTTTTCCAATTTGTAGCAAATTTGCGTGGTGCGTCTCTAGCAAGAGCAAAGTTGCAGTGGTGAGTCTATAGCAAGAGCTCTGTAAGTCTACAGCATGAAGATTCAGTCACAGTGACCCCTGTGGTGGGATGACTATTGCACAAACATAACTGAACCGGAACTTGCAGCAGACTTGCAGAATGTTTGCAAAGAAAGTTGATCTGGAGTCATGCAATGTTGCAATTGTGCAACAAACTTGTGAAGCCTGGCAAGTCTAGCAATAGCTTAGCAAGTCATTTTCAAACTTACAGCTCAATTGCTTGCTATCTGGGCTGTTCCTGATGTCATCGTGCTCATAGACCTGCTCTGGACGTGAGGACATTAGGAACAGGTTACTGCTGGATCATGGGGGAGCGTTGTTTGCTGGTGGAGTGGAGGATCAGGTGAGTACAGTTTTCTCCTCTCCCATGGACAAAACAAGCAGTTGACCCACAGAGTGCGGACATAGCCCTGACTTTTTTTTTTCTGCTCTTAGTTGGGCTTTTTATTTTATCCAGATCTCTTATTTGAATAAAATCCCAGACTTATTAAATCAGTTTTATTATGATATGTACCATTTTTTCCGAACACATTCTCAGCTAGAATTTCATTAATTTGTTGATTGGACCCCAATAACCATTAACAAAATCAAAAGAACATTCCAAGTCAAAAAATTGTGAACTAAATTCTACTGGTGTAATTAAAATTCTTGTAAATCAGCTTTAATAAATAAGCCAATGATGCCGTTCATTGCATCCAATCCGAATTTAGTGTCCTTTGGTTGCAGCATGCAGCGTCGCTGATTTAAGCCGAGTATTTTCTACAACCCTTTATGCCCCTTCTGCAATTACTAATCTCTATAATGTTCTGCCACTCCATAAGTAACTCCTTATAGCCTTCAATAGCACCCTATCTCTCCCTATCATTTTTCTTATTTCCTCTTATTACATCCCAACGCTTTCATCATCTCCAGAGAGGTTTTAATATACATGCTTCTCATCAATCCAAATTATATACCTGGCCCCACATTTTATCTGAGCTGCAAATAATTGTATTTTTGTTAGGTGCCAATCTGCTGCTTCTCTTCCTGGTGCAAAGCTTTTGAAATGTTAATGCTCTTGTACTGCTGCATATATACATATATATTGGGATTTGATGCGTGCAGGGTGTGCAAGTACTGTGTGTCAGTGCCCTACCCCCCCCTTACACCCACACAATGATATGCCAGAATCTTGTGTCTGTTCTGCAGGTTAGCTGATGTCTGGTGGGGTGGGGGGGTACAAGGGTGGGGGAGTACAGGAGGGATTGACAAGGGGGAAGTGTGTTGGGGGGAGGAGGTGTACAATAAAATATTGGCAGAGATTTGGTCTCGCCAATGCAATATTAAGAACTAAAAAAAAAAAAATTAGGATCTAAAAATAGAGCGGTGATTTCAGAGATTTTGATAGCGGAGAGTGCAGCCAGGAGCAGGGTGCAAATGCTTTACAATCAGAGAAAATATATGACTTCTATTTCTCTGGGTGTGCTAGACGGACATGAGAAGCCTGTAATGTTGCAGATTGAGAAGCGAGACATTGGCCTGATTTTCATTGGCAAAGTGCAATGTGCAGAGTGCAGCAAGTCATTGAAACCAATTAGAAATTATTTATTGATCTGACTACACTAAAAGGAATGGAACCCGATTGGTTGCCTTAGGTAAAGCTGCCACTTATAGGCCATCCAATACTCTTCTACCCTGGCTTGGTGTGGGGGGGGTCATTCTGAGATTTGGTTCTCCGTGCAGGTGGGGGGTATCCATGCTGTGCGGGACACAAGAGAAGTAATTGTATGAAAGGCGCACACATATGCCAGGCTGCCCATGAATATCCCAGTAGACATCTGTCCAAAGTCAATAGAGAAGCATGAATCGGAAAGTTATGTTTAGAGAAAATATGAAAGTGTCTAAAAAGTAGAACTGACTTTGTAGTGCTTAAGGGCCCATTTAGGGCTTAGTTCACATGGGCGGCACTCTGAATCCGTGGTGGATCTCTTTTGAGACCAGGGTTGACTGCCAGTTTATAGGTGTACAGGGGGTGAAACTGCTGCCTTCTGAATACCTGTTTTTACTTTTATTGTAACCCCCCAGGGTTTTTTGTATCCCAATGTATTACTTCTACCCTGGCTGAGGGTGGGGGGGTTCATTGTGAGATTTGTATTGGTGCGCAGGGAGTGAAACTGCTGCCTTCAAAATGTCTACTTTTTCTTTTATTTCAATCCCCAGGGGGAGTTTTTTTTTCTGTCCCAATGTGGATTTTACATTGCAATACTACTACTCTTCAAAGTTTGGCACATTGTTGTGGTGCAGTCCCATTGACTTCAGTGGTCTAGTTTGACAGGCGGTGCAGCAAATTGCCGAACTGCAAAGCTATGCATCACAGCATGGCAATGACAACTTGCCCTTCTGGTTGGAGGTGACTCGTCAGGGGGAGGCAGTAAAAACGTTAATCAACTGCAAGTTTTTACTACCCCTCTGCTAAACCTAAGAAGGAAGAAAGTTACCCCACTAAAATGATTGAACACCATGTGTAAAAAATGAGTGCCTTGATATTATATTTTCAGTGCACATTAGAAACTGAAATGTAGAAGGTGATTGGTTGCTATGAGTCACATAAGCAGTTCTAATTTCAGACCCTCCCGTCTTGAGATCCTATTTTACTGATTGCCATTTTCTAAAGCTCGATATTGGTTACCACACAAATAGCATGCATGCAGAGAAAAGCAACAGGATGATGAGCAGTTTTGGGGTGATACCACAAATGGTCAGTTTTGGATCACTTGGTGACCTGGCCAAACCCTATGCCTGCCCTGCTGCAGCACTGCAGTCTCAGTTCATTCATTTGTATGATTCTATATAACGATGGTGCCCAAACTGTAGCCCTTTCGGACCTCAGCAGTCTGTAGTGGGAACACTGATTGGGGTAATAACATTGATCTCTACTAGCCTCATGTAACATGTTCCCAGTTTTGTACTGACTTTGGCAGCATTTCCCCACCAACAATGTATCCTGTCCACACTTTCTGACCCTCATTACCTCTATTAGTTCTGTAGTTTCTGACAGTTTCCTCTCCAGCATTCCATATATTTAACATTATGTCTGGCCCTTTGGTGATTTCAGGGGCCACATTTGAGGCCCCCTTTGGTTCATAAGTTGACAACCACTGCTAAACATCATGTGGAGAACGAATACAGATTCTACCATAGGAATAAATGAAAACTGTGGTAGGCCCTTGCCATGATTGTTTTGAAGAAGGGGGATATGGGGGTCCTCAGCAGGGACGACCAGTAAAGGTCTTATAAGTCTACAGGTAAGTCAAAGGCAATGGTCCCCAAAATGTGGCCTGAGGTCCAGATGCAGCCCTTTTCTTGCTTTTATCTGGCCTTGAGGCACTATTTCATCCACTGATACCAACAATAGGGCATAATTCCTCCACTGACACCAATAAAAGGGCACAATTTCTCCCTATCACACCAACAATGGGGCCCACTTACATCAATGATGGCGCACAATTTCTCCCAATGGCCCCAACAATGGGGTCCAATCACACCAATGAGGGGTACAATTCCTGCAGTGCACCACTGATGGCACATCATTTCTCCCACTGACACCAATGATGAGGCACAATTACTCATGCTGAAACAACGGGGCATTATTTTTTCCCACCAACATCGAGACCTTTGCTACTCCCAATAGCCACAATCCAGCCCCCCAAAGTCTGAAGGACAGTAAACTGGCCCTTTTTTTAGAAAGTTTGGAGACCGCTGGTCAAAAGGAATCGACTATAGGTGTAGGAAGGTCTACTGAAATAGGTATGTGCTTTGCCTACAGGGGATAATCTAATAAATAGTCTATATGTTTCTCAATTAATAGGGAAACCTTCCATGTTCCTCCTAAAAGCCTGATTCTCTGAGAATCAGTATTTGCATAGGTCTAAGCTTGCACCACCCGCCCCCCTGACCATCCTTAGGCTTAGCCATAGGTGATTCAAGCACTGAATTATGGGGAGAAGTGGAATGTTTGTATTTTAAATTATGAGGTCTTTGTTCTAAAGTTCTAGGTGCATGTTTAATGTTTTATATTACTTTAAGGTGAATCTCTTGTGGGATTAAAATAATAAAGAGGACCTACCGAGTGAAAAGCATAGAAACAGATGCTTTCAAAAAATCTCTGTTAACATGGCAGTTCCACGCTCCAAAGTTGCATCTGTGCCTTGCTATCCTGCCCTTACAGGAGCCCATGAGGTTCTCATATGTAAAGTAAAAGTATTGTCTCATGTTTATTACTTTAATAACTTTACAGGTTCACTTTATAAACTTACAAATAAGATTGCAACATACGTTTTCAAGTTCTTCTGTTTTAAATGTGAGCTCCAATGATAAATGTACAAATAGGAAACCTATTCAGAAAGAATATTTTCCAGTGTGTTTCTGCATGTTTTTATGCACATTCTTGATGCATTTTCATGCTTCGTGCATTTTTTTTTTCAAGAGGAGAAGATTGTTTGTTAAACTCTTCATGCTGGCTGCACACATATATGCGGCCTCTCAGCATTTGTGACTTCACGTTGGTCGCACACATATATGCGGCCCTGTGTAAACCACTTACCATGGTGCAAGCGCGTTCCCTCTGTGCTCCCAGCATGGTAGCCAGCGGCTACCGGAAAGCTCCCGATGCATACCAGAGATCAGTAGCTTTCCGATCATGTGACTGCTGTGACAGCCAATCACAGTGTTCACATGACCCGAATGTTGGCCTCCGCCTCCCGGCTTTTAGAATCCTTAAAGGGCTGGGAGGTGGTTGGCGGGAAGGGGTTAAACACAAAACTCTGGCAAAACGTACCAAAAACACATGGACATTTGTTTTGTTTTGTGTGCTTTTCATGCGCTCCCATTGAAGCCTATATGCTGCACCCAGAAGCACAGGCCTTTTGAAAAATCACACTGTACCATGTTGCATTGATGTGAATGGGCACCATAGAGAATAATGAAGGCACCTTGACACACCCCTGTCCTAGAAAAAGGGAGCCATGACTGATGGGAGTGTGGCAGCTACGTGGGCGTGATCTAAAGCAAGGTTTTTCATGTGGCACAGATGGGATTGGCCACTAAAGTATGAGGTTACGGGGTGGAGCTGGGAATCCAGCGCAAGGGCAAGTCCCACCACTCTGAGGAGATCCTGATGTTGAGAGTTGCCTAATCGCCCGCCCGTTGGAAGTCATCACAGCTTTGTTGGTGGTTTTACCTGGTGCTTTATGGGCTATGCCTGCAAGTTTAAGTCTGTGATCAGTTTAATGCCTGTCTCGCACTGATGGTGGAGACAGGCCTCTTAGACTATCTGTGTTAGTTATGTATGCTCACAGTATACCCATGACTGGCATTCTTATGTGGTATGTTGAACGCTGTTACAGTTGAATATAGTTCAATAAAGCTGTGGCCTTGTCCTAATTCCAATTTAAATAAGTTTGTGTGTCTTTACTGGGGGGGCAAAGTTTTTTCTTATGGTTGGTAATAACTGGTTAAAGCAGGGGTAGGGAACATTTGAAAAGTCAAATGTCTTTATCTACATACTTCTTGCTTAGTGATCATGATGGAAATTACATGACTGCTGAGAAGCGTAGGCATGTTTTAACCGTTAAAGCATGCCTACGCTTCTCAGCAGTCATGTGATTTCCATCATGATCACTAAGCAAGAAGTATGTAGATAAAGACATTTGACTTTTCATTGGTTTTCCTGATCTGCATACTTTTTGCAGGTCAGTGATTCAGACAGTATTGGTGTCAGTAGGTAGCCCAACAGCTAGCTTTTTTTTAGAAGGAAATAAGCACTATTATTTTTCTTGTGATTCAGTAAAATTTCAGTTTGATTGTGATCATTGAATTCCCAGTTTTCACTCATTTCTCACTATTTGCATGAATAGTGTTCTTTAAAACACAAAGAACTCTTGCGCTGGTCTTAGAAGTTAGAGTAGCGTGAAAACTGATGTGTATGAGAACAAGATGCAGAGATTCGCTAACCATAAGCAGTTATCCTTATAGAGTACTTATTACTGAATTTTTACTTTCCATGTAATTCCCCTTAAACTTTGAGCAATATCAGAATTTACAAGCCATATGGGGTCATTTTGGTCTATCGCATCTGTTTTTAACCAGAATAAACCGGGTCTTACCCCTAAATGTAATTTCATGGTTCTTTTGCACAGCCGTACACATGGATTGTAAAAGGGAAAAAAAACAGCTATAGGCTTTACCTGCTTTCATATTTTGTTCCTCCCTTTCATTAATTTGACCTTTTCCTTTGTTCTTCCAGTGTAGTGATCACATGGCCATGTAGCTATTATATGTCAGGAAGGCAGGGGGCTGCACGGGTTGCCTTCATTCCAGGCACCTTGATTATGGATATTGTGTTTTAGATACAGATGTTTATGTGCTTAACATGCTTTGCTCAAATTTTGCACTGTAAAAGATTTCGAGGGCTAGGTTTTTTTTTTTTTTACTTTTATTCTCTGCTTCCTATTGTGCACTACTTCTTGGGGTTTACCCAGACACACATAACAAAATTAACAAATAAATGAACATCTCCCTCTAAACACACAGGGGCATCTTTTAGCAACATTTTAGGCAAAAAAAAATATTCATAATTTGCCACATGATATTGCTTATTTTCTCCCATTTCAGATGGGCCAAAACAGAAAAAGCATCACTTAGTTCCTCATGTTTGTATTAAGATTACAGATGTCATTGTTACTAAAAGTAAAATTTAACGTTTAGAAAAAAATCTCTTGAACCTGAAAACGAAGTATTTTACAGCAGGTAGTAACTTTGTATGGATAACCAACAACATGGAACCTAGGTGCACACCCCAGAAGTCCTTCCCTCCATCCCCCTGAGTGCCAGCCACTTATAAAAATACCTTAAATGGCACTGTGGTCAATTCTACCGGCTGCCATCAAATCACAGAAATCAAGCCTGAGCGAGACAGCTCATGTCCAGATTTAGGAAATCCACCAACACCTTCCCTAACATTATGGGTAGACATAATGAATGCCACTATGCTGATGGAGGAAATGCAGGCTAGCAAAATGGATGCCTGGGAGAAATATACCAAACGGTGGTACATATGGCTACAGTACTCCTCTTCGGAGAAGATTCATAATAGACTTTCCTCTTAGGCCCCACTGAAGACATGGTTCAGAATGTGGGGAAAAGAGACCTGGGTCTACCTGCTTCCTACCCCACTGCAGGTCCCCTACTTGTCCACCATTTCCTTTTTTTAGGACTTCCTCAATGGTTCACTCATTTAGAGGTTTTGTAACCTCTTATGGGAAACCTTGTGTCTACCACCTCTTCTGCTCATTAATGGTTTGCCTATATTTCCCTTCCCCACTGATTTCTCAGCTTAACGAATACCCATTACTTTGTCATTACAGTTTATGTTTTTAGCCCTCACCTTGAGTGATGTGTTTGAAGGCACCCTCATAAATCTAGCATTTATTATTTATTATAACAATTTACAAGATGTTCAACCGATTTCACTAATGCCTATGTGCAGCAATTGTTGTACTGCTCTTATAATGATACCAACTGTCACTTGATTTTCCCCTCCCCTTCTTTTTTTGTACCCTCTAATCTCAATCTAAAAATACTTACCCTCGGCCTCTTCCCCAAGTTCTTTACTATGGGGCTTTTTGCAAAACACAGTCCCAGCCACGGCCAGTCCCTACTGTTCCTATATGGTGCTTGGCCCAGTCTTTCTTATGGCTGCTTTGTACACATAGTGGCCAGAACGTGGCAAGGCCTTTTTTTTCTACAAAGGCACTGCAACACAAGGGCACAGTGAGGAACTCTGGAAGGGGGTTAAAAGTAAGTATTTGGGTAGGTGGTTGCCACTCAGTGAGTAAGGGGAGCAATTACAGTGATGTAGTCATTTACTTTTTTTCTATAATTACTTGCTCCTTTTGCTACTCTGTCCCTATGAAATATCCTACAGCAGGGATATGCAATTAGCGGACCTCCAGATGTTTCAGAAGTCCCATGAGGCATAGCAAGACTCCCAGAGGCAGAGGCATGATGGGACTTGTAGTTTTGCAACAGCTGGAGGTCCGCTAATTGCTTATCCCTGTCCTACAGCTTAATATAGCTCTTTATTATTAGCCTCTGAGCCCCCACTTTGGGTTGTGAGTTAGTTGTGTGGGGTTAGGGGTAAAGTATAGAGTTTTGAGTTGGAACCGAGTAGAGGATTCTTAGTTGGGGGGAGTCCTTTAGGCTAACAAGAATCATTTATTTTCGTATATCATTACTGCTGTGTACCTTGCTGCTGATGGGATTGAAGCCCTGGTGTTGAAGACACCTGAACAATTATGGGCTGCACTTTGGTGATTTCAGAGGCCGCAGTTGAGGCCCTGTATGCTTCGTAAGTTAACAATCACTGTATTAACCTGAAAAGTGAGCACATTTAATGCAGTGTTTACTTTAAGGGGGGTTTTAATATGGCATCTATTAATGCTACTATGGTCACTTGCAGTCTTCACTGAACTTTGAACCTTACTTCCACCACCATCTTGCCATTTGGGCTTCTCTTTTGCCAGGTTAAGGTCCTGCTTTGTCATGGCTTCCTGTCATTGTCTGAATGTCATCCATCCACAATGGTCTTCTTCTCCCTTTCCCTTTCTGTACCTTGTAGCTCCTCTTTAGCTGAATGTCTCGTGATATGGCCAAAAAATTGTCATTTTCTCTTCAATATTGCTTCCAACAGACATGGTTTTGCTTTATTGTCTATTTGCAGCACATCTTCATTCATGTCAGACGGCTGTTTTCGTAACACCAAAGTTCAAAACTTGTGATCTTTTTTTATGACATTGGGGTTGATTTTCTAAAACAGTGGTTCTCAACTCCAGTCCTCAGGACCCACCAACAGGCCAGATTTTAAGTATTACCTTGGGGAGATGCAGACTAGAATACTGCAATCACTGAGCAGCAAATGATATCACCTGTGATGCATTTGAGTTATCCTGCAAACCTGGCCTGTTAGGACCAGAGTTGAGAACCACTGTTCTAAAGGCAAATAGGCTGTTCATTTTGCAAGGGACTTTTCCCCAAAGCTTTACAAATGTGAAATTTCCCTTTGGAAATACCCAATCACATGCAAGGACAATAAAAAAAAGCTTTATTGCTTGTTTACTTGGGTAATGGAAGTCAGCAGAGCTTCACCTCATTCTCTAGGCTGTGAAGAAAATACCCTTGCATCTTCCCTTTCAAAGTGAACAATCTAATTGTCTTCAGTAAATAAAACCCATTGTGGGAGAAAATGTTTTTGCGCCATACCTGAGAATCAACCGGACTTGCGTTAGTAGCAATCTTTCTTTTGTGCTTAGAGGGAGATTGTTTTTCATCGGCACTTTGTGTCTCAGAAACTTTGTTTGGCCTTGATGATTCCAGCTCTGACATCAACATCGGTCTTTAGGTTTTCATTAATTCTTATTCCAAGGTATCGGAGGTTGGTTACTTACCCTATGCTTTCGTTTCCAATCATTATTTTTACTTCTTTGTGTTCTTTGTTGGTTACAAGTATGCTATTTGTCTTCTAAATGTTTATATGGATGTAGACTGCCTTGCCCTTATCTTCTATTTCATTAAGTGGTATTGGCCTTCCTCGGATTCTGCAAGCAAAACTGTATAGCTTATTCTCTGGGTGATGTTGAATTCATATGCTGGAATTCCAACACCTTCACACATAAATTGAAAAGTTTTCTCTTTGTAGGAATTGAATGGCAGCGGAGACAGAACACATTCTTGGCACTTGTTTCTTTCTACAGTTATCACATGTTTGCGTTTGGTACCCATCTTCATAAACCCGTGCTGTTTGTTATGGCTATGAGACTGGCATCTTTTTCACAAGCACCCCTTTTCAAGAGTGTTTCTATAAGAATGTTATGCTCATGTTGTTATGCCTTGACAAAGTCAATGAAGGGTATATAGGGTTCTTGTTCCTTGTTGAACTTATTTGCTTGTGGTAATGCTCTTGATGGTGCTGACTATAGCTGTAGGCCACATTGCAATGGGTTGATTTTGTCTTGATGTTATGAACATATGCCATAACTGGCACTTAGGAACACCCCTCACATTTTTGTAAATATTTTATTCTATCTTTTCATGTGACAACACTGAAGAAATGTCGCTTTGCTACAATGTAAAGTAGTGAGTGTACAGCTTGTATAACAGTGCAAATTTGCTGCCCCCTCAAAATAATTCAACACGCAGCCATTAATGTCTAAACCGCTGGCAACAAAAGTGGGTACACCCCTAAGTAAAAATGTACAAATTGGTCCCAAAGTGTCAATATTTTATGTGGCCACCATTCATTTCCAGCACTGCCTTATCCCTCTTGGGCATGGAGTTCACCAGAGCTTCACAGGTTGCCGCTGGAGCCCTCTTCCACTCCTCCATGCCAACATCACAGATCTGGTGGATGTTAGAGACCTTGCGCTCCTCCACCTTCCATTTGAGGAGGCCCCACAGATGCTCAATAGGGTTTAGGTCTGGAGACATGCTTGGCCAGTCCATCACCTTTACCCTCAGCTTCTTTAGCAAGGCAGTGGTCGTCTTGGAGGTGCGTTTGGGGTCATTGTCATGTTGGCATACTGCCCTGCGGCCCAGTCTCTGAAGGGAGGGGATCATGCTCTCCTTCAGTATGTCACAGTACATGTTGGCATCCATGGTTCCCTCAATGAACTGTAGTTCCCCAGTGCCAGCAGCACTCATGCAGCCCAAGACCATGACACTCCCACCACCATGCTTAACTGCAGGCAAAACAAACTTGTCTTTGTACCCCTCATCTGATTGCCAGCACACATGCTTGACACCATCTGAACCAAATATGTTTATCTTGGTCTCATCAGACCACAGGACATGGTTCTAGTAATCCATGCCCTTAAGCCTCGTACACACGGTGCAACGGTCATATGAAAATGGTCATACGACCACTAGTTGTATGATCATCCGACCGTTAGTACACGCGATTAGAACAGCCGACATACGACGGTCGTACAGCAGAAGTTGTATGAGCAAACTAGAAAACTTTGGTTGTACCAACAAGCGATCATATGACCGTTGTATCGTCTGTTCAGAGAAGTTGGTCCAACAAGTTGCACTGTGCAAAACTTGCATGCTCAGAAATCAGGAACGCCCGTGTCCGTTCGTGTAAACATACGTTCCTACTTCACAAATTACATGCACCTGAGCTTCCTCCTTATACGTTCGTAACACGTCACTACGCTCGGCTTGGTTGTACGATCGTTTAGTACATGTCAGTACGCGAGATACATCAGCCAACATACGATTTGGTCCATTCGGTCGTGCGATCGTCGTACCGTGTGTACGAGGCTTTAGTCTGCTTGTCTTCAGCAAACTGTTTGCAGGCTTTCTTGAGCATCATCTTTAGAAGAGGCTTCCTTGTGGGACCCAGCCATGCAGACCAATTTGATGCAATGTGCAGCATATGGTCTGAGCACTGATAGACTGAGGCCCTACCCCTTCAACCTCTGTAGCAATGTTGGCAGCACTCATATGTCTATTTCCCAAATACAACCTCTGGATATGACGCTGAGCATGTGCACTCAGTTTCTTTGGTCGATCTTGGCAAGGCCTGTTCTGAGTGGAACCTCTCCTGTTAAACCACTGTTTGATCTTGGCCACCGTGCTGCAGCTCAGTTTCAGGGTCTTGGCAATCTTCTTATAGCCTAAGCCATCCTTGTGTAGAGCAACAATTCTTTTTTTCAGATCCTCAGAGAGTTATTTGCCATGAGGTGCCATGATGAACTCCCAGTGACCAGTATGAGAGAGTGAGAGTGATAACACCAAATTTAACACACCTCCTTCCCATTCACACCTGAGACCTTGTAACACTGAGTCACATGACACCGGAGAGGAAAAATGGCTAATTGGGCCCAATTTGGACATTTTCACTTAGGGGTGTACTCACTTTTTTTGCCATCGGTTTAGACATTAATGGCGGTGTCTTGAGTTATTTTGAGGGGACAGCAAATTTACACTGTTGTACAAGCTGTACACTCACTACTTTACATTGTAGCAAAGTGTCATTTCTTCAGTGTTGTCACATGAAAAGATAGAATGTGAGATACTGTATGTGGGGGTGGCAGGGCCTCAAGATTTTATTTTTTTTTGGGGGGGGGGGGATTTTATGTGCTTGGGTGTAACTTTAATCTTTTTTACAATTAACCTCTTCACGCCTCATGGACCTTTATGACGCCAAGAGGCTGGATGGGCTTAACATCACGTGACCGCTGTGATTGGCTGTCACGTAATCCGAAAGCTTTCCGTTAAGTGCCGGTAACTGTGCCGAGAGTGCGCACGCTCTGGACACAGCTGTATTGACAGCAATTCATGCAAATATGCGGCCTCTGGGCGCCAAGGACCAAGCTCAGAGCGCCAAGGGGTTTACCAATAACCTTGCCCCCAATAAACGACACTCAGACTGGTTACGTTGGAAAGGGCAAGGTCATAGCTTTATTTTAATTTTAACATAAGCAATTTGCCAACATAAGCATTTAAACCTGTGGCAGTCACAGTTCATCTAGTGTGCGATCAGAGCTATTGTCTGATGCTCTTCACATTGTGTGGTTTGATTTTTTTGCTATGAAATAGTCTTTAGCCATTGTTTGGGAATTTTCTAACCTTAAAAATGACTTATGGTGACCAAGTTGTTGCATTTATTTAGGTTGAGCTTTGAAATCAATCTTAAAGTAGAACCAGGGGAGAGCTGGCAGCCTTAGGCCTGGGGGGCAA
This sequence comes from Glandirana rugosa, assembly GCA_018402905.1. Lineage (NCBI taxonomy): Eukaryota > Metazoa > Chordata > Amphibia > Anura > Ranidae > Glandirana > Glandirana rugosa. Next base: position 220,149 of record BLSH010234735.1, on the reverse strand, counting down.
GTCCAGCCAAGTGGCCCATTGAACCACCGAATCAGCTCACCACCCATACCCACTTGGTTTTAGAACGGATATTGATGTTATGAAACAAGACAAATATGATACAATGTGATAACATAATGTATTGTTAATAGCAACAAAGAAGGATTAACAAAAATAATGCATCAATGCAGCTCAACAGTGCCCGCCAATGCAGCCTTATCAGTGCCCATCAGTGCAGCCTCATCAGTGCCCATCAATGCAGCCTCATCAGTGCCCATCAATGCAGCCTGATCAGTGCCCATCAATGCAGCCTGATCAGTGCCCATCAATGCAACACCAGTGCCCATTAATGCAGCCTCATCAGTGCCCGTCAATGCAGCCTCATCAGTGCCTATCAGCTCAGCCTCATCAGTGTCCATTAATGCAGCTTGATCAGTGCCCATCAATGCAGCTGCACCAGTGCCCATCAATGCAGCCGCACCAGTGCCTATCAAATGCAACCTGATCAGCGCCCATCAATGCAGCCTTGCCATTGCCCATCAGAACAGCCTGATCAGTGCCAATCATTGCAGCTTGATCAGTGCCCATCAATGCAACCCGATCATTGCCCATCAATGCTGCCTCGCCAGTGCCTGTCAGCACAGCCTGATCCGTGCAGCCTGATCAGTACCATCAATGCAGCCTCACTAGTGCCCATCCAATGCAGCCTGCAATGCAGAGAGAGGAAAGCTGCTGGATTACACAGAGCGGGGATCTCCCACTTACCTGGCACGGCTGCTGTCATTTGAAGTCCCACCTCCTGGACCGGCTCCTATGATCACCAGTGTGCTGTCTATTATAGACGCTGGTCCAGGAGGTAGCACTTTGTAAGCGGGAGATCCCCACTCTATGTAATCCAGCGGTGGGGGGGGGGGGGGGGGGGGGGGGGGGGGGGGGGGGGGGGGGGGGGGGGGGGGGGGGGGGGGGGGGGGGGGGGGGGGGGGGGGGGGGGGGGGGGGGG
>BLSH010234735.1:187406-197576 GCA_018402905.1 Glandirana rugosa | reverse complement strand
TGCTCAATTGGTACTAAGGGGCCCAAAGTGTGCCAAGAAAATATCCCCCACACCATTACACCACATCCCAAAGGTTCTCTTTTGGATGAGATGTGGGGAGTGTGGAGGCCATTGGAGTGCAGTGACCTCATTGTCCAGTGGTGAGATGATTGGAGCTTTGTGACATGGTGCATTATCCTGCTGGAAGGAGCCATCAGAAGATGGGGACACTGCAGTCATAAAGGGATGGACATGGTCAGCAACAATACTCAGGGAGGCCATGGCGTTTAACCTATGCTCAATTGGTACTAAGGAGCCCAAAGTGTGCCAAGAAAATATCCCCCACACCACCACCACCATCCTGAACCAGTGATACAAGGCAGGATGGATCCATGTTTTCATGTTGTTTACACCAAATTCTTACCCTACCAACTGAATGTCGCAGCTGAAATCGAGACTCATCAGACCAGGCAACTTTTTTCTAATCTTTTATTTTCAGATTTTGGTGATCCTGTGAGATTTGTATCCTCAGATTCCTTCTTAGCTGACAGAAGTGGCCCCGGTGTGGTCTTCTGCTGCTTTAAGGTTCGATGTGTTGTGTGTTCAGAGATGGTGTTCTGCATACCTTGGATGTAACAAGTGGTTATTTCAGTTACTGTTGCCTTTCTATCATCTGGAACCAGTCTGCCCATTCTCCTCTGACATCAACAAGGCATTTTCCTCCACACAACTGCCGTTCACTGGATATTTTCTCTTTTTCTGACCATTCTCTGTAAACCCTAGAGATGGTTGTGTGTGAAAACCCAGTAGATCAGCAATTTTTGAAATACTCAAACCAGCCCGTCTGCCACCAACAACCATGCCACGTTCAAATTGACTTAAATTCCTATTCTTCCCCATTATGATGATCGGTTTTAACTTCAGCAAGTCATCTTCACCACATCTAGATGCCTAAGCCTGCATTCACATAGGGGCGACCCGACTTCGGCGCGACTTCGCTAGGCAACTTCAGCGCGACTTCCAGGACCTCAGGCGACTCAGAGAAGGAAGGGAGGGGGCTGCCCCAAATACATTTTATTCTTTTAACTGTAAAGTCGCTTCCATGTAGATGGGGGGATCCGACTTGGAGGCGACTTCTATTGAATTCTATGGGCACAAGTCGGATGGAAGTCGCCTAGAAGTAGTGCAGGAACCTTTTCTGAAGTCGCCTTGAAGTCGCAGCGACCTCAGTCGTGTACATTAAGACGGCTCCCATTCAATTCAATGGGATTTCAGATGTCAAGCGACTTGGGGCGACTTGAGGCAACTGAAGTCGGATCGCAAGTCGCCCCTGTGTGAATGGGCACTAAATGCATTGAGTTGCTGCCATGTGAATGTCTAATTAGCAATTTGTGTTACCAAGCAATTGAACAGGTGTACCTAATAAAGTGGCCAGTGAGTGTATATAACAATACAGAACATTACAGGAACCAATTGATGGCAGGGCCCTGGTAATTATTTTTATTATAATCAGTGTTGCCAACCTCCCGCAGCGTTTTTTACTGGTAAAACATGGAAAATTTACTGGCGGAGCACATTTTTTACTGGCAATCTGAAAAATAACTGAACTCCTATTAAAACTAAGACAATTGATATTTAAACACAACATGGAAACACTGACAATACCCATATCAAGTAGTTTGCCCGGTTTACACTTAAAAAGTCAGCACAGCATGACAAATTATCAGACCCTGATATTTATAGACAGTTGTAAAAATCACTGATTTTTACAAATTGTCAGTAAATTTACTGGCGGTTGGCAACACTGATTATAATACAGGATTTATATAGCGGCAACAGCCTATGCAGCACTTTACAACATGAGTACAGTTACAATACGATTCAATACAGGAGGAATCAGAGGGCCCTGCTCGTTAGAGCTTACAATCTAAGAGGGGGGCAGGTCAAGTGATACAAAAGGTTAGGCCCCTTTCACACGAGCGGAGCCCGGGCTCCGCTGTGCAGCAGGGATCCATCCGTTTATCCCCGCTGAGCCTGTGGATGGCAGGACTGTCTCTGCACTTTGTCACAGCTCCATTCTCCTCTATGGAGGATCGGATGAACACGGATCGTCTGTCCATGTTCATCCGATCCGATCCGCCAGACGGATGGAAAATAGAGTTTCCATCCGTCTGTTTTTGGCGGAGCGGATTGGATGTCACCGCTGACATCCATCGCTCCATAGAGGACAATGGAGCATCCGTTCGGGTCCGCCTGAAAAACTGACAGGCGGACCTGAACGCTCGTGTGAAAGAGCCCTAGTAACTGTGGGGGATTAGTTGATGGAGAAAATAAAAGTACAGTCGTAAGGTGGAGGTGGGATAGACGTCTCTGAAGAGACGGGTTTTCAGGGATCACCTAAAAGTGGCCAGAGTTAGGCGATAGTCAGACCGATTGGGGGTAGAGAGTTCCATAGGATGGGAGAGGCTCAGGAGAAGTCCTGGAGGCGAGCATGGGAGGAAGTGACAAGAAAGCTAGAGAGCAGGAGGTCTTGGGAGGAACGAAGAGAATGATTTGGTTGGTAATTAGTGAGGATAATGATAAAAAAAGGTATATCGGATCTTAACCACTTCCGGACCGCCGTACGTCGTTTGACGGCGGTACTTTGAAGTGGAATACCGTTGTTAGGGTAGCAGATAGCTACCATAACCCCGGTATCTATTTTTTCTGCAGGCGATTCCCTGCAAGATAAAAGTGGTCTTAGCGGCGGATTCGCCGCGAGATCACTTTTATCAGCGGCGGGAGAGGTGCCCCCCCTCCCGCCGCTTTCCTGTCATCTCCGCCGCTTACCGGACCCGCCGGCAGCGGCGGAGAAGATCGGGTCCTTCCCCCCCCAGTGTCCGTGTGCCGAGTGAGCGTCACAAGTCGCTTCCGCCCAATGCTCTTAAAGGGGACATTTTTTTTTTCCCCTGCCATTTTTTAAAAAAATTTTTTTTTTCTTTTTTTATGCATTTTAGTCTAAAAATGAGATCTGAGGTCTTTTTGACCCCGGATCTCATATTTTGGAGGTCCTGGCATGCTTTTTTCTATTACAAGGAATGTTTACATTTCTTGTAATAGGAGAAAAAGTGATCAAAAATTTTTTTTTAAAAAAAGAAAGTTGTAAAAATAAAAATTAAAAAGTAAAATAAATAATTAAAAAAAAAAAATTTAAAGCGCACCGTCCTTGCGAGCTCGCGCGCAGAAGCGAACGCATACGTAAGTCCCGCCCACATATGAAAACGGTGTGCAAACCACACATGTGAGGTATCGCCGCGATCGTTAGAGTGAGAGCAATAATTCTAGCCCTAGACCTCCTCTGTAACGCAAAAATGCTAACCTGTAGAATTTTTTAAACGCCGCCAATGGAGATTTTTATGTTGCAAAGTTTGTCGCCATTCCGCGAGCGGACGCAATTTTGAAGCATAACATGTTGGGTATCATTTTACTCGGCGTAACATTATCTTTGACAATGTGGAAAAAAATTGACCTAACTTTACTGTTGTCTTATTTTTTAACTAAAAAAAAATGAATTTTTTCAAAAAAAATCGCGCTTGTAAGACCGCTGCGCAAATACGGTGTTCTAGGGTCTTAGAAAAAAAAATATATAATGTTTGGGGGTTCTAAGTAATTTTATAGCAAAAAAAACTGAAAACCACCGAACTCCAAAAAGAGGCTCGGTCTTAAAGTGGTTAAAATAGAACAATTTCTTTTTTGCTGTGGAGGTTTTGATAAAATAAAGATTTTTTTTTTTTACATCGTTTTTATTGCAATTTTGCATTCCCAGTTAGGAGGATTCCCGTGACTTCATGTTGGTGGGAAGGATGAGGAAATTCTCTCCATAATAAAATCTTGCTCCGGATGGAAGGATACATTTTGTCAAATCTGATGATCAACCTTCTACCATCCCTGATTAATAACATCCACAAAAGAACACCAAGCCCATGGGGCTTTCCATGCAGCATATTAGGAGTCATATTTTAAAATTACAATCATGAATATTTTATTTCATCACAGAATAAAAAGAAGCCACAAATATGCGGCACGATATTTTGAAAAAAGCCACAAACCTCGGCATATCAGCTGCTATTCACATACAAAAGTATTTTCACAAAACATGTCAGCCACAGATTATATAGAAAGGTATCGTGCCTTCAAATATACATCACTAACGAGCTTCACCGTTCAGTTTGACGAAAATCCGCTTCCTCGGGGCAAAGAGTATTTTCATGTATATTTCTATTAATATTTTATTTTAATGCACTGTACATGTCAAACTCACAAATGAAATTGCATTACCATCATAACAAGAATATAGATAATAAATCCCTCCCATAAAACGGGGCAAATATTTCAGCCTATTTTATTACATAGCATCATTTTTATTTCTTTTTTTAATAATTATTTTATTAATTTTAAGAATAGAAGAAGACAAATTACAACATTGTGGGAACCACAGGCAAACCACTCAGGCCTCACTGGGAAATGGAAATTATTATATGTTGTTCAATTTTCACTTACTGCAACCCACATGCCATTAATATATATAAGTGTTCCATATAATATTACAATTATCATTACTATATCTAAACCAGGATAATTATATATTGTGCCCTAGTTAGGATTTGCGGGGTTCACATTCTCAAGATTCACCCCCACCGGGGCTGCTGCCCCTATCAAAATGCTGCTTGGGTCCAATGGACCTTCAAGCATAAAAAACCTTGAGCCTTTAGAAACAGCTTCTAATTTTAACCACTTGCCGACCGTCAATCGGCAATTGACGGCGGCAAAGTGGCGCTGTAAGGCGAATCGCTGTCATATGACGGCGGCCGCCAGATCGCGCACAGTGAGCGCGCGGGCGCGCCGCCGGAGGCGCGCTCACTGTGTCCGGGGAGGGCCAGGGAGCGGGTGCGGCGGCTTCGATTGCCGCCGGCTACCCGCGATAGCCCCCCCCGGAGCGAAGGAACGGAGGTCCGTGTATGTAAACACGGACCTCCGCTCTGTGTGAGGGGGAAGGGCTGTGATCACAGCCTTCCTGTATACGAAGGCTGTGACCACTTCCCTTCCCCAGATAGTGCAGTCCCCCCTACAGTTAGAAGACGCCCAGGGAACACTGTTAACCCTTAGAGCGCCCCCTCCAGGTTAACCCCTTCACTGCCAATGGCATTTACACAGTAATCAGTGCATTTTTATAGCACTGATCGCTGTATAAATGCCAATGGTCCCAAAAAAGTGTCAAAATGGTCTGACATGTCCGCTGAAATATCTCAGTAACGCTAAAAATCGCAGATCGCCGCCATTACTAATAAAAAATAAAAAAAAAATAAAAACCCCAGAAATGAATTCTCATCATCCGTAAACGCGACCACTTTTGCGCAAACCAATCAATAAACGCCGATTGCGATTTTTTTTATCGCAAATATGAGGAAGAATATAAATCGGCCAAAAACGGTGAAAAAAAAATGTTTTTTTATATTTTTTTTTTGGATTTGTATTTTAGCAAAAAGTAAGAAATTTGGGTTTTTTTGCAAAATTGTTGCTCTTATTTTGTTTATAGCGGCGATCAGAAATGATGCAGAGGTGATCAAATACCACCAAAAGAAAGCTCTATTTGTGGGAAAAAAAGGACGCAAATTTCGTTTGGGTACAACGTCGCACGACCGCGCAATTTTCAGTTAAAAACGACGCAGTGCCGAATCGCAAAAAGGGCTCCGGTCCTAAAGCAGGAAATCCTTCCGGGGCTGAAGTGGTTAATATATATAAGTGTTCCATATAATATTACAATTATCATTACTATATCTAAACCAGCATAATTATATATTGTGCCCTAGTTAGGATTTACGGGGTTCACATTCTCAAGATTCACCCCCACCAGGGCTGCTGCCCCTATCAAAATGCTGCTTGGGTCCAATGGACCCACTGGGACCCATGGTAGGGCCGGCCCTGACCCCCACAAAAAAAAAAAAAAAAACATACTGTATGAGAATACCCCTTTTATACTCCCCAATCCAATCATAACGTCTGTAAAAGAGAGCAAAGCTTAAGGCCCCTTTCACACTTGTGCGACTTGTCCTGTGACTGCAAAGTCGCAGGATAAGTTGTACCCTATGATTTCCAATGAGTACCATTAATATCTGTGTGACTTCAAGTCGCAGCGCCTTCAAAGTAGTCCCTGCACTACTTTGGTCTGACTCTGATGCGATTTGAGGTCAAGATTACGCAGGCATTGCTTCAAGTCGCATCAAAATCGTGGCAGAAATCACGGTAAAATCATGGCAAAATTGCGCGACTTTCAGGTCGCACAAGTGTGAAAGGGGCCTAAAGAGATTGTAAAGTCTTGGTTTTTTTTTCTATAAAAATAACAAACATGTTATACTTACCTGCTCTGTGCAGTGGATTTGCACAGAGCAGCCCTGATCCTCCTCTTCTCGGGTCCCTCTCCTGTGCTCCTGGCCCCTCCCTCCTGTTCCGTGCCCCCACAGCAAGCAGCTCGATATGGGGGCACCCGAGCTGAGTCACAGCTCCCTGTGTCCATTCAGATACGTGGCCGCGCCCCCTCCCCTCTCTCTCCTGATTGGCTAACTGACTTTGATTGACAGCAGCGGGAGCCATTGGACCCAAACAGTAGGGAGAATCTAGGACGGCCAAGACACTTGTGGACATCGCTGGACAGAGATGGGACTTAGGGGGCCGAGGGGCACTGCTGCACACAGAAGGCTTCTTATATTAATGCATAGAATGCATTAAGATAAAAAATCTTCTGACTTTACAACCCCTTTAAAGGGATTCTAAACGTTTGTTGTTTTTTTAATAACAAATATGTTATACTTACCTGCGCTGTACGATAGTTTTGCAGAAAGCAGCCCAATTATTCTCTTCTTCTTGTGTCCCATACAAGCTCTTCTGGCTCCTCCCCTTGACCAGTGCCCCCGATTACAAGCCATTTGCTATGGAGGCACTGGCATGTGCTCGCTCCCAAGCCCCCCTCTATGCATCCATAAGACACATAAAGCCGCGGCTCAGCCCCGCCCCCCGCTCTCTCATTGGCTCACTGGCTGTGATTGACAAGCAGTTGAAGCCAATGGCTCAGCTAATGGAGAGAGAGAGAGAGAGACCCGGGACAGCCGAGGCTCCCGTACACATCGCTGGATCGAGAGGAGGCTCAGGTGAGAATTAGGGGAGGCTGTGGGAGGGGAGGGGGGCAGCACACAGAAGGTTTTTTACCTTCATGGATAAAATACATGAAGTTAAAAAAATCTTTAACCTTTACAACCACTTTAATTGTAATTGAGCCTTGTCTATTTGTAGCCTTCAGTTTATATATCCAGTTTGATTCTACTTGCAAATCTCTCCATAGTGACACAAACAGCAATAAATCCCTTTTTTAGTGAGAGTGGGTTTAGAATGTTTTGTGTTTACTGCTCTCTGCATCGCTGTGCGGAGATTCCCCGCATTCCTTTCGCAGTGGGGCTGGTCGAGAAGTGATGGGAAATCTCACCAACAGGGCCACAGACAGCAAAAAAGAAATACTGTAAAAAGTTATAACCCTCCCTCCACTCTACATAAAGTAGAAAAACCGTGGCTGAAGCCCAGACATATGGTGAATTTAAAATGATATTAACCACTTCAGGCCCGGAAGAATTTTGCACTTTAGGACCAGAGCACTTTTTGCGATTCGGCGCTGCGTCGCTTTAAATGACAATTGCGCGGTTGTGCGACGTTGCACCCAAACTAAATTTGCGTCCTTTTTTTCCCACAAATAGAGCTTTCTTTTGGTGGTATTTGATCGCCTCTGCGTCATTTCTTATCGCCGCTATAAACAAAAGAAGAGCGACCATTTTGCAAAAAAACCCAACTTTCTTACTTTTTGCTAAAATTCAAATCCAAAAAAAAATATAAAAAAAATGTTTTTTTCACCGTTTTTGGCCGATTTATATTCTTCCTCATATTTGCGATAAAAAAAAATCGCAATCGGCGTTTATTGATTGGTTTGCGCAAAAGTGGCCGCGTTTACGGATGATGAGAATTCATTTCTGTGGTTTTTATTTTATTTTTTTTACTAGTAATGTCGGCGATCTGCGATTTTTAGCGGTAATGCGATATTGGGGGGGACATGTCGGAACATTTTGACACTTTTTTGGGACCAATGACATTTATTCAGCGATCAGAAATTTAAATGTCCACTGATTACTGTATAAATGTCATTGGCAGTGAAGGGGTTAACCTGCAGGGGGAGAGCTAGGGGTTAACTGTGTTCCCTGGGTGTTTTCTTACTGTGGGGGGGTTGGGCTAACATGGGCATGAGAGATCTAACTGATCCCAGTGACAGGGATCAGTAGATCTCTCATGCCCCACTGACAGGGCGGTGAACCGCCATGTTTACATCGGCGGTTCCCCGTTCTTTTCCCTGTAGTCGCTCATCGCGGCTCGCCGGCGGACATCGGGTCCGCCCGAGCCGCGGGCACACTCCCCAGGAGTGCGGCGGGTGCGCGCGTGCGCGCCCCCTGGTGGCCAAATGCGAATCGCCTCTTATTTACGGCGATTCGCGCAGGGCTCCCCGACTGCCGCCGTGAAAAGACGGCGCGCGGTCGGGAACCAGTTAAAGTCAAGTTTTTTTATTTTAAATAACAAACATGTACTTTCCTGCTCTGTGCAGTGGTTTTGCACAGAGCAGCCCGATCCTCCTCTTCTCAGGTCCCCCGCCGGCTCCACCCTCCTGCCAAGTGCCCCCAGAGCAAACAGCTCACAGTGGGGGCTCCCGAGCAGGCTCATTCCCAAGCCACTGCTCTGCATGTCCATTCATACACGGAGCCGCGGATCAGCCCCACCCCCTCTCTCTTCTCATTGGCTCACTGGCTGTGATTGACAGCAGCAGGAGCCAATGAGGAGGGAGTGTCCCCGGAGAGCCGAGACTCTCATGCACATCGGTCAGGGGGGCTCAGGTAAATACTGGGGGGGGGGGGCTTTTTACCTTCAAGCATAAAAAACCTTGAGCCATTAGAAACACTTTATCAGCTTCTAATTTTAAAAACTTCAAACTTTATAATGGAAATACACAAGGGCACTTCCTGCCTGCCCAGAGCTTTTTGTTTTTCACCCAGATACTTGACTTCGCCATCCAAGCCTTTTTGTATATCCTTTAATTTTACATAGTTAGTCTGGTTGAAAAAAGACACAAAGTCCATCTAGTTCAAGCAACAGGAAAAATGCTATAAATGGAAGAACCCCATATACCCTATTATCCAGAGGAAGTAAAAAAATGCTAAAGCATGGTCCAGTTTGCTCCACCAAAGGAAAAAAAATCCTTCCTGATCCCCTAAGGCAGGGGTCTCCAAACTATGGCCCTCCAGATGTTCAGGAACTACAATTCCCATCATGCCGAGTCATGTCTGGGAATGTCAGCGTTTTGCAATGCCTCATGGGACATGTAGTTCCACAACAGCTGGACTTAGTTTGGAGAGCCCTGCCCTAAGGCAATCGGTTATTCCCTGGGTCAACAATATCTGGTGTTATTAGTATTAAATCTTAACCACTTCAGATCCGCGCTATTGCCAAAATACGGCTCCAGCGCGGATCTGAAATGCCGGGAGGACGTCCATGGATGTCCTCCACTGCGCATGCTCCAGTGCGCCCCCTGGCGGCAGCGGCGGCCCGCACGGTGCGCGAGCGTGCCCGTGGGTCGGGCGGATTCGATGTCCTCCCGAGACCCGCCGATCTCTTTTAGGAGCCTCAGGACGGGAAACCGCCGTTGTAAACACGGCGGTTCCCCGTTCTGTGACAGGGGACAAGCAGATCTACTGATCCCTGTCACTGGGATCAGTTAGATCTGTTATGTCCCGGCCAGCAGGGCAGGACTCCGAGGATTTTCTCTAGCCGCCCAGAGCCCTCCTGTAGCTTAGGCGGGCTGGGTGCCCGTGCGAGCGCGTGGCACGCCCGGCGGCGACGGCGGTCCCCCGCGTGACCTCGTACGCGTCACCTCCTGTAGGTACCTGCAGGAGGGCCGTAAAGTCTAGGCGCGACCTCGGCATAAAACCGTTATCGCGCCTAGACTTCACCAATTCTAAATTATGATTATTGTGGTCTATAACAACTGGGTCCCTTATTGGCTAACGGAATCCCGTCCCGAGAGGTTTGATTCAGGTCGACAACACCTTGATGTACAGGGTACTCCGT
>BLSH010234735.1:170497-186519 GCA_018402905.1 Glandirana rugosa | reverse complement strand
AGGATGGGGGGCTGATCGCCCATCTGAATGAGCCCCTACTAGGGTTGCCACATCATCCCTTTAATCCAGGACACATATGGATTGCACAGGTTTTGAGGCTAATTTAATGCAGATAAGGCACCAAGTGAGTTTAACTACTTCAGCCCCGGAAGGATTTCCAGCTTTAGGACCGGAGCCCTTTTTGCGATTCGGCGCTGCGTCGCTTTAACTGACAATTGCGCGGTCGTGCGACGTTGTACCCAAACGAAATTTGTGTCCTTTTTTTCCCACAAATAGAGCTTTCTTTTGGTGGTATTTGATCGCCTCTGCGTCATTTCTGATCGCCGCTATAAACAAAAGAAGAGCGACAATTTTGCAAAAAAACCAAATTTCTTACTTTTTCCTAAAATACAAATCCAAAAAAAAAAATATAAAAAAACATTTTTTTCACCGTTTTTGGCCGATTTATAGTCTTCCTCATATTTGCGATAAAAAAAATCGCAATCGGCGTTTATTGATTGGTTTGCGCAAAAGTGGTCGCGTTTACGGACGATGAGAATTAATTTTTGGGGTTTTTTTTTGTTTTTTTTTTACCAGTAATGGCGGCGATCTGCGATTTTTATCGGTACTGCGATATTTCAGCGGACATGTCGGACTATTTTGACACTTTTTTGGGACCATTGGCATTTATACAGCGATCAGTGCTATAAAAATGCACTGATTACTGTGTAAATGCCATTGGCAGTGAAGGGGTTAACCTGCAGGGGCGCTCTAAGGGTTAACTATGTTCCCTGGGCGTGTTCTAACTGTAGGGGGGCTTGCCTAGCTGGGGAAGGGAAGTGGTCACAGCCTTCGTATACAGGAAGGCTGTGATCACAGCCCTTCCCCCTTCACACAGAGCAGAGGTCCGTGTTTCCATACACGGACCTCCGTTCCTCCGCTCGGGGGGGCCATCGTGGGTAGCCGGCGGCAATCGAAGCCGCCGCACCCGCTCCCTGGCCCTCCCCGAACACAGTGAGCGCGCGCGCCTCCGGCGGCGCGCGGGCACTCACTAGGCTCGTGAGCGCGGCCGCCGTCATATGGCGGCGATTTGCGCTCACGAGCCACCTTGCCGCCGTCAATTGCCGATCGGCGGTCGGCAAGGAGTTAAATACATTCACACATTCCTCTGTCATACCATTGCATACATTTGACACATTTTACGTGTCAAATATCTACACATTACAAGAACTGTTATATGCAGTTGGCCTTATTTATCAAAGTTCCCAAACACCTGAAAAGGCAACTTTGGGTGGGATTTGATATTTTATAGTGTTAAATTTGTTCCATAGCTTAGCCCTTCAAGAGACTGATTCATCTTGCCGAAGGTCCTATTCTAGCTAGACTGCATTTCCAAAGGTTTGTGGGTACCAAACCATCACTACATGAGCTTGATGGACATCCCATTCCAAAACCATGACCATTCATTTGATTTTGTCTCCCATCCCCCCTTGCGGATATACCATGTTACACTTTTAACAAGATTTTGGAGGGTGTCTATAGAAATTTGTGTTCATTCAGCCAAAGGAGCATTTGTGTGTTTAGGTACTTAACCACTTTAAGACCGAGCCTCTTTTTGGAGTTTGGAGGTTATCAGTTAAAAACAGGTTTTTTTGCTATAAAATTACTTAGAACCCCCAAACATTATATATTTTTTTTCTAAGACCCTGGAGAATAAAATGGCGGCCATTGCAAAACTTTATGTCACACATGTTTTTTGAAAAAATTCAGTTTTTTGAGTTAAAAAATAAGACAACAGTAAAGTTAGGTCAATTTTTTTCCATATTGTGAAAGATAATGTTACGCCGAGTAAAATGATACCCAACATGTCCTGCTTCAAAATTGCGTCCGCTCGCGGAATGGCGACAAACTTTGCAACATAAAAATCTCCATTGGCGACGTTTAAAAAATTCTACAGGTTAGCATTTTTGCGTTACAGAGGAGGTCTAGGGCTAGAATTATTGCTCTCGCTCTAACGATCACGGCAATACCTCACATGTGTGGTTTGCACACCGTTTTCATATGTGGGCGGGACTTACGTATGCGTTCGCTTCCGCGCGCGAGCTCGCAAGGACGGTGCGCTTTAAAATTTTTTTTTTTTTAATTATGTATTTTACTTTTTAATTTTTATTTTTACAACTTTCTTTTTTAAAAAAAAAAATTTTGATCACTTTTTTTCCTATTACAAGAAATGTAAACATTCCTTGTAATAGAAAAAAGCATGGCAGGACCTCCAAAATATGAGATCCGGGGTCAAAAAGACCTCAGATCTCATTTTTACACTTAAATGCATTAAAAAAAAAAATGGCAGGGGAAAAAAAAAAATGTCCCCTTTAAGAGCATTGGGCGGAAGCTACTTGTGACGTAGCTTCCGCCCAGCTATGTTATGGAGCCGGGTGAACGGCTTCAGCTGCTCACCCGGCTCACGGACACTGGGGGGGAAGGACCCGATCTTCTCCGCCGGCGGGTCCGGTAAGCGGCGGAGATGACCGGAAAGCGGCGGGAGGGGGCACCTCTCCCGCCGCTGATAAAAGTGATCTCGCGGCGAATCCGCCGCTAAGACCACTTTTATCTGACGCAGAATCGCCTGCTGAAAAAATAGATACCGGGTTTATGGTAGCTATCTGCTACCATAACAACGGTATTCCCCTTCAAAGTACCGCCGTCAAACGACATACGGCGGTCCGGAAGTGGTTAATTTGGATGAGATCTGAGGGGCTCTACATACTTTTTGTTCTTATAGTGGTCGATTTACTAAAACTGGAGAGTGCAAAATCTTCATAGAAATCAGGTTTTAAAGCTTAATCGGACAACCTGAAGATTGATTGGCTACCATGCACAGATGCACTAGATTTTGCACTCACCAGTTTTAGTAAATCAACGCCATAGCATATATGCTGGATCCACAGTCCCACCTAGGGTTGCCACCTCATCCCTTTAATCCAGGACACATATGAATTACACAGGTTGTTCTGTGGCTGATTTAATGCAGTTGATGCACCAAGTGAGTTTAATTACCACCTTAATCGGCCATAGAAAGCTGTGTAATTAATATGTGTCCTGGATTAAAGGGATGATGTGGCAACCCTAGTCCCACCACTTGGCTTCCAAGTGGGAAGACTATGGGGTGGACTAGTCACTCTTATGCTCTGCTCCAAAAAGCATGAGAATATTATGGGACCTTAAACAGGGACCAGCTTTTCTCAGGTGTATAAGCTTGATTTGCCCCACACCACTAGGATTAAATATATTTGGAAAGGGTGCGGGGGTGGGGGATTTACAGGTTAAATAGGTGTTCTTGGTCTCCAGATCCTCTAGTTCAGTGGTTCTCAACTCCGGTCCTTGGGACCCACTAACAGGCCAGATTTTAAGTATTACCTTGGGGAGATGCAGACTAGAACACTGCAATCACTGAGCAGCAAATGATATCACCTGTGATGCATTGCAGTTATCCTGCAAACCTGGCCTGTTAGTGGGTCCCGAGGACCGGAATTGAGAACCACTGATCTAGTTGGTTCATTTCGCCTAGGGTCCTGGGTGCATTTCCTCCCGGATAGGAATGGGAGCAGTTAATGGTGGTTTCTCAGACTCCACACAATGAATAATTCATCTCATACCTGAATCTCTTTATGCAGCAAATGCAATTTTATGTTCCCTCCAAGCTCCAATCAGTTCTCCCAGAGGAATTTATTGAATACGCAAAGCACAGGCTAGTATAGGAGTGCTAAAATCTGCATACATATCTATGTGTATGTATGGGTGCTAGTATATACTGCATTCTGGCTGGGAGGGATGTGGAAAGTGTCTGATTTGTTGACAACAGACCTGATTTTAGACATCTGTCCTTGGATTTTTTATTTTGTCTTTGAATGCCTCCCACCTAACAGTGAATCTTCTAAGGCTGGATGCTGCAAAAGGCAGGGATGCATTTGAAAAAGTGCCTAGAAATAATAGCGAAAATAATAACATGACTCATATAATTCTGCTGCAGTCTTAGGAATTTTTGAACAGAGTAAAACAGCAAATCTTTGCTATAGATTATCTTAGCGCTAAATGAATTATATGTACCCAGACCAGTTGGATTTATTACATCCAAATGCCCACTGTTTTCAGTGGAAGCTTTTAGCCAATGCCGCTTTCCCCAGTGCTAACTAAACATCTACACCTACAAAATCAGCTAAAGCTACCCCTAGACTTGAGAGGGCCCTCATTTTTGCAAGCAAAATCCCATTGTTTTGAGGGCAAGCTTCCTGCAATTTAGAGCTTTCTGTCACCCCACTTCCAATCCTTGTGACAGTTGGACAAACAGTGAGAAGTGTGGTTGTCATTGGGACAGTAATTATAATCTGGCGGATATTGTAAACCAGTGGCGATCAATCTGAAAAATTATAGATGGCCTCCAGCGCGGCCCTCAACATTCCCAGAGGGCTGCACAATGGCAGCGTGTTTCTTGTGTTGAGGTGCATTGTATCAAGTTAGGCAGGTTATTCAAATGAATGGGTTGTAACACACTATATAACCCCCAGCATTAGTACTAGAGGCCACAATCATCACCCCCAGCTTTGGTGCCACTGGCTGCAATAATAATTTTCAGCATTAGTGTCAATGGCTGCAGTAATAACCCCCAGCATTGGCGTCAGTAAATGTAATAATCACTCCCAGCCTTGGTCTCACTGAATGCAATAATAGCCCCCAGCATTGGTCTCACTAAATGAAATAATAGCCCCCAGTATTGATGTCAGTAAATGTAATAATCACCCCCAGCATTGATCTCACTGAATGCTACAATAGCCCCCAGCATGGGTGCCAGTGGTGGTAATGGTAACCCCCATCATTGACAAAGTGATATAGCTGGTCAAGCCACGTAATACCAGCATGTTTTTAAGTGTCGATATGCATAGTATCAAGTTAGGCAGGCCATTCAGTTACATGGGCTGTAAAACACCTTATTAGAATGCTTTAGTGTCAGTGACTGCAAAAATACCCCCCAGCATTGGGGTTAGTGCCAGTACCACTTAACCCTTTCCCCTAGAATAGTTGATCAGTGACAGTTCTGTTAATCTCCTCTTGAACTAATGGTCGATGTCAGAATTATTTAAATACCTTGCATTAGAAGTCAGTGGCAGTATTATTTAACCCTTTGCATTGGTTGTTAGTGGCACTATTATGTACCCCCCCGCAATTGGTGGTCAGTACCAGTATTATGTAACCCCCCGCCCCCCATTGGTGGTCAGTGGCAGTATTATGTGACCCCCTCATTGGTGGTCAATAGCAGTATTATGTAACCCCCCCGTCCCCCATTGGTGGTCAGTGGCAGTATTATGTAACCCCTCCCCCATTGGTGGTCAGTAGCAGTATTGTGGCATTATTATGTAATCCCTTCCTATCTCAATTGGTGGTGAGTAGCCATGTTTTTAATAATCCCTCCCCTCCTGCATTGGTGTCAGTGGCTGTAAAACGCAACCCTCCAGCATTGGTGGTCTGTGACTACTAACCCAATCACATGGTTTCACACTGCTCTCTTTCTCCTCCATCCTCTGTTTCTTATTACTATACAGTACTGGCTTTGTTTCAGTGCCGGCTGATGAATCGCACAGGGTATTCTTAGACCCAGAACCACACCACCACTCTGCAAAGCGCCTATAGGTGCCCAAAGGGTTGTGGACCCAATCCAGGTAATAGCGAGCAGCATACAAAGCCAGCAGTCACAAGCAACCCATGGGCTGCGTGTTGGGAATCAAGGATCTAAACCTTCACCATTTAATTGAAACATGTGTTGTTGTCCTTGTGCCCAATGAAAAGATTTGCCAGCACTTGGTGTACAACACAGGATAAATGAGGACATTTTCCTGTGGGGACATCACCAGCAGTAAAAAGGTAAGAGGGGTTAGATCCATTAGCCTACTCTGTGCAAACCAAAAAAAAAGCTCAGCAGGAGTATCTCAAACCCAAACTTTTTCTTTGGCATTGGATAGAGTAGGGAATGGTTAGAACCACTGTCAAGTTTTCATTGCTGCATATGTTGGCTAAGGAGATTTAGCCATTGTCTATAGGACTGAGAGTGAAGAAATGTTCAAAGTTGCCACCAGAAAAGGAATAGAGGGGAAATCCACCAATTGGGATACCTGTTCTAGTGAAAATTGTCTAAGAGGGGATTTACCTCACTTTAGAGATATTTCCTTTCACTTCTTGATGTGTTTTCCGAACAGAAGGTAAAGGAAAATCTCTCAAATGGCACACAAATGGCAAATAACCAACAAGGGTTTTAACCCTTCCCTACTCTATCCAAAAAGAAAAGTAAAGGTTTTGGCTTCAGGTATACTTTTTCACCCTAAACCAATAGGTTGCCTTCGCCCTTGTTCACACTGTTGCAGCTTTGAATCCGACATCCCTGCACGACTTCATCGTGGCTTGCATATGACTTCTTTAACAGAAATCAATGCAAGTCATGTTGAAGTTGCACCAAAGTAGTGCAGGAACCATTTCCTAAGTCGGAGCATGCTGAGTCGCACTGATTAGAACGATTCCATTACCGTTAATGGGGTGCAACTTATCATGCGACTTTGAATTCTCAAATCTCTGCAGTGTTAACCGGCGCTTCCGGTTGGATCACCTGATGGCTTTCTATATATCTCTTGGTGTCCTTAGCCCCTTGACGCCGGCCACACGCAAATACGGGGCCTATCAACAAGTGGGCCTAGGCTCCCGCATATTTGCGTGAATTAGTATACATACATCTGTGCCAAGAGTGCGCACCCTGCGTGCTCCTGTGCATTTACCGGCGGCTGAGGGAAAACTCCCGGTAAATGCGCAGGAGCACGCAGGGTGCGCACTCTTGGCACAGATGTATGTACACTAATTCACGCAAATATGGGATGGATAACTGGAAAGCTCCCGATTGCAACTTGCAATCGGGAGCTTTCCAGTTATCTGACCGTCGTGACAGCCAATCACATCGGTCACATTATCATAAACCCCACAATGCCCCCGACATCCTAAACCCCTTAAAGGCCCAGGCGGCGCCAATGGGTTAAAGAAGATCTCTCGATTAATTTTTTTTTGCTGTCCTGTCCCTTAGTGGACAAATTACATGTAGTGCTTTGTCCTTTGTTTCTACGTGCTTTGTAAGCCTAGCTACAAGCCCCCTCCCCCTGCGGCTGTCTGATACAGCTGCTTGATTCAAGCAAAGGCAAAAGGAATGCAGAGGGCCAGGAGGATGACACGCCCCCTTCCCCCTCTGCATTCTTCTTGCCACCCCTTGTCTCAGGCAAGTGTTTAGAGCCAAGATAAACACCATTTATCAAGCCCCTGTCTCCTTGCTAGATATGATGTTGGGAGGTGGGGGCTTCCTCATCCAACCTCTTAATTAGGCTTACAAAGATTGTAGAAATATGGGATAAAGTACTACCTGTACTTTGTCCCTTTGGGGACAGAAAAATAAAAAAAATTGAAGTGAGGGCTCTTCTTTAATATAGAGATTTTACCAAAGTAATATTTTTCTCTGCTCCCTCTGACAAACCATTATAAAGGTGTCACTCTCCCATAGCTGGATAACTTGCTTATTCTGCATCATAGTGAATTCATAAGGAAAATGTCACACCTTCATCCAGCTTTGTAACAGTCATGGCACCTAGGTGAAAGTGGGAACGCAGATTGGCTTATGTTTCACCGGAGTCCCAGACAGATACAAGAAGGCAGCGTGTGATTCAGCTGTTCGCTTTAATTGGGTCTGCTGTGATCCTGCTTTAAGGGGAGACGTCTGGAGCAGACAATGAAATACTCTCCATTGCTGCCTAAAAGCCGATAATGACCAGAATGAATATTCAAGAAATATTTCACACCCGAATATGTTATCACTCCATAATCTGCACCTGCAGTCTGATCCTCAGAGCGGTTTACACAAGATGATGTGACAGGGCAGAGTTGCGATGGATGATTTCCATATGCTTGTACAGAAACCAGTACATAAAAGGAAGAAGCTTGTCATCCTCTTGTAAACTATCTTGTATCCTATTC
Organism: Glandirana rugosa; assembly: GCA_018402905.1. Classification (NCBI taxonomy): domain Eukaryota; kingdom Metazoa; phylum Chordata; class Amphibia; order Anura; family Ranidae; genus Glandirana; species Glandirana rugosa. Next base: position 178,485 of record BLSH010234735.1, on the reverse strand, counting down.
TTGAATATGAGCTCATTGTTCATACTTCATGTTAAGGAGAAATGCCTATTCACCCCAGTGTGATGCGGCACGCACTAAAACGCATTCCAGCGCACATTCTCTACGCATAAAGCAAAATAGAAAGAACCTCCCCGTAGAGATAAATTGGGATTTTCAGGGCATAGATAATTAATTGCAATACTGTACGTATACAAAACATACATATTTTATTGTAGTGGTAAAATTGGATAAACAGTATATGACAGAAGACATATCAAAAACCAACATATCAAAAATCATAAATCATTGGATGCATTTGTATGCATTTTGCAGTGAATGTTCAATCTTGTCTGTCTAAATTCCCCTGAAGAAGGGATTGGATTATCCTGAAACATGTCGGGCGACTAGTCAAGAATTCTGTATCGGGGTGAACATTTTCACTTCCATTGAAAATTAGTACCACATGGTTGCTTTTATACTGTCCAATGATTTTTGATATGTTGGTTTTTGATATGTCTTCTGTCATATACTGTTTATCCAATTTTACCACTACAATAAAATATGTATGTTTTGTATACGTACAGTATTGCAATTAATTATCTATGCCCTGAAAATCCCAATTTATCTCTACGGGGAGGTTCTTTCTATTTTGCTTAATGCTCTTGGGATGTGAGGCATATATGGTCTTGAATGACCCAATTGACCAGAATTTGCTAACATTCTCTACGCATAGTGCATCTTGCTGCCATTCATTGTAAAGGGTATCACAACGCACAGTACAGTATAGTGCACAGCAGAACACCATAACACACGTGCCGTACGTTTTGGTGCACTGTGGTTTAAAAGTAGGGTCATGTACATTTTTACTTCCATAATGATGCATTGCAAGGCCCTTCCTAATGAATGAACTGCCTGAACGTAATGCACGTTAATGCACTGCAGTGGATCACTTTAGTGTGAATGAGCCCTACTATGGTTTTTAGTCTAGTTTAATTGTAGTTTACCAAGAATACTATATGAGATTTTCTTTAATTTCACCGCTCAACATTTGTCTTCTCAAGCCAATTTGTGGGAAGTGTTGGGTCCTTTTTTGACTTTAGCATATTGTGGTCCTCTTTTGTATGCATGTCCCTGCATCTGCCCTAGTGCCTACAACCATGCCATCCTGTGTTGCTCCTACTCTTCTATTTTAGAACTGACATTTTTAATTATACAGTAAAACCTTGGATTGAGAGTAAAGAGAAGCAAAATCTTTTTAATAAATTTTGACTTGATAGACAAGCAATTTCTTGATATACAAGTAGCGTCACGTCACAACTAAGTATAAAAGAGAAGGGAGGCGCCTCTAAGTGTAGCAATATGGTTACATTTAATAAAGGTACAACATTTAGCAACTCACATGGTTGATGATTAAAACAGGCACATCTAAGTATGGCTTTTTAATAAAACAATCTACTGAGCTGGCCAGAACCAGCTCTTGAGGGAGTCTATGCCACATTTTCACAGCTTTTACTGTGAAGAAGCCTTTCTGTATCTCTTTTCCTCCAAATGAAGCGGTGCCACTTACCAGACTTGGCTATTGAGTCAGTTGGACTGCACCATAACTACATGTATTTGGCAAGCAGCTGCGGTGTGGTATTGCAATGAACACCTTCCCCCCTTGGAACTGGAAAATCAAAGCATTCAGGAGGCAGCAGTATCAACTCTTAAATGCCTGCAAACAACCGATCAGCCGTTTTTGAAAAGTCATCCACTATGGATTGCTTTTTAGAGGGGTAGTAAACTCCAACGCCACTGTGAACAAGACCTAAAAGTGCCACTCACTGTGTGGAGAAGACAGGACCAAAAACGAAGGGAGTGCTGAAATGCAACCAGCTTTGTCCACCTCCATTCTCCATCCAAGCCTCACTATCTCACTGTTGGTCAAGCGAACATACTCAAGGGTCATGCCATGGACCAACAGTAAAGCTAAGGAGGAGGGAGACAGGACCATGTTAAGCAGTCTGTATTTGCGTGTCAGAGCACCCCAATATTCTGGAAATTGCTGTAAAAATTTTCACCAACTTGGTGCATGAAGGTATAAGCAACAATTTTATGGTCACATTGTTCCTTGGCAAGTCTCTTCACAGGGAGCTTCATTGTACAGTTGGCCAGGATGGGCAATAAAGGTCACTGTGGTACTGGATTCTGTTCTGTAGGCCCCTATGTAGGAGACCTGAATATCCTGCATGAGAACTTCCTCTGTAATCTACAGCTTATTCTGTGTGTCAAAACGTTCTGTTTTCTGTTGGGGAAGTGTCAAGCAGAACAACTGGAGAAGAGCTGAACCCAGGGGCACTTAGTGCTGGCATTTTGAACGGTGTATTGCAATTAGGGACACAGGGGTTAGCGAAATCTATACCCCTGCCACCCAATCAAATGTTTTGGGTTGAATTCTCCTTTAAAGGGCCTTTAAGTTCTAAAATATCCTACTCCCTAGTCATTTTATCTAGCACATGTCAGGAAATTAAAGCAAACATCTCACGGGTTGCTATGGGCAACACAGATGCTTTTCCTCCATTTTCCACAATCTGCCATGCTGTGACTTTCAAGTATGGGATAGACCTTCTGTTGCTCTGTATTATGGTTACGGATCACGTCCTTGTGCTATAGCAATCTTCCTCTGAGATATACTGCCCTCCGGCCATTTAAGTATACATTTATTAAATCATTTCTAATTTATTAAGAGGAAGGACTAGATTTTATTTTTTTTTTCATATTAACATCATCATGACCAGTGATTCCCGGGCAATGAACTGTAACACCAGCTATGTCTAAGGAGAGAGGGACTGTTGCTTCAATGAATCTTGTAAGCAAGCGGGTGGAGGGGCAGTGCACCGGCTGTACTGGGCACAGGTAGGGCTTGCATGGACTTTTAAACAGTTTTACATAAAGTGCATTTAAAGACATTTTTTTTTTAGCTTTGGCAACAGTAGAGATGGGTTAGACTCCCATCAGTATTATAATGCTGTCTGTGTTCCCACTGAGGAGGTTCACCCCTCTATGTGTCCTGGTAAACATTGTCACTTGGGCAAAAAGTGATAGGAAATCCATCTTTTTTAGTTGTCCCTAGAGCAAGACCTCAGTGAAAGATCTCCAAATGGACACATGTTCTTATGACAAATCCCTAAGGTTGGAATTCAGTTCATTGTAGAGAGATTTCCTTTCATTTCCTGATGCTTCTCCAGGATATGAAGTGAAGGGAAATCTCCCCAGTTGGACCCAGGCAACAATAATTAAACTGACTGTTTTAATATTTCACTACTCTACACAAAGTAAAGAAAAGGTTTTGAATTTAGCATTTGAATATACCATAGGTCTGCTTTAGAGGGGCAGTATAGACAAAATGTATAACCACTGAAGCAGCTTTTCTCAACCAGGATTCTTTGGATCCCTAGGGTTTCTCCAGAGGTTGCTAGGAGTTCCTGAAACAATGAGCAATTTCTGTGCCTCAGATAAGTAACCGCTGGCACCAATGATCATTTTAGCTATCTGTAAGGGGGACGTTCTTCCCACTGACCTCCAATCCAACAAGCATTCTTCCCACTGACACCAGTGTAAGGAGTATTCTTCCCACTGACCACCAATGCAAGGAGCATTCTTCCCACTAACCACCAATGTAAGGGGGATATTCTTCACACTGACCAACAATGTAAGGATAATTCTTCCCATCGCCCCAATGTAAGGAGCATTCTTCCCACTGACCACCAATGCAAGGAGCATTCTTCCCACTAACCACCAATGTAAGGGGGATATTCTTCACACTGACCAACAATGTAAGGATAATTCTTCCCATAGCCCCAATGCAAGGAGCATTCTTCCCACTAACCACCAATGTAAGGGGGATATTCTTCACACTGACCAACAATGTAAGGATAATTCTTCCCATCGCCCCAATGTAAGGAGTATTCTTCCCACTGACCACCAATGCAAGGAGCATTCTTCCCACTAACCACCAATGTAAGGGGAATATTCTTCACACTGACCAACAATGTAAGGATAATTCTTCCCATCGCCCCAATGTAAGGAGCATTCTTCCCACTGACCACCAATGTAAGGAGAATTCTTCCCATCGACCATCAATGTAAGGAGCATTCTTCCCACTGACCACCAATGTAAGGAGCATTCTTCCTTCTTATCACCAATATAAGGAACATTCTTCCCAATGACCACCAGTGTAAGGAACATTCTTCCCATTAACCACCAGTGTAAGGAATATTCTTCCCATTGACCACCAGTGTAAGGAACATTCTTCCCAATGACCACCAGTGTAAGGAACATTCTTCCCATTGACCATCAGTGTAAGGAACATTCTTCCCATTGACCACCAGTGTAAGGAACATTCTTCCCATTAACCACCAATCTAAGGAACATTCTTCCCACTGACCACCAATGTAAAGAACATTAGTATAAAGTAAAGTGTAGTGTAAAGAACTTGGAATTGGTATTTTAAAATGCATTTATTTTAGTGAATACAGAACTGGATAAAATGTTTTTATATTTTCTTGGAGTTCCACTTTAACTGGCAACTGGATGCCATAGGTGCTGCATTAGAGGACTTTGTATACTTAATAGTCCTGCCTGGCAGGGTCGAGCAAGCTCATAATATTTGCTCATTGACCCTTCATAATGTTTAGCTTCTTGGGCACTAGTGTATCCTGTTTTAATTCTGAAAAGTTTTAGCGCTACCTCTTCATTTTGCTGTTCTTTCATAGTCTCCGGTGATTTTCTTTTAAAGCAAACACACTTTATTACACAAGACTGCCAGGCTCATATAATTTATCACTAAAATGGCATTGATTACACTTTACTGGGTAAACCTCATAAACACAAACCCTTAATGGGAATGGGCAAGAATCTCTCCTAAGAAGACAGCTTTGGTCTTAAAGAGAAATCTAGGAAACACAAAATTAAATTGCAATTTGAATGCCTTTATTATATGCCGTTTTTTTTCCAATATATTATATAGAAGACAAAGTACAATTCTACGAAGTTATAAATCTATTGGTATGGTTTTGAAGATTAACCAATAAAAATCAATTGTTATTGACATTAGTTTGAAACCAAAACCATATCCTTTATAAAGGGTAACTTTGGTTTTAAAAGGGTCTTCATAATTCCCATACTTTGGTATTCACATCACCCCCAAATATACATCACTTTCAGGCCAAATACCATTTTCTTATCTGTAAATTCAACACTCTTTTGCAGACATGGAACCAATATCAAATCTCATGGCTTGGCAGACTTAAAGCCATCTGAATGGCACATCTTCCAAAGATACTGTATTATTCACAGGTGTTTCCCATTGTGGTGTCCGGTTATGTTTTGCCGTCACTTCAAAATAAAATAATGACATTTACAGTATGTGGGGTTCTGTACGCCCAAGAGTCTACAGAACTACCATCCATTGATGTAAAATTAATGATGGTTTGCTTGTACTGGCAAATTACTATAGAGCAGCCCATTAAGTTCTGTTAGCTCTCTTGCATGTGTGGACAGAAATGCTTAATTGGGTTCTTCTTGGCATAATTGATTGTGATCCTGTTGCAATTCCCTCTCTAATTTGACTACCGCCAACAACCTTAAGCCTTCCATTACCGCACTCGTTTAAATTGTGGAACTCCATAAAGTACTTAGCAGGCCTTCTTTCCCCTCATTTTCCCTTGCTAGGTTTAGTGATATACGTCTTACCTGTATTTGCCTGACCAATAAACAGCAAGCTTATCATTGTTCGTGGAGTGCCGTTTCACCTTTTTCTTTTTCCATGGACATGGCGGCGAGCCAAGAACGGCACCCGGACACACAACAGATTTTCTCTCCACCAGCTTGAGCGGTGCACTCCTCTTGTTTGTTCACATTAGGTTTAGTGATATGTTCTCTATTGCCGCCTGGACAGAAATATCCTAGAACAGTGGTTCTCAACTCTTGTCCTCGGGACCCACTAACAGGCCAGGTTTGCAGGATAACTGAAATACATCACAGGTGATATAATGTTCTGCTCAGTGATTGCAGTATTCTAGTCTGCATCTCCCCAAGCTAATACTTAAAATCTGGCCTGTTGGTGGGTCCTGAGGACAGGAGTTGATAACCACTGTCCTAGAAGGTTCAGGTGGTAAATCCAAGAAGGTTTTTCAGATGTCTACTCCCTTTTAAATTTTGATGGCATCAAATCTTTTGATTATTAATAAAGCATAAGGCGCATACACAAGTACTCCATCAGCATACACAATTACAACATTTTCTTTCCACCCTTTTGAAAAAATACTGAAACTCTGTTTGTCCTTTACTGGCTTTGAAAGTAAGTTTCATGCTGCTCCCCACTCTTCAGAACTTATCTCTCATACAGTCACCCATCCACTTGTCTAGGGCACCCCATAAGACTAATTATATGTTACGCTGGGAGGCAAAACTCTAGTGGGTGAAAACTGGATGCAAATCTCGATTCTCTGCCTACAGCTAGGAGCTTGTTCAATATCCAAGCATTAGAAAAGTTCTATTTTGTTGGTATTTAACTTCCTTTTATATTGTTAAATATGTATTTTGCTATTTACCTCTTTGCTCTTGGGGTAGTGGACATTAGAGATGAGATGAACACCCCTCAGTCCGGTTCGCACCAGAACTCCCGAATTTGAGGGCTTATATGCAACTTATTGGCCATAAAATGGTATACTGCCCTGGGGGACATGTACCAATGCAAAAAAACTTTACTAGACCTGAAGGGCCTGGTTTGGATTGGTGGGGGGGCTACGCTTTTTTTTTTTACTGTTTTATATTGCCGGCAATGGTTTGTTTTTTTTTTATTCATGTAGCTGTCAGCGGGGCAGCCCATTGACAGCTGATGACTCATCCGTTGGCTTCCCGTTCCCAATCCTTAACAACCAGTTTCACTGTGTCCTGATTGGGCAAAGCTTTGCCCAATCAGGGCTTAGAATGCACTGTGCAGCACTCGGTGGGTGAACATTCTGCTGAGCACCCCACAAATTCGGGTGTTCGCTGAATGGGCGAACAGGCAATGCTACATATTCGGTGGTCACGCCTAGGGTACAAGGGCTGTGGGTTCAGGTTTACTCTTTAAAATATATTGCAAGTTTGATTGGTTTCGTGTACATGTCACCAAGCAAACCATGGCCCATTCATGAAAGTCTTCTGCACTGTACCTTCAAGAAGTTAACACTGGTCATTGGGTAATGAAAAATTCTCACTAGATACACATGAGAGATTTTCCTTAAAATTTGGTCCCCATGGATAGCCTACTTCCAAATTAACCCTAACGTAGATATAAATGGGTAGTTGGTCAATCCCCGGGAATGAGAGATTATTCATACTCTCTACATTTGCCCCTCTTTTCCCCCTTCCCTTCTTGCTTGCAATGCTCTTTATTTCTCTCTTCTTCTGTCTCCAACGTGTCTCTTTGGGTAGTGTGCGTATAGTACTCTCGTACTTTGACAGTTCTGGCCCTTTACAGTTTATTCTTTACTGTATAATAATAAACACACAAATGTCTTCAGCTTTGGACTAGTTAATGGTATGGCTTCCAAGGCTGGGAATATTCTTAGACTCGTTGACGTTCTATAACCGCTTAACAACCGCTCTATAGACAAATGACGTCTACAGAGCGGTTGCTTAATTCTGGGAGGACGTCTATTGACGTCCTCCCAGAATCGCGGTTCCCGCGCGCCCCCTGGGAGATATCTCGCCAACAATTCGCCAATATCTTGCAGTTGCTCAGATTCTTATAAGGGTCGGAACCTTCGGTATGGTAATTGATCAGGTTTCGACTTCTGTAAACACACAAATAATAATATGTCATTTCTTATTTGACATTTCCCGGTCTTGACAGTTTCATGCTCTCATGATATGCGTGTGATGGGTTTCTCTGTGCAACCTCTGTCTTCTTCTCTCTTTATTTCTCGTAACGTTCGTTCTTCCCTTCCCCCTTTTCTCCCCGTTTACATCTCTCATACTTA
>BLSH010234735.1:143650-167344 GCA_018402905.1 Glandirana rugosa | reverse complement strand
GATTGGCACCATAGCTTGCAGACTCTATAACTTTCACAAAGACCAAATAATATACACTAATTTTTTTTTTTTTTACCAAAGATAGGTAGCAGTATAAATTTTGGCCAAAATTTATGAAGAAAAATTACTAATTTGCAAAATTTTATAACAGAAACGAAGAAAAATTCATTTTTTTACAAAATTTTCGGTCTTTTTTTAATTATAGCGCAAAAAATAAAAAACCCAGAGATGATTAAATACCACCAAAAGAAAGCTCTATTTGTGTGAAAAAAAGGACGCAAATTTCATATGGGTGCAGTGTTGCATGACTGAGTAATTGTCATTCAAAGTGTGAGAGCACTGAAAGCTGAAAATTGGTCTGGTTGTTAAGGGGGTTTAAGTGCCCAGTTGTCAAGTGGATAATCTATTCAGTTACAGTATCTCACAAAAGTGAGTACACCCCTCACATTTTTGCAAATATTTTGTAAAGTAGTGAGTGTACAGCTTGTATAACAGTGTACATTTGCTGTCCTCTCAAAATAACTCAACACACAGTCATTAATGTCTATACCGCTGGCAACAAAAGAGAATACAGCCCTAAGTAAAATTGCCCAAATTGGGCCCAATTAGTCATTTTCCCTCCGCGGTGTCATGTGACTCGTTAGTGTTACAAGGTCTCATGTGTGAATGGGGAGCAGGTGTGTTAAATTTGGTGTTATCACTCTCACTCCCTCATACTGGTCACTGGAAATTCAACATGGCACCTCATGGCAAAGAACTCCCTGAGGATCTGAAAAAAAGAATTGTTGCTCTACATGAAGATGGCCTAGGCTATTGCCAAGATTGCCAAGACCCTGAAACTGAGCTGCAGCATTGTGGCCAAGACTATACAGCGGTTTAACAGGACAGGTTCCACTCAGAACAGGCCTCGCCATGGTCGACCAGAGAAGGTGAGTGTACATGCTCAGCGTAATATCCGGAGGTTGTCATTGGGAAATAGACGTATGAGTGCTGCCAGCATTGCTGCAGAGGTTGAAGGGGTGGGGGTGGTTAGCCTGTCAGTGCTCAGATCATACGCCGCATACTGCATCAAATTGGTCTCCATGGCTGTTGTCCCAGAAGGAAGCCTCTTCTAAAGATGATGCACAAGAAAGCCTGAAAACAGTTTGCTGAAGACAAGCAGACTAAGGACATGGATTACTGGAACCATGTCCTATGGTCTGATGAGACCAAGATAAACTTATTTGGTTCAGATGGTGTCAAGCATGTGTGGCGGCAACCAGGTGAGGAGTACAAAGACAAGTGTGTCTTGCCTACAGACAAGCATGGTGGTGGCAGTGTCATTGTCTGGGGCTGCATGAGTGCTGCCGGCACTCGGGAGCTACAGTTCTTTGAGGGAACCATGAATGCCAACATGTACTGTGACATACTGAAGCAGAGCATGATCCCCTCCCTTCTGGGACTGGGCCGCAGGGCAGTATTCCAACATGATAATGACCCCAATCACACCTCCAAGACGACCACTGCCTTGCTAAAGAAGCTGAGGGTGAAGGTGATGGACTGGCCAAGCATGCCTGCAGACCTAAACCCTATTGAGCATCTGTGGGGTATCCTAAAACTGAAGGTGGAGGAGCGCAAGGTCTCTAACATCCAGCAGCTCCATCATGCCGTCGTGGAGGTGTGGAAGATGACTCCAGTGGCAACCTGTGAAGCTCTGGTGAATTCCATGTCCAAGAGGGTTAAGGCAGTGCTGGAAAATAATGGTGGCCACACAAAATATTGACACTTTGGGCCCCCAATTTGGACATTTTCACTTAGGAGTGTACTTACTTTTGTTGCCAGCAGTTTAGACATTAATGGCTGTCTGTTGAGTTTTTTTTTGAGGGGACAGCAAATTTACACTGTTATACAAGCTGTACACTCACTACATTACATTGTAGCAAAGTGTCATTTCTTCAGTGTTGTCACATGAAAAGATAGAATAAAATATTTACAAAAATGTGAGGGGTGTACTTACTTTTGTGAGATACTGTATGTCGCATATCGTCTAAGGCCATCTGTTGTTTGTGCCTTATTGTAACTGCCTTGTAGACCTTGAGTTGACATTGTACTGTTATAATGTATGTACTTATCTGTAACGCTCTCTGCGCACTTGTTAAAACTCCAATAGAAACTATTGAACAAGAAATCTGTTGGTTAGTTGCTTGTTTTTCAGCGACAGAGCAGTGATGAGGTGAGGCATACATTGCAATAAACAAGCTAAAGTTAACCGTTAGATCTAACAGTACCAATTACTGATGCGCCATCCTGTAGCACAAGATCCCCTGTTTTGGCATACGACCAATGACCATGTGACCAATGCCTTGTCGCTGTTCAGATAGCCAAGGGAGCACAAAAATTCTGAATTTTTAATGCTGAATTTATCTTTCTATAGAAAAAGGAAAACTACCCTGGTCTTCCGTTAATATCTAGCGAAGCCTTTCTCAATCTTTTCAACACAGAGGAACCCTTAAAATAAAGTTCCAGTTTCAGGAAACCCCTGCTAAAAATGACTATATCTACAACTCATGATACATTAGTGTGATGGTCAATGGGAAGAATGCTCCTTCCACTTGTGGTCATTGGGAAGAATGACCCCCTTACAGATAGCTAAAAAGATCAATGGTGTAATTGGGAACTTATCTAAGAGGTAGAGCCCATTGTTCAAGGAACACCTAGCAACCTCTGAAGGAATCCTGGTTGAGAAACCCTGATCTAGGGGCATATTTATAAAGTGGCAAAGTATGGCGTTGCCAGACATTCACTATGCTTTCACCACTGAATGGCTATTGGAAGATTATAGTGCCCGTTCTTTTGCCTGTCCACTTAGCGCAGATTTATGTTTTTACCATTATGAATCAAGGGAGCCACTGGCAGAAAACAGCTGGTAAATGCAGTCAAATACAGGTATGCAATCTGTGGGGCATCTTCTTTCAAAATGTAATTACATTATGCCAGGCAGGCGAGTATATAAATGCACTTTTATTTTTGACTTTAGGTCTACTTTAAGTTGTGTATTCCCTGTGAGTTTCTGAAAAAAGTTTGTGATATGAACATTTGGTGGTGGCACACTATAAAATAACGTACGTTTTTAAATACGATGTTTGGTGGATAGGATTGCCCATTGTACCAGACAATTACTCCAGCTTTGGGAAAAAGCTTGTGATGAGAAAAAACCCACAATAAAGAGACAACTTTGCAAACTGAGTGGGATCTTTTTGTCTTTTCAGGCTGGGAGAAGATTTCTACCGGGAGGCGATAGAGCATTGCCGGAGTTATAACGCCCGTCTGTGTGCAGAGAGGAGCATGCGACTTCCTTTTCTGGACTCCCAGACCGGCGTGGCACAGAACAACTGTTATATATGGATGGAAAAGACACACAGGGGGCCAGGTAAAATATTATTTTTGTTTTCTAGTGTGCTGCTGGGGAAGGGCTGCTAGGACACTATTATTGAAACAATACACCAATCAGCCATAACATTATGACCACCCACTATAACCCATTGAAACATGGACTCCACTAGGCCTCTGAAGGTATGTTGTGGTATCTGGCACCAAGCCATCAGTAGCAAATCCTTTAAGTCCTGTGGGTTGCGAGGTGGAGCCTCCATGGATCGGACTTGGTTTTCCAACACATCCCAGAGATACTCAATTGGATTGAGATCTGGAGAATTTGGAGGTCAAGCCGACAACTCAAACTCATTGTGTTCCTCAAACCATTGTTGAATTCATAAGACCAGGCCACCTTCTTCCATTGCTCCGTGGTCCATTACTGATATTCACAAACCCATTGTAGGCCCTTTTGGCTGTGGACACGATTCGGCATGGGCACCTGGTCTGTAGCTACATGGCCTCACACACAACAAACTGTGTGTTCTGACACCTTTTTATTAGAACCAGCATCAACTTTTTCAGCAAATTGATCTACAGAAGCTCTTCTATTGGATTGAACTACATGAAACAGCCTGAGCTCCCCACATGCATCAATGAGCCTTGGCTGCCAATGACCCTGCTGCCAGTTTGCCGGTTTTCCTTCCATGGATCACTTTTGGTAGGTCCTGACCACTGCAAACCGGGAACATCCCACAAGAGCTGCAGTTTTGGATTGGCTCTGACCCAGTCATCTAGCCATTACAATTTGGGCCTTATCAGGCCTCATACACACGGACGTTTTTTTGATGCCACGTTTTTTGGTGTTTTTTGCAGCTCTTCATGTTAGTCAATGGTCCCATAAAAACACTGACGTTTTTGAACTGTAGAGGGCGTCGGCGTTAGTGAGCTGAAAGTAGAACCCATGGCCAGCATGTTCCAACGCTATAACGTTTTGGCGTTTTTGACGCCGATGCCGCAAAACGCTCACTAACGCCGTGCCGACGTTAACCGTCGTTTTTGACGCCGCCTTTTTAGGTTGAAAAATAGCAGAGGATTTTTTTTGTATAAAACGCCTATTGGTGTCGACGCTCACTAACGCTCACTAATGCCGATGCATAACGCAGAAAAAAGCACCGATTTTTTACGTCGGGCCTGATGTTTGGCTTATTTTTTAACATAGGCCCGTGTGTATGAGGCCTCAAAGTCACCTAAATCCTTACACTTTCCCGGTTTTTTCTCACCACGCAACAGAACAGGAAGTGATGGGAGTTCTTCCCAGTGGAGACTCAGAGAACTGCAAAATCCATCTAGAGGAGTGACTTCTTCCTTCGTCACCTCCTGGAGGTCCCCAGCCCTTCAGCCGCCCCTGCATGCTTCATTTAATTGCATGCTTACCTTTTCCTGATGTTTTTAGGAATGTCACATAATGCACAGGTTCCTTTTCCTCAATGATGTAGTAATATGCTCACTCAGGGGCGTAACGATAGGGGTTGCAATTGCAACCGGGCCCCATGGTCCAGGGGGCCCATGTGCCTCCCTTTTACACCTGGATAGGAGGGATGGTGGGGGTGGCATTTAGAGAAACCAATCTCCTCCATTTTCTTCTATCCAGTTTACTTGTCTTCTGCGCTGTTCCCAGGGTCCCTGCAGTACTGTAATAAAGGGACCCGTGATAGGAGTAAAGGGCCACAGGATCAGTGGGAAGAGGGAAGGGCCAGGCGTCAGGGGTCAGGGGGCCCTTCATAATTTCTTGCATCGGGGCCCTGAAGGTTCTAGTTACGCCTCTGTGCTCACTGCATCATTGTATGAGAGTGCAGGGCGCTGTGGTGACGCTCCTACAGAGGACGGATCCATGACGTCTTGCACTGGTAAGATGTCTTCTGTCATATGGGTTGAATGAACTCAGACGCTTGAGGACATCTAATGCTGGAAAGGAATTACTATGGTGGACAACACTGGCAAGGAGGTGAGCGTTGCAGCCAAAGTTGCTTTATTGTTTCAAAGCCCTGTCGGGGATGAATGCAAAGCCCTGCCATACCTAGAAGTACTGCGTATTTCCTTTTCTCACAACTCTAAGCAGATTGGTGGAGGGAAAGGAAAAGTAAATACATCTTAATAGTGGGGGGCATTAAAGCAAACCTATTTGAATGTGATTTTTTCATTGTACTGCATTGCTCTTAAGCCATGAATTCTAATTTCCTCTTCCTTTGTGCAGGCTTGTCGCCGGGACAGATCTACACCTATCCTGCTCGATGCTGGAGGAAGAAGAGGCGGTTGGACATATTAGAGGACCCTCGTCTGAGGCCCTGTGAGTTCAAACTTGGTAAGAAGTTAGTTTGGGGGGCCCCAGGTGTTATCATGCTCTGCCATCGTGGGACCTGGAACACATTGCACACCAGGTATGATGAAACGCACAATGGTGTCAGTCTGCAGCAGTCAGAAGACCTATTGAAAGTCTAATGTAGATTGCTCAGTTGAAAGGTGTAGATAGTTAGCTGGATGTAAGTTTTTCTCATCTTGATTCTTCAGGTAGAGAGATACCAAATTGAAGGAAAGTACCATGGCTTCTCCGCTTATTCTCTGATGTGTAGGTGTGATAGCTCTGGACTAATAGAAGTGAGGTATTAATACTCAAAATATCAAATGAGGAGCCACTGGTGGCGCCATGGAGTCTTGTTACCCCTAATAGTACAGCCATGCCTCGTGCCCAAATACTATCTATATATGCAACCAAAATTAAATTGGACCGCAGTCCATGGACTTTATGGGCACCATCAGACGTTTATCTATAAAAAATACAAAGCTTTATTTATGTACAGTAAAATGTAAACCCAGGGCCCTGCATTCACTATATCTGGTCTCACACAGTACACAGAACATGGAAATACATGGAAATACAACAGTTTTAGTATATATAAACTGCTAAATACCTTTTCTCATCAGCAGTATATAGTAGCCTTGTGATTTCTATCAGTGTCCGGCCGAGCACTGGTTAAAGCTTGTAGGAAGAGTTTCCATTCTCCCCTGATTGTCCTATGAGGCTGCAGGACCCCTGACCCTCTGTCTGGACAGTGTTGATTGGCCATGTGCTAATCACATGCACCCTCCCCAAAAAAAACAAAACAAAAAAACCTCTCTAGCAATAAACACCAAACTGAGCATGTGCAAAGTGCCTCCAAGGCTCTGTGCTACCAGTAGATGGATTGGGTATTATGGAAGAAGGGGAGGATCAGAGATGACAGGATCAAACAGCCAGCCAACACAATGATAGGATTAACCCCTTGGGTTATATTAAAACAAGCATGCTTTACTGACTGACATGACATATACAGACTGATTTTACTGTTGTGGGTTTAGTAACACTTTAACACCATAACATCTAAAAACACAGTAGCGTACTGCACCCTATGTCGATAAAGGCGATGGCCAGTTACACATGTAACAATGTAATATTTACACACTGACAATCAGAGCAATATACATAATAGAGGGCTACATTATGCTACCTAAAATCTTGGTGCAGAGGTGGTGGAGCCCTTTAGTTTGTATATTTAAGGGCAGCACAGTAGCTAAGTGGTTAGCACTTCTGCCTAGCAGCACTAGGGCCACCGGTTAGAATTTTGACACTACCTGCCTGGAGTTTGCATATTCTCCCTGTCCCTGCATGGGTTTCCTCCCTTACTCTAAAGACATGCTGGTAGGTTAATTTTGCTCCTGTCTAAATTGGCCCTAGCATGTGAGTTAGGGACTGTAGATTGTAAGCTCCTTGAGGGCAGGGAATGATTTGAATGTGCAACACATGTAAAGCGTTGCTTGAATTGACGGCACTATATAAGTACCTGAAATAAATAAAATATTGCTCTGATTGTCAGTGTGTAATTGTTACATGGGTACCTGGTCCCCACCCTTATTGGCATAGGGTGCAGTATGCTACTATGTTTTTAGATGTTATGGTCTTAAGATTTTACTGTGCATAGATAACGTTTTGTATTTTTTATATATAAACGTCTGATGGTGCCCATAGAGTCCATGGACTGTGTTTCAATTTACTTTTGGTTGCAAGTATAGAGGTCTTGATACTGTTGGATATAGCATAGATCAGTGGTTCTCAACTCCTGTCCTCGGGACCCACCAACAGGCCAGATTTTAAGTATTACCTTGGGGAGATGCAGAATAGAATACTGCAATCACTGAGCAGCAAATTATATCACCTGGGATGCATTTCAGTTATCCTGCAAGCCTGGCCGGTTAGTGGGTCCCGAGGACAGGAGTTGAGAACCACTGGCATAGATGATAGTACTCCTTCAAACAGGATGATGTGCTTTGAAGGTGCACTTTACATGGACTTTGATCTGGTCCTGGCTCTGATAGCCTCAAAGAGAACGCTCAGTAGATGACAAACTCTGAGGAGAGTATTGAGGAGTGGCCACTACAAAAGTTCATGACACTCAGAGGTCACATCAAGATTTTTTATTGAGGGCCAATTTACACTGGCCCACCTTCAAATTGCAGAGCAGCCGGAGCGATTCAGCCGCTTCAGCTGGCTGGCCAGGAGGTAGTGTGGTGCACGATTTAGTGCACCCCCCCCCCCTTTTTATAGTTTTAAACAAACGTTATGTGAAGTGTACAAAACGTACACTTCCTACACTGCAATGTTGGGTGGTGTGTTGCTATGGGCATGTATGCATTTAATTGCAGCACTCTGCAGCGCAGCACTAGGCTGTGTTGTAGCGTGAAAGGGACACATAGGAAACAATTGTTCTCTGTGTGTCCCTGCGGTGGCAGACGTTTTACCATGCTGTAAAACGTCTGTCACCACATGTAGTGTGAATTGGCCCTGAATAAAGTTATCAGATAAAGCCAATGTGTTCTGTGGAAAATGTCTCCCCCACCACAGAGCTGAAACTGAGGTTTCACTATGAGGTGCAAATAGGACACCTGTGATGGAACTTGATCCAAACTGTCAAACCTTGTTGCATTGCATACTGCCAACAATGTTATTGTTGATGTCAGTATGGGTTTGACAGCCTTTTGGCTAAGATCAAGTGTAGTATCTGTTCTTATCTGTGATCTAGTAGGGATGCTGTGCTTTCATTCTGACTTGACATGAGCTGGAGTGGCTGGCTATGTACTTCTGCTGGAGTGATGGGGGCTTGGAAGGCTAGTACTGTCTGTAACAGAAATTGAGGCACCCGCAGGCTCAGGGCCCGAGAGTAATTCCTCCAGGAAAACTGGAAGAGCCCAGTTCCTCCTGATTTGAGTGGATCTACCTTGTCTGGCCATGGGCTGGGAAGGCAGAGAGTCCGTGGTGTCTGTGCCCCCTGGGAGTGGTCGTTCTAGGGGTGGTTTTAGTAACACTTGGGTGTGGGACCCCACTGTGTGAACAGGCACATGGTCACAGTCACTAAAACTTTTTCTGTACTGCTCCTTTTAGGGCTGGGCCTTTTGGCTAAGTCCGGGCCATTTTTGTCTTCTAGGCCTCAGGGCCCGGCCACTGTTTGTCACTTTCACTTTTGTGTGTGTTTGTTTTCTCATTAGAATGAATGGTGTGAGTCCTTGGGCTTAGGGGGAGGATGTGTGGCCTTCTGGTTCCTTCCTCCCATGCCCTTGGGGGGGGGGAGATCTCTCTTCAGGAGAACCCCTTGACTTAGTATTCAATGGTCGGCTTTGTCTGACCTAGAAGAACGGGGGCTGCCAGGCCTTCTAGCTAGGCAGACCATTGGCAACCTATGTCCCTGTCAGGAGCCTTGCGCCTCGGGGGATCAGGGAGAGATCCTACCTCCTTGGGGGGTGGACTAGAGCACAACCTTAAGTGCACTTTTTCGTGTGTGTTTCACATGCACGTTTTTTGTTCACTTAGTGTTTTTTTCTGTTTCAGTTTTTTGTACTCAATTCAAGAAAAAAAAAAATGAGTTTGACAGTTTGGATTAAAGTGGTTGTAAAGGCAGAAGGTTTTTTATCTTAATGCATTCTATGCATTAAGGTAAAAAGCCTTCTGTGTGCAGCAGCCCCCCTAATACTTACCTGAGGTCCCTCTAGCTCCAGTGATGTTGTAGGAATGTCTCGGCCGTCCGGGACTCCCCTCCTTATTGGCTGAGACAGTAGCGTGGCGCCATTGGCTCCCACTGCTGTCAATCATAGTCAGCCAGTCAATGAGAATAGAAAGTGGGTGGGGCCGGGCCCCAGCTCCATGTCTGATTGGTGCTTGCTGTGGGGGCACACAACAAGAGAGAGGGGCCAGGAAAGCTGAAGAGGGACCTGGGCTGCTCTGTGCAAATCCACTGCACAGAGCAGGTAAGTATACAACATGTTTGTTATTTTTATAGAAAAACAAAAATAAGACTTTACGATCACTTTATGCCCCAATATAGGTCTCCTATTTGTAGCTCATTGCAGGTCCATTTATATTCATGGTTTCAGCCTTGAAGAAGGGGAAGGCATTTCCCCAACACACGTTGGATATATCTGATACCTTTATTCAATAAAAATCTTGATTTGACCTTTAAGTGTCATTAACTTTTGTACTGGACGCTCCTCAATACCCACCCCAGAATTTGTCACTTATTCTCTAGTACTAAGCAACAGGATCATGGCATTATCTCTCATGCACAACCAATATATTGGTATTGCTGATCAAGAATGACTTATTTAGCTGCACAATGGAGGTGGATAGTTTTAAAAAAAAGGGTCCACAGTCTACAACTTATCCTATATTTACCTATAGCTACAGCTGTTTTGCTCTCAGCAATAGAATTTAGGTATATTCTAGAGTAAATATAATGTGCTATATTTTTTTTTCCATATCTACATTTATTACAGCAGTGTACAAAAGAAACCTTGAGCATCTCTTTAGTAATCATACATAAAAGATTGTACATACAGTAGTACACTTCTAATTTTTTTTTCATACAAAGCTTGTTTGTGACACATAATGTCCAGATAACATTGATTTATTCAGTGTATATAATTTACTCTTAGCAGCTGTCTATTATTAAGTGCAGTGAGAATTATGGAAAGAGGAATCAGAGTTAAAAATGGAGGCTGGACAGTGAGAATTATTAGGAGGAAGCTGAGCAATGAGACTTATAAATGGAGGATTGGCAGCGATAATTATTAGAAAGACCAAATAAAGGAGGCCAGGCCGTGAGAATTGTTAGATGAAGGCTGAGCAGTAAGAATGGTTAGATGAAGGCTGGACAACAAATAATCAAATAAATGGAGGCTGGACAAGGAAAATTATTAGAAGGAGGCTGGACAATAAGGTTTATAAATGGATTTTGGGCAGGGTGAAGTATTAAAAGGAGGATGGCCAGTGAGGCTTATAATTGGAAGCTGGATGGCGATATTTATTAGAAAGTGGCTAGGCAGACGGAATTATAATTGGACGCTGGACAGTGAGAAATATCGTAAGGAGGCTAGGTAGAGGGAATTGTTAGAAGGAGGCTGGGCAAAGAGACTTACAAATGATTGCTTGGCAGTGATAATTGTTAGATTGAAGAAGGGTGGAGAGACTTATAAATGGAGACTGGAGGAGGAGAATTATTAGAAGCAGGCTGGGCAGTGAGACTTATAAATGAAGGTTGGACAGTGAGAATTATTAAAGCGAGGCTAGGCAGTGAGATTTCTAACTGAAAACTGGATACTGAAAATTATTAGAAGGTGATTGGACAGTGAGAAATATTAGAGGGTAGCTGGGCAGTGAGAATTATTAGAATGAAGCTGGACAAAGAGACTTATACATGGAGGCTGGGCAGTTTGAATTTTTACTGTATATAGAGGCAAGTCAAAGAGACTCACAAATATAGGCTGGGTAGTAAGAATTATTAGGCTGATGGATAATGAGACTTATAAATGGAGGCTTAGTGAAAATTATCAGATGGAAACTAGAGGATAAGACCTATAAATGGAAACTGGATACTGTATTGAGAATTATCACACGAAGGCCGGCTAATGGAAATTATTGTATGGAAACTGGCCAATGAGAATTGTCAGATAGAAGTTACACAGTGTTAATTATAAGCTAGAGGCCTTAAGATAAAGACCTAAGTAATGGGTGGGATTTTGAATGCACCAAAAATAAATAAATCACAAGTAAAATGCATAAAGTTTATTATACAGATCTTAAAAAGAACCACACGGTTCCATTACAAAAACCACACAATATAAGATCAATATCACCTGATTGTCATATGAATACCCATCAATCCACTAAAAGGGGACCCATAAGGTCACTAATAACATGAATAGAACCCCAACGCCTTTCAACTCCAGTCGTCTTCCTCAGGGAGTTGGTAAGATGGGTAATTTCTACAATAGAATAATATAATAACCTAAAAGTACAAAAGTATTATACAAGATGAGTTACATCAATACTGACACGTTACATATCACAATAAAATAAAATACATTGTATTTCTGTGAGTGTATTTCATTGTGAAATGTAACGTGTCATACTATAGTGATGTAACTCTTGTATTTTACTTTTGTACTTTTTTGGTTATTATATTGTTCTCTTGTAGAAATGACTATCTTACCAACCCCCTGAGGAAAATACTGGAGTTGAAACACGTTGGGGGTCTATTCGTGTATTAATGACCTTATGGGTGACTTTTAGTGTATTGATGGGTATTTGTATGACAATCATGTGATATTGATTTTTTATTATGTGTATTTTTGTAATGGAACCATGTAGTTCTTTTTAATTTCTGTATAATAAACTTTGTGCATTTATCTTGTAAACAATTTTTTTGGTGACTTCAAGTCACCCATTACTTAGGTCTTTATGTTATAGGACTTTTGGGGATGTGGCACTCCTAGAAAACAAAAGCTGCCTGGCTGACATAGTTAGGTTAAGCAAGAGACCTTCTAATTAGTATAATCTGCGGTAAGCGGAGCAGTGTGATTTACCAGCTGGAAGTCCACATGTGAGAGTGAGCAGAAGGAGACTGGCCAGTGAAAATTATCAACTAGTGGCCTATTAGTGAGACTCGCCATCTGGAGTCTGGCTATTGTAATTTGTGAGTTAGAGGCCACTAGTGGAACCTACTATCTAGAGACTGGTCATCAAGATTTATGAATTGAAGGCTGATAAATGAGAAATATCAGCTAGAGGCTAAACAAACAAGATCATCATTTGAAGGCAAGGCAGTGTGAATTATCACCTGAAGGCCCACAAATAAGAATTAGCACTGGGGGACAGGCTATTGGCATTTTTGTATCTGAAGGTTTAGCAGAGAGAAATATTAGATAGAGGCTTGTCAGTTAATATCATCAGACAGACACTTTTCATTTAGTATTATAAACTAAAATCACCTAGGGCAGTGATGGCGAACCTTGGCACTTCAGATGTTTTTGGACTACATTTCCCATGATGCTCAGCTACACTGCAGAGTGCATGAGCATTGTGGGAAATGTAGTTCCAAAACATCTGGGGTGCCAAGGTTTGCCATCACTGCCCTAAGGAATGACCTCTAAGAAATAAAAACTAGAAGCTGAATTTTGAGAAGTATCAGAAGCGAATGACCACTTTTTATGTGCTATACTGCATACAGGCTAATAGGAGGTATGTGTCTGCCAGTACATGGTCATATAAAGAAGCTGAGTCCTATAGATTCCTACAGTGTTAGAGTAGTACAATGCTTTGCAGGTCTGTCCGAATGCACCTTCATGTAACACCTGGGGCAGTTATCAGGAAATCTCTGCTGTAGAACCCAACGTTTGTCTAAATAAGCAATATGTCATAGATATAACAATGGGCTTTATAAATGTGTATGGGGACTAAAGTTGTATGTGTCAGTGATTGCTTTTATTAACATTATCCTGCTTACATTTTATTTACTTGCTTAAATTATGTTTAAAGACATTTTTTTTTTACTTTTGGTATATATTAGGGAAGGGTTAAAAGCCCACCAGGCTTATTTTACTATGTGTGTCCCACTGGAGAGATTTGCCTTCACTTCCTGTCCCACCATACAAATTGCAATTTGGCTGTACAATCTTCTTTAGATCCACCAACAACTATGTATTGCAAGGGCCTGCCTGATTGGATACAGATGGATTGGATAGTTTAGGAAAACTCTTATATTATATAAATGTTGTAAACCTATAATAAATTGCACAAAGATTTAATGGTCATATTGCAATGTGTATGGTGACCCTTAGACAGATGTCACCAGAAAATCTGCCCCCCCCCCCCCAAATTGGACAATTTCTCTTCTATTCCTGTTGATGTGGCAACTCAATGTTTTGAATTTCTGATCACTTTTAGCCCTGGTGACAATGTTAACCAGGACAAATAGTGAGGATGAGTCTCCTAATAAGGGACAGTGTTGCTAAACCTTCCACATTCTATCCAAAATGAAAATAAAATGATACACTTTAAACCAGGCATGGACAATTAATTTTCCCAAGGGGCCACCTGAGAAACTGTGACTGTTGTGGAAGGCCAAACTTAATTGTGCTCAATATTAATTGTTGACCTAGGAAGGTCCGTACGTACATAAACATATAGAATACAAACACCTGCCCTTAGGAATAATAGATACAATTGCTCTTTTTAGATGGGTGGTCAGGGGGGGGGGGGTAAAAATGGGCTTCTGACCACCCACCCAAACCATAAAATAACAGCCAGGCATTGCTGTTCACATGCTGCGGCCCCTGCATTTTTAAAGCGGTAGTAAACCCGCTGACAAAAAAAAAAAATCCTGCAAGACAATAGCATAATATGTTAGTATGCATCGCATACTAACATATTATGAAATACTTACCTTAGAACGAGGCCCCCGATGCCCGAGTCGGTCAGCGCTAAGGACGCTGACATGTTTGTCCTCTTTTGTCTTCCGGGTACGCGGCTCCGGCGCTGTGAGTGGCCGGAGCCGCGTGACGTCACTCCCGCGCATGTCAGTGGCTGCATGCAGGGCGAATATCTCCTAAACCATGCAGGTTTAGGGGATATTCTTTTTACCTACAGGTAAGCCTTATTATAGGCTTACCTGTAGGTAAAAACAGCTTTTAGGGTTTACTACCGCTTTAACATGGGCTGCAGAGTTTGACAAGCGGCACTACTTGTCAAACTTGCCCATTGAGTTCAATAGGGCTTTGCTGCAACCACGTGCAATGCGAGTAATTACTGCACGGTAGTGTGGCATTATAGGGTTAAATCAGGCAGTGAGAATGTGATATAACCCCTCCTCACTGCCTATCAAATGCTCTCTGAAAAGCACTGTGACTGCAAGGAGAGCGCTGGAGATTGGTACAGCGGGGATTTCTGCAGATCCTGACCCGGAATGAAGAACAGGTACATGGCTCATGACGTCTGCAGCATGCAGGCACTAACCAGAAAGAACATGGCCGGGTAGCAGAGTGGCAGGATGTCTCATAGGCAATGCTCACCCGCTGTACCGATCAGCTTCTCAGGCTCTCTCCTTCCAGTTCTTGCAGCTCTCCACATGGACATCCCCTCTGAGCCTGTCAGTATCCTCAGTGGTTTGTGTTTACATTTGATGTTCCAGTTCCTCCCAAGGGTGATTAGTAGGGTTGAGGTCAGGGTTCTGGCCACTCAAGTTGCTCCAAACCAGACTCATCAAACCATGTCTTATTGGATCTGGCATTGTGTACATAGGTAGTCATGCCCTTCAACAGATAAAAAAGCTTCCCCAAACTGTTCTCATAAGGTTGGAAGAGCATAATTGTCTACAAGGTCTTTGTATACTGTAGCATTGTTAGCATACCCTTTACTAGAAATGCCAGAACTCAATTATTTGAAGGGGTGTACTTATATTTTTTTGCATGTAGAAAGCCAGATTTTCTTCACTGGAACTTGTAGGTACACAACTTTTTTTAACAAAATACCACTGTGATAAAATCACCACTTAAAATACTGTCATATTGTATAAATACATTTATATGAGATAACTATTTCCACTGATGACAGAAAAATAGATTTGTGGCCAAGTTTATATGAATAAAAACACTCCTTGCCTTTGCTGCCTATAACAGTCTTTCTCAACCTTTTTACCATGGAGGTACCCTTAAAAAAGCATTCTGATGTCAGGGAAGCCTTGCTAATGGTTACTTTATTCTATAACGTATGGTACGTTACTGTCATGAGATAAATGGGAATACCGTGAAAAAGTCCTATCGGTGAAGCTGCAGCCAATATAGACAATAGGATATAGTAGTAGAACAGAAGTAAACAAAGGGCTGCGCTAAACAAGTGTAAATGACAGATCTCAATTTATCCAAACTTTTAAGATTGAATATAAAAACTTATCACATAGCCAATAATAATAGAGTTCAAATGAATGTACTAAATGGGTATTAGAAACACCCTAGGTCTCAGTCTGTT
Organism: Glandirana rugosa; assembly: GCA_018402905.1. Lineage (NCBI taxonomy): Eukaryota > Metazoa > Chordata > Amphibia > Anura > Ranidae > Glandirana > Glandirana rugosa. The sequence goes on along the minus strand of BLSH010234735.1, from coordinate 151,608 downwards.
AAACCATATAGGTGCAAAACCAATCCTCTAGCAAGATGTTAAACCGTGTAGTAGGTATAGTGACACCCGGAGTGCTGTTTAAAAATTCAGTGCAATCCACCACCGGCAATGGGAAGGCTTACCAGACTTAAACGAAAAAGAACCTGTGGCTTTTCCCCAGCCAGGGGTATAAGGTCAATCCCTCCAAGATCTCAGCGCCAGAAAGCCTCACAGCATATCACAGACAGTGGCGATGTCAGTCACGATGCCCCATACAGGAAAAACTCACACTACAAAAGTACCCTTAAAACAGTTTATTGATAATAATAAAATCCTACTTACAAAGATGAAGTATTAAAAACGCATAAGCCTGCCGGCATTCCCGTCTCACGGGCTAAGGGTATTAGCGGTGACATCAGAGCGCCCTCCCAACGTACGTTTCGTCATAAAAAGACGTCGTCCAGGGGATAGGGCACGCCGCCGAGTCACTGCTTAATATATGTACGCCGCACCCTCAATCTGAGGTGTGAGCGGCACCTGTTTCCCCATTTTAACTAAGGGCAAAAGTTGCCAATATCGGCAAATCCATAATTCAGATACAATAAAGGCTGGAAGCTGTAGCAAATGACTATAACTAGTGGGACCAAAGCTCACCAATGAAATTAATGTTAACGGTCAGCTTGTAAGCTGAAAGATCACAATGATCAGTTCAGGCTTACGAAACCTACAGCATCATTCTGATATCTCTATCCAAATAAGATGTTAACCCTTTCAAACCTCAGGGTGACAGTGATCTGGAAACCACTCCAGCCTGAATCGATTTTTTTTACCAAATGTGAGGTGAATCTGCCTTTTAAGGCGTTAACTAAGGTGCAACCCAAACCTCAAATCGGGTTTACATTGGCTCATTAATATTCACTAAAAATATAAAATAAATATATAAAAAATAAGAAAAAAATTCTAAAAATTATGTAAGCCAAATACAAAATTAGCAAATAAACTTAGATTAAAAGATTCTAATAATCTCCAATCCTTTTATAATAAAAAAAACAACAATAAATTTGGATTTAAATTCCTATTCAAAATCCCCTACACAGCAAGTGGACTCCTCTTCCTGATTTGAGATCTCACATAAGAATAGGGCCTAAGAATGTCCCCAACTAAGGGATCTAACAACGTATCCAAGCCAACACGGCATCACAGGCCACATACCTTTGTAAGACACTCGCTAATAACCTTCTTGTCTATTTATGGTTAGCAAATATCCACTATTTGGAGGAAAAGAATATACCCATCATATCCTCCAGACTGAATGGACTCCCAATTAGGGAATCCATAACACAGAATAGTGGATGTAAAGTTAAGAATTGTCAATAAAAGCATTTATAGCTACATCTACGTTAAGCCCATGGGGTATATAGGACCTCATTTTATATATCCAGGACATCTCCATTTTGGAGATGCCTCTTACCAGAGAACTACCTCTCCAGTGAGGTTCATATTTGTCAATACCCAAAAACAGGGTCTTGGAAGGATCCCTATTGTGGAATTCCCTGTAATGTTTAGATACCGTATGGTTTCTAAACCCCGTAAGTATATTGGTGATATGTTTGTTAAGACAAACATTTAGGGGGCGCTTGGTCCTGCCCACATACTGTAACCCACAGGGCCACTGCTATACGTATACCACACCCCTGGTGCTACACATGATAAAGGGTTTTATAGTAAACTGGGTTGATGTACTAGTAGAGTTGAATGACTCCACCCTTCGCACTGTGGAACAACTAAAGAAACACACTCTACATTTGCCGCATTTATAGACTCCTGTGAGTTCTTGAAAAAAGTCAGCTTCTTCGAGGGGGGGTTTACAATATTTGCCTGCCTGATCTTCCTGGCTTGGCTCGAATAGGTAGTAATAAAGGGCAACACTGTAGCCTTCCTGTTTTGCCCCCCCCTTCTGACGATTTCTCCTTCAGAAGGTCCCCTCTATTCATATGGGATACCTCTTCTAGAGTAGTAGTCAGAGATTCTTTAGTGTAGCCCTTCTCAATAAACCTCTATGTGAGGGTCTCTGCTTGTTTGTGGAAGTCTCCAAGGTCCGTACAATTGCGACGTATATACTGGCTCTTAGGAACTAGCACTCTGGGTGTCACTATACCTACTACATGGTTTAACATCTCGCTAGAGGATTGGTTCTGCTCCTATATGGTTTAACAGACTGAGACCTAGAGTGTTTCTAATACCCATTTAATATAGTCATTTGGATTCTATTATTATTATTGGCTGTGTGATAAACTTTTATATTCAATCTTAAAAGTTTGGATAAATTGACATTAGTGTCATGGTCAGTGGGAAGAATGCTTCTTACATTAGTGGTCAGTGGGAAGAATGATCCTTACATTGGTTGTCAGTGGGAAGAATGCTCCTTACATTGGTTGTCAGTGGGAAGAATGCTCCTTACATTGGTGATCAGTGGAAAGAATGCCCCTTACATTGGTGGTCAGTGGAAAGAATGATCCTTACATTGGTAGTCAGTGGCAAGAATGCCCCTTACATTGGTGGTCATTAGGAGGAATGCTCCTTACATTGCTGGTCAGTGGGAAGAATGCTCCTTGCATTGGGGGTTAGTGGGAAGAATGCTCCTTGCATTGGTGGTCAGTGGAAAGAATGATCCTTACATTGGTAGTCAGTGGCAAGAATGCCCCTTACATTGGTGGTCATTAGGAGGAATGCTCCTTACATTGCTGGTCAGTGGGAAGAATGCTCCTTGCATTGGGGGTTAGTGGGAAGAATGCTCCTTGCATTGGTGGTCAGTGGGAAGAATGCTTATTACATTGGTGATCAGTGGGAAGAATGATCCTTACATTGGTGGTCAGTGGAAAGAATGCTCTTTACATTGGTAGTCAGTGGCAAGAATGCCCCTTACATTGGTGGTCAGTGGGAAGAATGCTCCTAGCATTGGTTGTCAATGGGAAGAATTCTCCTTACATTGGTGGTCAGTGGCAAGAATACCCATTACATTGGTGGTCTTTAGGAGCAATTCTCCTTACATTTCTGGTCAGTGGGAAGAATGCTCCTTACATTGGTGGTCAGTGGCAAGAATACCCATTACATTGGTGGTCTTTAGGAGCAATTCTCCTTACATTTCTGGTCAGTGGGAAGAATGCTCCTTGCATTGGTGGTCAGTGGGAAGAATGCTTCTTACATTGTGTTTCATTGGCAAGAATGCTCCTTACATTGGCGGTCAGTGGGAAGAATGCTCCTTACATTGGCAGTCAGTGGGAAGAATGCCCCTTACATTGGTGGTCAGTGGAAAGAATGCTCCTTACATTGGGGGTCAGAGGGAAGAATGATCCTTACATTGGCGGCCAGTGGGAAGAATGCTACTTATGTTGGGCTTTAATCATCATAAACTTCAATTAAATTGACCGTGATTTTTGACAGCTTTACTCTTATAAATAACAAAATTGTTACCAATCAATAAAAAACAATATTTTATTCTTTTTAATAACCAACAATATGCTATCCTTTTTTTTTAATTTGTATTTACTGATGTAACTCATTTATTATCTCTCATTGCTGCAATTTTTTCCATTAGAGTCCAACAGAAAATAATCACAAGCAGACAGATGAATGCTGTATATCTGCAAATATTTTCCTAGTCGAAGTTCCTTGCCCATTTCTATGAACATATTTAATTTTTTATACACAGTGAAACAGCTAGCATCACATACTGAATACTGAAATTGAAAAGGAATCACTCAATGGAAAATGGTGACTCTTTGATGCTTGTCTTCTTTCCTTTAGTATAAATCATTCCACTATGCAGTGTAAATAGGTATTTGCATTTTAGATAAAATTACTGATCCAAACCCCTGAACAGAAGAGGTCTTTCCCATGCCTATCCAAACTCCATCTAGAAACATCCTAGCCCTGCTAATAAATATCCAAATCACACTATTTTTAGTTGCACACCAATCACTTCTTTGTAATTTTTGGCAAAGTAACGCCCGTGGTATGAATGTATTTTATGGACACATTTAAAAGAACCTTTTTCAACCTTATTCCAGAGGAGCCCCTAAACAAGTTTTTGGATTGAGGGAAACCCCTGCTAAAAAAAAAACAAGTCATTGAGGGGCCAGTAGGAAGAATGCCCCCTTTATAGTGGTGCTCAGTATGCCCCCCTTACAGACAGCTAAAAACGATCATTGGTGTCATATTGCTTGCAAGGCTCCATTAGATGGAAAATCAATCAGCCACAGTTCAAGAAGCCCCTAGCAACCTCTGGCAGAACCCTGTCGGAGAATGGCTGATTTTAAAGCCCAGCTTGGTGAACTTTGGAAATGATCCCTTGCAGTGGGGCTGTGCCTAAACTGCAAAGGTTTACTACTCTAGGGGAGAGGAGAAGCACTTCAAATTACCCGATCTTCCACTCCACCAGCAGATGGCACTCTGCCTTGGTCATGATGAAGTCAGGACCATGGACTGCTGAAACATAGAGGAGACAACGCTGTGGGAACTGGTCTAGCAGTAGTAAAGATCAGTTTTTCACTCACTAACCATGAGTGAAAGAAATGTTTTTGTGCTATCATTCATATTCTCTGAAAAATGACCAAGAAATCATAAATTCTGCCAGGGTATGTAAACGTATGAGCACAACTGTATTTCGAGCATTTCTTTCTTTTAATTTTGATAATTATGGCTTACAGCTAGTGAAAACCCAAAATTCAGTATTTCGGGAAATTAGAATATTATATAAAACCAATAAAAAAATGATTTTTAATAGAGAAATGTTGGCTTACTGAAACGTATGCCCATGTACAGTATGGTATGCACTCAATACTTGGTCGGGCTCCTTTTGCATGAATTACTGCATCAATGCGGCATGGCATGGAAGCGATCAGCCGGGGGCACTGCTGAGGTGTTATGGAAGCCCAGGTTGCTTTGATATTGACCTTCAGCTCATCTTCATTGTTGGGTCTTGTGTCTCTCTTCTTCCTCTTGACAATACGCCACAGATTCTCTATGGGGTTTAGGTCAGACGAGTTTGCTGGCCAATCAAGCACAGTGATACCATGATCATTATACCAGGTATTGGTATTTTTGGCAGCGTGGGCGGTGCCAAGTCCTGCTGGAAAATGAAATCTGCATCTCCATAAAGCTGGTCAGCATGTAGTGCTGTAGAATTTTCTAGTAGAGGGCTGCGCTGACTTTGAACTTGATAAAACACAGTGGACCAACACCAGCAGATGACATAGCCCCTCAAATGACTGACTGTGGAAACTTCACACTGGACTCAATGAAACTTGGAATATGTGCCTCTCCACTCTTCCTCCAGACTCTGGGACCTTGATTTCCAAATGAAATGCAAAATTTTTTTTCATCGGAAAAGACGACTTTGGACCACTGAGCAACAGTCCAGTCCTTTTTCTCCTTAACCCAGTTAAGATGCTTCTGATGTTTTTGGTTCAGGAGTGGCTTGACACAAGGAATGCGACAGTTGTAGTCCATGTCCTGGATACATCTGTGTGTGGTGGCTCTTGAAGCACTGACACCAGCCATAGTCCACTCCTTGTGTATCTCCCCAAATTCTTGAATGGCCTTTGCTTCACAATCCTCTCAAGGCTGCGGTTATCCCTGTTGCTTGTGCACCTTTTTCTACCATGCTTTTTCCTTCCACTCAACTTTCCATTAATATGCTTGGATACAGCACTCTGTGAACAGCCAACTTCTTTAGCAAATTATTTTTTATGACTTACCCTCCTTGTGGAGGGTGTCAATGACTGTCTTCTGGTCAGCTGTCAAGTCAGCAGTCTTCCCAATGATTGTGTAACTGAACACATCACAAACACGGTCCAATGCCCCGTGGATGCAGCCTTCCTTGGATGGGGATATCCCATGTGGAACCACAAAAACAAAAATAAATAAAATAAAAATAAAATGCATACTCACAAAGGTACATAAGTATACAGTAAGTACATAGAAGGATGACATGAGGTAGAACATCCAAGTGTTTCTGCAGCCTCACATATGCACGCTAATGCTTTTTGGGGGAGCACCCCCTTTTTCAGAGCTTTGCTCTGTGTGCCTTTGTGAGTTTGCATTTTATTGTTTTTTTATCAATAAATTCAGTTTTTACCCAGCTAATGCACTAGGGGTTTGCTCCTTCCCTTTCTTTCTTTTTGTGCTCATCTGCAGTCACTTCTCTCAAAGTCCAAAATGTATAAAGCTTGTCTGAGCTGACAAAAAAAAGGTCTCAGAGAGCTGAAGTTACACACTGCAGAGCTCAGTGAGGAGGAGCTGATTGGAGGGAAGGGACACCCCCCCCTATACATAGCACACAGGACACAGAGGCTGTCAATCACAGGCTGTCTGCCAGACGTCCTTCCCCTATCACCATTTTTCTCTTGGTGTTAGGAAAACTTGTCATAAGTGACTCATGCTGATAGCAGAGGAAGGCAGCAGCAGACAGAAATGACACTTAGTGCTCTGAATTGAGACAAGTACACACTATAGAGGGATATGCTTTGTTCATATTTCTTGTTTGAGTTTTACAGCCACTTTAGCTGTTTCTTTGTTACAACTTCTGCAGCCTGGGGGCATTCTTAAAACTTCCCGTGAGATGCTTTTTTTTTTGCAGACTTTACTCATCAGTGAAATTTCTTGGCACTTCCTGTTACCATAGACATGATAGGAAGTGAAAATATCTCCCCAGCCGCTCCTCCTTAGTTACAGTACAGTGAGTGATCGCTGTCACCCTAGGACAGGAAATGTCATCAGGTGAAAATAAAATTGAAAAAAAAATCTAATGCAGGAATGGTAAGCTACAAAGAATTACATTTTTGTTGCTGGGTTTAGATATACTATAAATTATCAATGAAAAAAAGGCAGTGGATTGGGTGCACTGGGAAATACAGACAGTGCTGATTTTGGGCACTTCTAAGACTTATAGCTGTACAGCAAACAAAGGGCTGAAGGTCACCCAGCACTCATTTTCTTCCGTTGACTTATTCTTCTTTGGCTGCGCCATCCAAGTTTATTTTCTCCTTCCAAGACGTCCTTCCCATCTTACCCTTGGCCCCCCCACCTACCCTTTCCCCAGCCTCCTGTCAGTCTATAGCCTTCTTGTCTCCCCACTGCTCATTATCCATCTCCCCTTCTATTGTTCCTTCCTGCCCCCCCTCCTTTCTATATACATCTTTGAATCTTCTGCTTCCTATTTCTCTCTATTCCTTTCCTTTCTCGCTATTCTTCTTCTCCCCCTCCTGCACTCTGTGACCCCTCCCTTTCCCTTCCTCCCTTCCCCCGTTTTTTTTTTTTTTTCCTCTCACATTTTTCTTCACATTTTTTTTTAATTCAGCTATTCGGTAAATGAAAAAAGCAGTTGCCATGGAAACTATCAAACCACATGACCAGACGTATTAATGCTCTTTTTTTTTGTATACTTGTCTGGAAAGAAAATGCAATTTCAGTTTCTCGTATAAAAAGCAGTCCCAGTGGTAAGGCAGAAAAAAAAAAAAAGAATTCAACTTATAAATGAAAATTAACATATGTATTTATACAAGAAAATTGTGGGGGGGGGTTATATCACATATAATGATATATTGATACCCTTGCCAAAGTAATACCCCAGAGATGAGAAGAAGGGTTCACTGGGTTCCCATCACCACCGTTTCCCCTTCAGGTTATAGGCCACTGTGTCGTGGGATAAGGACCAAGATTCTAATCAAACCGGATCAATGTCGACAAGGTAGACGCTGAAAATAGGGCGTATTGCACATGCGGTTATAGTGATAAGATTTTTTTATATTTTTCTATTTAATATTTTCTTTTAATTTTTATAATTATAAAAATAATTACATTGTAAAGTACCGTTCCCATAGTTATATAGTAATATACACTATATTGGGGGGGGGTGTTAAAAGAACATATTTATGTATACAATTAAAAGTAAATATTCAACTTAAGAAAAAAAAAAA
>BLSH010234735.1:101781-123727 GCA_018402905.1 Glandirana rugosa | reverse complement strand
CACTCCTGGGCAGGAGCCGCCAGTCACGGCACGATCTCAGTAAAGAAACGGCACGGAGGCTGTTTCTTCACTGTGCATGTGCCAAAATGACGTCGGCACATCTAGTACACTGCATATATCCTGAACCGTGCAGGGCACCTACAGGTAAGCCTTATTATAAGCTTACCTGTAGGTTAAAATGGTTGTCACAGGTTGACAGCCACTTTAAGCTGTGAAGGGTAGGTGCAGACTGGCACAAAGCCCACTCCTGTAGCAGATGATGCAAGCCTGAAAAGTGAATATCGTCCACAAGAAATTTTATTGGAGACTGCTCAGATAGAACATGGTGCTGCCATGGTGTTCTGTCTAACAGTCTTCAATAAAGTTTCTTGTGGATGATACCAGCAGTGTGGGACCCTTCTTTTTAACTGGCATATAATTCTGTTATTCTCATAATAATTATAAGCAGATGTTCAGAGCACCCCCCCCCCCCCATACTATTATGCCATGTTTATTTTAAGAGAAAGTAAGAGAAACTGTTAATTTTTCAAATTGTTGGTCTTTTTTTTTAACTATTTATAGTAAGAAATAAAAATTCCAGCAATTATTAAATACCACCAAAAGAAAGCTCTACCTGTTTAAAAAAAAGATACAAACCTCATTTGGGTAGAGCATTTCATAATAGATGTCAATACCCCCCATCCCAGCATTAGAAGTCAAGAGTCCCTCACCCTTACTTTGTACTGGGGGCGGATCTTGGAAGCAGAAAGGGCAGGGTCTGAAGGAGGACCAGAGGAGGGCTGGAGTTAGCTGCCAAAGTCTGCTGAATGCTGAGCCCAAGGGAGGTGGAGGTGAGGGAGTGCTGCTGCTGCACAGGCACAGGATCTGTAGGAGGAGTTCTGTCCTCCTGTTTGTCGCCAACTCCTAAGATGGAGGGGCAGAGATGTGTCTCTTCGCGGCTGCAAAGAGAAGGGAAGGACCTGGCAGAGGAGTTCTGTCCTCCTCTCTGATGCCAACTGCTGAGACAAGGTGGGGGCAGAGACGAGGGGGGTGCCACAGCTACAGGAGAAGTGTGAGGGCCACATAAAGTGATTTCGCCAAGAGACTTATGTTTGACACATGTGCCATAGACAGACCACTGCTATGTCCACATCCCCAGTTATGCAAACCATGTAGAATTAATGTGCAAAGAGTGATTGGTAAACCTTATGATGCTTTTTTAACACTATTTTTCTTAAAATTAGTTTGAAAAGAAGTTATGCAATAATTTGGAGCAGCCACTCTTAACCAGGGTTCAGTGGAAACCTAAGGTTTCTAGAATTTGCTAGGGGTTCCTCAAGCTTTGGTTGATTGACATCCCATTTTATGGTGCCTGCATAGTTCCAAGACCAACACCACTTGGCAGTCAGATGTATGAATCCAGTGATCTTTCTAGCTGTCTGTAAGAGTGGCATTCTGACCGCCACTGTATGGAGAACATCTGCCTACCAGCCACCAATGAAAGGGGTATTCTTCCTTATGATGACTAATGAATCAATTTTTGCAAGTGTTCCCTGAGACCTGTAAAGTTTTTCAATGGTTCTTCTGGGGTAAAGAGTTTATGAAAGGCTGATTTAGAGGATCAATGAAACAAATAGTGTACTATAATGTTTTAGTATTAAAATAGTCCATCAAAACAAAAAAAGCCATACATTTGTTTTGGTTCCATAAGCCTGGCATTGATAGTTTGATGGTGCAATGATTATGGCACAAAGAACTGAGGTCTATTTATCAGTGTTTGCACCCAAGATTTACACAATGTTCACTCCTTTCACACATTTTTCACATAGCCCCTAAATTTAGCTTTTAACAATTCCCCCCCAACACTTAACATTTAGGGCAACTTTGATGAAGTTTTACAGCGTCCCCTCTTCGCTTTCACTGAAAAATACTCACCTTCAGCCCTACTCCAAAGATCTTCAGTGTGTGGCTGTGCCAGGCTCAGAGAAAGTCCCAACTGGACCCTATACCCAATACACATGCATTCCGTGACTTCATTCATTCCTATAGCTGGTTTGTACTTCTGGAAGATACAGCCACACAGAGTAGGGGCCTATTGACAGCTACTAAATATCCAGCTGACAGAACCAAAGGCCTCCTACATGAAAAATGTAAAAAAGAAATAATAGAGGTGGCTGTGACCTGTAAAAATTCTGGGTTTTTTCTTCCTTTTATAACTGGGGTGACTGTTTGTGGTTGGCTCAGTTGCGGGTGTGGGTTTGCCGTCATCCCTTTCTTTACAAAGAAAATTTTAAAACCATTTTTCCTGTAATAGTACTTTCAGGGCAACTGAGACTTTAATGTTTAATAAGAAAATATTTATTACAAATCCATAAAATATACAATAATTAAAACCAATAGTAACAAAACTTCAACTGCAGTAAGTGTTGAATAATGAGTATGGATAGATCCAATGGAGATTTAGAGGAATGTAAGCCTAGCTTCAAGTGTGCTGTTTTTTTATTCAATTTCAGAGTGGTACACTATCCCTGAAGAAGATAGATGAAACTTAAAGATTTTAAACGCATCGGTTTTCTCAGTATATGGACTAAGCTGTCAATAAGAACAATAAGAACAGATGCGCACCACTAAGTTTGCGAAGCGCACCACTAAGGTTGTGGACCTATAGCTGACTGCTGCTAATGAGCTCCGGCTGGTACGGGAAGATGGGCCCCTGGATCACTGACACTGAAACGCAGGGAGCTAGTCCACCGGTTTCCCCAGGGCGCAGAGTCTAAGAGCCAGTAGGTATTCTCCAGAGCCTCTGGTGGTGAGGATGGACTTGGCTGCAACTGGATCCAAGTCGCGGCCCCGGGGTCCCCTAGCTCACGCTCAGCTGGCTACAGATGGAAGGGAAGAAGCAGCAGCCCAGGAACAGCAAGGATAGTCAGTGGCCTTAGCCAAAGGTCAGGGCCACAAGCAGGCAGGAGAGCATGCCAAGGTCGGGGTATCAAGCAGACAGGAGAAACAGAGAACAAGCCGAAGGTCGGGGTATCAGGCAGGCAGGGATAGTCAGAACAATCCAAAAGTCAGTACATGGAAATAGACTCAGAGCATACGATAGGAACAACCACACACGAAGCCAAACACACACAAGATTGATCGGCAAGGAGGCTTTGCAGCACATGGTCTTAAATAGTGTTCCTTTAATTGGAGACTGGGGTGAAGTTCACTGAGAGGAGATTACTTAGTTCACAGGTGGTGATGTGCACGGCCTCTAGGCTAACACAACCAAGGAGGTAAGCAAACAGACAGGACATGAATATTACTATGGGCTCATGACAACCAGTTCTGGGAGTACCACTTTGATCTCATATGCACATTATGCACATACTGTACATGAAATAGTAGAAGTGTTGTTACCATTGGTTTTAACTATTGTATATTTTTTAAATTTGTAATAAAGCTTGTCACATTGATATCTTGGCTGCTCTTAAAGTCCTGTTAGAGGAAACAATGGTTTTCATAACTACATTTGTATTTGCTACATATACCTGTACACACAACATTTGCTTTGCATGCAAATGTCTAAAGTGTGACGAAAGATATCCAGAGCACTATGAATTAGCTAAATGACAGCACTTTAGATTGTTTTCTTTTAGAAATAATGTCTTTGATTGAAACCTCGGGCAGAGGCCAATGGCGGCTGGTGCTCAATATTTTGGGGGGGGAGTGGCAAACAAACGGACGGGAAGGGGACGGCGATCAAAGGCCTTACCTTAGGAGCTTGTCGGAAGAGCCAGGGCTTCTCCTCTCGGCCAAACAGGAAGTGGGTCCTAAGACTCCCTGGCCAATCGGGTCTCAGGGCCCACTTCCTGATTGGCCGGGAGGAGAATCAGGAAGACAATAGAGAATATTAATTCGCTATTGTCACACAGCTGGTGGACTCAGGGCGCAGTGCACAAGAAGAGGTAAGGAGACTGCAAAATATGTAGAGCTCCAAACGCAGGTTGGATTAAAAAAAAAAGACATACCATGTGTATATATTATATATATATATATATATATATATACAGTATCTCACAAAAGTGAGTACACCTCTCACATTTTTGTAAATATTTTATTATATTTTTTCATGTGACAACACTGAAGAAATGACACTTTGCTACAATGTAAAGTAGTGAGTGTACAGCTTGTATAACAGTGTAAATTTGCTGTCCTCTCAAAATAACTCAACACACAGCCATTAATGTCTAAACCGCTGGCAACAAAAGTGAGTACACCTCTAAGTGAAAATGTCCAAATTGGGCCCAAAGTGTCAATATTTTGTGTGGCCACCACTATTTTCCAGCGCTGCCTTAACCCTCTTGGGCATGCAGTTCACCAGAGCTTCACAGGTTGCCACTGGAGTCCTCTTCCACTCCTCCATGACGACATCACGGAGCTGGTGGATATTGGAGACCTTGCGCTCCTTCACCTTCCCTTTGAGGATGCCCCACAGATGCTCAATAGGGTTTAGGTCTGGTGACATGCTTGGCCAGTCCATCACCTTTACCCTCAGCTTCTTTAGCAAGGGAGTGGTCGTCTTGGAGGTGTGTTTGAGGTTGTTATCATGTTGGAATACTGCCCTGTGGCCCAGTCTCCGAAGGAAGGGGATCATGCTCTGCTTCAGTATGTCACAGTACATGTTGGCATTCACGGTTCCCTCAATGAACTGTAGCTCCCCAGTGCCGACAGCACTCTTGCAGCCCTACACCATGACACTCCCGGCCCAATGCTTGACTGTAGGCAAGACACTCTTGTCTTTGTACTCCTCACCTGGTTGCCACCACACACGTCTTGACACCATCTGAACCAAATAGGTTTATCTTGGTCTCATTAGACCACAGGCCATGGTTCTAGTAATCCATGTCCTTAGTCTGCTTGTCTTCAGCAAACTGTTTGCGGGATTTTTTTAGAAGAAGCTTCCTTCTGGGACGACAGACATGCAGACCAATTTGATGCAGTGTGCGGCGTATGGTCTGAGCACTGACAGGCTGACCACCCCTTCAACCTCTGCAGCAATGCTGACAGCGCTCATACGTCTATTTCCCAAAGACACCCTCTGGATATGACATTGAGCATGTGCAATCAACTTCTTTGGTCGACCATGGTGAAACCTGTTTTGAGTGGAACCTATCCTGTTAAACCTCTGTATGGTCTTGGCCACCGTGCTGCAGCTCAGTTTCAGGGTCTTGGCAATGTTATTATAGCCTAGGGCATCTCTATGTAGAACAACAATTCCTTTTTTTTTCAGATTCTCAGAGAGTTCTTTGCCATGAGGTGCCATGTTGAACTCCCAGTGATCAGTATGAGAGAGTGAGAGCAATAACACCAAATTTAACACACCTGCTCCCCATTCACACCTGAGACCTTGTAACCCTAACGAGTCACATGACACCGGGGAGGGAAAATGGCTAATTGGGCCCAATTTGGACATTTTCACTTAGGGGTATACTCACTTTTGTTGCCAGCGATTTAGACATTAATGGCTGTGTGTTGAGTTATTTTGAGGGGACAGCAAATTTACACTGTTATACAAGCTGTACCCTCACTACTTTACATTGTACCAAAGTGTCATTTCTTTAGTGTTGTCACATGAAAAAATATAATAAAATATTTACAAAAATGTGAGGGGTGTACTCACTTTTGTGAGATACTATATATATATATATATATATATATATATATATATATATATATATATATCATAGAGCTGACTGTAATCAACATAAATATGTAAAAACTACAATACATTCCTGTTAAATTCTCTTGGGAAGCCTCTGAAAGCTGAACTCCATTTCTATGTCTCAGATTATGAAGTGCCTATGAAGAAGGAGAGCAGCTTGCCGGAGGGGCCAGTCCTAGAAGCCTTATTGTGTGCAGAGACGGTGGACAAGAAGCTGGAACTGAAAGAGGAGGAGATAGTCAGTGACTGTCAGGTAAGGGTCATATGTTAGCTTTCTGAACTTTTTTCACTTGTGTACCACAATCACAGTTATTTTAGTATATGAGTGTCACCTGCAACTCAGGGCCAGGACAAGGGGTGGGCAGAAGGGACATTTGCCCTGGGTACAGCGGAGCAAGGGGACAGAGAATGGGCACAGGGCAGTAAACCCATTCTAAGTCATGCATTAACAGTAGGGGAGGTGGCGCATTTCCGCATCCTTACCCTGGGTGCTAGACAAACTTGTCCCGAGATTGCCTGCACTTAAATATGACCACATCCTACCATCCGCCTGAACAGCCACCTTTGGGTTACTATGTTTTTTTCTTTTTTTTCAAGATGTCTAATACCACACACTGCTTTACCATGTTCCATGTCATATCTGGCACTGCATTACCCATCTTTTTGTGCAGCCAATTCAAATCCTGAGCCTTGCAATGTTCCACCTAAAGAGAGAGAGAGAGACTTCCACTAGTGGAACCCATTTCACATTGTGAAAACATTGCTATATAACATTTTTTGACCCCTACATTCATTCTTTCTGCAAATGTGATGGCAGTTTGTCTGCAGGTAAACAGCTCAATACCAGGGTGCAATGAACACGGCTTGCCAGCCGAAACGCGTTTGCTTTCTTTTTTTTGTGCTCACTGGTATGGTGTATGAATAAATTCATATTATCGGAGGATTGCGGAGTAGCCGGCTGTTTTTCTGTTTTGACCAGGCGCAAACTGATGACTTAAAGCGGTAGTAAATGTTTAGGATGACAACAAAAAAAAACTATAGCGGCACGCTATCACTGCTAACAGAGCTTCTGCCTTCACCTGGTCTCCCTGCCTGGTCGTGGGCTGCAGCCACGTGAGTGGCTGAGCCGCAATGACGTCACTCCCACGCATTTGCTCATGAGGCTGTGGCACAGAGCTCTGAGGGACTGGCATTGGTATACCATTCCTTCAGATCGCATACACCGTTGATGTCAGCTGCTGCTGCTTACTAGAATACCTCCTAATCGATGCACGTTTAGTAGGAAATTCATTTAACCCACAGGTAAACTTTATTATAAGCTTACCTATAGGTAAAAATTAAAAAGGGGAGTTTACTACCACTTTCATTTCTTTGTAAAATCATTATTCAGCCACAAACAGTATACAAAATGTCCTCGTCCAGGGACCGCATCTCCTTGATATTCAAAAGTCATTATAAATAAGCCAGATGGCGTAAATCACCTGGACGGGGACATCCTGTCTGCCGTTTGTGGCTGAATAAAGATCTTACAAAGAGGTGACGTCATTGGTAGGCAGCTGGTGTTGAACTGTTTCCCTGTGATTAGGAACATGGATGGGCTCCTTAGCGAGCACCCATGGTTGAAGAGAGGCATCTGGATCTTTTAACAGCCATTTTATCTTAAACTGGTTGTAAACCCTTCCACATACCCAGTGAAGTGACTATCCACAGGCGATACACAGAGATAAAAAAAAAATCCTCCTGCATAAGATGTACCTGTTTTTCTGCAGTGTTCTCTTCTCTACATCTACATTCCAGAATTTATAAAACTTGTCTGAGCTGTCAAAAAAAAAGGGGGCGGTGAGGAGAGTTCTGAGAGCTGATTGAACAGGAGGGACACCCCCCCCCCCCCCAATCACACAGCAAACAGGAACATAGCTGAGGCTCTCAATCAGCTGGAGATCCCTCCCCTGTCTCCTTTTTTCTCTTGGTGTCAGAAAAAAAAAATGGCACTTAGTTGAGACAAGTACACATTATAGAAGGATATGCTTTGTTCATATTTTATGTCTAAGGTTTACAACCACTTTAAGTTAAGGATTTATAGGTACAACCACATTCAGGTTTTTGTCACTGCTTCTGGATCTTCAGACTCTTGCCCTCTGTCACATTATTCTGTCATGTTCTTCCATCTCGTTTGTAGGTAAGGTAGGACTGGATCAGAGGAACGGCACTGCTCAGAAAGTGTAAATTAGCTGCTCTGTACTTTCACAGGCATAGGGGGCAGATGGGCCTGGTGAGAACATCAGACAAGCCTCACCTACACTTTGTTCATTGGCACTCTTTAGTTTGACGTGCCATCCTGTTGCAGCTGAGTTTGGCTTTGCACGTGCATACTCTTCTTGTCCGTGCATTGATCCAGCTGAGAGAGCCAGCATTGCTCCCAGAAGTGTGAAGACAGAGCAGTCTTTGCTGTACACCTGCAGGAATCTGAGCCTCTCTGTGCCAGCACTACATACTGGAGAACGTTCAGTCCTGGGACCTGTCTACATACTGGAGATTGTTCAGTCCTGGGACCTGTCTACATACTGGAGATTGTTCAGTCCTGGGACCTGTCTACATACTGGAGATTGTTCAGTCCTGGGACCTGTCTACATACTGGAGATCGTTCAGTCCTGGGACCTGTCTATGAGTGAATGCTGACCAACAAGGGTCTTCTTATTAGAGAGGAAAGGCAAAAAAGGGCATCTAATCACTGACCACTAAAGATAAAGTTTTTGGTGGACGGGCATAAAAAGATCCCAGCGACCACTGATGTAAATTGGGCTAATAATTAGTGGACATAACTTAACCCTTAACCATATAACTAAATATAAAGAATGCCTTTTATTGGGTGTGGATATAAAAGGATACCGAACTACTGATAATTGTCTTAAGAAAGAATTTCTTAGTTGTTGGGTTTAAGCAAAAAAATCTGCACCTGACAACCACAGTAAAGAGGACATATTAGGGACCTGCTGGCACCCAGTGCTGCCATAATTCAATATTAGTAGTGCGATATAGGTCACTAGCATTGATGCTAAGCTCAGGGTAACACGGAAAAAGCTCTATGGAGACCACATCATTATTTTGTCACAACGTTGTTTGATTTGTACGGTTAGAGAAGCTCCATATGTATGGAGGGAGCAGTTAAAGAGATAAATGGCCACAGGAGAGCTCCTTATGGTGTAGTAATTAGAGAAATGGCCGAATATACAGTAGTGTTGCAAATAGCAGTCAGGGAAAGTAAGAATTGTTCTACTCACATCTAGGAGGTTGCTAAACACCTGGCATGGTGTCAGACATCCTGGTAGGAGAGCCGCAGGGAATATAGCTGTCTCTGGGCATATGCGGTTACACTCTATGCTAGGTGGGGTGATCTGGATGACCCTACACACAACAGTCTGGGTATCAAGGTGTATCAAAGAGGATATGTTCAAGCGCAGTGTGAAACCTGGACTAGGGATCAGATGGCGTGGTTATGCTGTGAGCATGTGATGGGAGGCATTTAGGTGGGGGCAATCACAGATGACCAATGATGGAGCTGAATGACTTTCATGAAAGTTCATTAAAAACATAAAAAATCATAAAAGTCATAAAATTGTCTATGCACAAAGATCCTGGGTGCTCTTGTGGGTGACTGTCCTGCCAAGGGCTGCAAATGTGGGAAGCAAACCAAACTTCTGTGTGAAAGGAAACAAGAAAAAAACAAATGCACCTCTAAGAGTAACAGTAAAAACCAGGATTTTATTAAATAACAAGTAACTACTCACAGAAGTAGTAGGGTGCTGCGCTTTGCAGTGTCAGCCACTGCTGGCTTCTTTGCTGGAGTCCTGTGGTGGTCCTGCTGGGCTAGGGTGGTGGGGAGTGTGGGTTCAGCTGTACTGGTGGAGGAGGGTCCTTCGGTGAGTCCCGGAGAGACCTTCTCTAGGAGACAGTGGTCCGCAGCAATCCGATCCGACCGGTGCCAGTGCGTGCAGGAGAGGTGACCACAGCAATGGCGACGCGTTTACGGGGCTCTACCCCTTCTTCAGGCCTGAAGAAGGAGTAGAGCCCCGTAAACACGTCGCCGTTGCTGTGGTCACCTCTCCTGCACGCACTGGCACCGGTCGGATCGGATTGCTGCGGACCACTGTCTCCTAGAGAAGGTCTCCCTGGGACTCACCGAAGGACCCTCCTCCACCAGTACAGCTGAAC
The DNA here is from genome assembly GCA_018402905.1 of Glandirana rugosa. Lineage (NCBI taxonomy): Eukaryota > Metazoa > Chordata > Amphibia > Anura > Ranidae > Glandirana > Glandirana rugosa. The sequence continues at coordinate 113,829 of BLSH010234735.1, read as the reverse complement.
CCACACTCCCCACCACCCTAGCCCAGCAGGACCACCACAGGACTCCAGCAAAGAAGCCAGCAGTGGCTGACACTGCAAAGCGCAGCACCCTACTACTTCTGTGAGTAGTTACTTGTTATTTAATAAAATCCTGGTTTTTACTGTTACTCTTAGAGGCGCATTTGTTTTTTTCTTGGGTATCAAGGTGTAAATGCAAATGGAGGTGCTGGAGCCCAAGAAAGTTAGGGAAGTGATTATTAGCCAAGGTGCCCGTGTGCAACAGATGCGTCTGAAGACTAGTTCTTCATAAGGTTGACATCTGTTATTTATTCAAAGACATATAGTATAAATGCCTTCAAAACTTTCCTGAAATGTGGTCCAGCAACTATAGAGATTGTATTTTCCAAACTTTCTAAACAAAGGGCCTGTTTACTGTCCTTTAGGGGCGCAGACTATAGCCAGTGTTAGTAGAAAATGCCCCAGCATCAGTGGAAGTAAACAGTGCCCCATCATTGGTTTTAATTGGAAAAATAGTGACCCATTGTATCAGGAATAGTGTCCCATCATTGGTGACAGTGGAAGGAATAGTGCCCCATCATTGGTGCCATTGGGAGGAATAGTGTCCCATCTTTGGTTTCCGTGGAAGGGTGTCCCATCATTGGTGTCAGTGGGAGTAATAGTGTCCCATCATTTGTGTCAGTGGGAGGAATAGTGTCCAATCATTGTCAGTGGACGGAATAGTGTCCTGTCATTGGTGTCAGCGCGAGGAATAATGCCCCATCATTGGTGTCAGTGGGAGGAATAGTTTCCCATCATTGGTGTCAGTGGGAGGAATAGTGTCCCATCATTGGTATCAGTGGGAGGAATAGTGTCCCATCATTTGTGTCAGTGGGAGGAATAGTGTCCCATCATTGGTATCAGTGGGAAGAATAGAGTCCCATCATTGGTATTAGTGGTAGGCATAGTGCCCCATTGTTGGGCTCAGTGGTAGGAATAGTGCCCTATCATTGGTATCAGTGGGTGGAATAGAGTCCAATCATTTCTATCAGTGTGAAGAATAGTGCCCCATCATTGGTATCAGTGGGAAGAATAGTGTCCCATTATTGATGTCGGTGGTAGTAATAGTGTCCCATCATTTGTGTCAGTGGAAGGAATAGTGTCCAATCATTGGTGTCAGTGGGAGGAATAGTGTCCCATCATTGGTGTCAGTGGGAGGAATAGTGTCCTATCATTGGTGTCAGTGGGAGGAATAGTGTCCTATCATTGGTGTCAGTGTTAGTAATAGTGTTCCATCATTGGTGTCAGTGGTAGTAATAGTGCCCCATCATTGGTGTCAGTGGGAGGAATAGTATCCCATCATTGGTGTCAGTGGCAGTAATAGTGTCCCATCATTGGTGTCAGTGGTAGTAATAGTTTCCAAACTTTGGTGTCAGTGGGAGGAATGGTGTCCTATCATTGGTGTCAGTGGGAGGAATAATGCCCCATCATTGGTGTCAGTGGGAGGAATGGTGTCCTATCATTGGTGCCAGCGGTAGTAATAGTGTCCCATCATTGGTGTCAGTGGGAGGAATAATGCCCCATCATTGGTGTCAGTGGGAGGAATAGTCCCCCATGTTTGGTGTCTGTGGCAGAAATGGTGCCCCATTATTGGTGACAGTGGGAGGAATAGTGGTTTCAGTGGATGGAATGATGCCCCATTATTAACGTCAATGGATGGAATGGTGCCCCAAGGGCTGGATAAAGACAAGCAAAGACAAGCCCACATGCTGCTGTTTAGAGACCACTGTACTAGAGGAACACGAAAGATAAAAAATTATTAACACTCAGCAACTAGGTCCAGTTGCAACATTTTTATATAAGATTGGGGTGCACTTGCTTTGCTGGCCTTGCATATGTGAAACAGTTGAATCCATGCATTCCTTTGCAAATATTTATCTTTTTACGTGTATTATTTGGCATTACATTCTCTAGCTGTCACAGCAATGCTGCATTTTTTTGTTGAATGTTCACTTGTCCTTTAAGAGAAGTTTAATCTGATTTTCGTGGTTCCAGAAAACACAAGTTGGAGACGTGCCACACGAACTAGAGGCTGATGACCTGGAAGACGATACCCCAAAACGCAAGAACAGAGCCAAAGGAAAGGTAGAGAACTCAGATATGTGACATTAAAAATGGAAGAGCAGATACTGTGGATCGGGACGATGGTAGAGGAAAAGCTTAACTGAAATAAAAGGTAGAATGGGGAAAAGAAGAGGAAATAGAAAAGACATCGGAGGACAATAATATAAGTGTGGGCTGTAAGCAGCTCTTCTGCTCTTTGTTAAAAATAAAAAAAATAGCTTTCATTTTGCTATTTATTTAGCGCACTTAAAAGTGGAATAAATGTGCATAATTGTGTTTTATAAATAACACTGAAATTCTCCCATTTTCAGCCTGCGCTAGCTGAACAAATATCTTTCATTACAACATAAGTTGCTGTGGGGTGGTGAGCCAAGAGGAAGAAACACAAAAATAAAAGGCAGAGTGGGTGGCAGAGGAGTCTAGAAGTGAGGGCGTAGATGTTTTCTCAATACTATGGCACCATATTAGAAGTGCATTGAGTAATGTGTCTTGTGCACAATAAGCTTAATGCACCATAGAATAGCTGAGAGGGTCCATGTAAATATTTCTTTATTTCATATATTCGGGTCTAAAAGATTTCGTTTTTAACCACTTCAGCCCCGGAAGGATTTCCAGCTTTAGGACCGGAGCCCTTTTTGCGATTCGGCGCTGCGTCGCTTTAACTGAAAATTGCGCGGTCGTGCGACGTTGTACCCAAACGAAATTTGCGTCCTTTTTTTCCCACAAACAGAGCTTTCTTTTGGTGGTATTTGATCCCCTCTGCGTCATTGCTGATCGCCGCTATAAACAAAAGAAGAGCGACAATTTTGCAAAAAAACCCAAATTTCTTACTTTTTGCTAGAATACAAATCAAAAAAAAAATATATAAAAAAACATTTTTTTTCACCGTTTTTGGCCGATTTATATTCTTCCTCATATTTGCGATAAAAAAAATCGCAATCTGCGTTTATTGATTTGTTTGCGCAAAAGTGGTCGCGTTTACGGATGATGAGAATTCATTTTTTTTTTGTTTTTTTTTTTACTAGTAATGGCGGCGATCTGCGATTTTTAGCGGTACTGCGATATTTCAGCGGACATGTCGGACTATTTTGACACTTTTTTGGGACCATTGGCATTTATACAGCGATCAGTGCTATAAAAATGCACTGATTACTGTGTAAATGCCATTGGCAGTGAAGGGGTCGTATACAGGAAGGCTGTGATCACAGCCCTTCCCCCTTCACACAGAGTGGAGGTCTGTGTTTACTTACACGGACCTCCGTTCCTCCACTCGGGGGGGCCATCGCGGGTAGCCGGCGGCAATCGAAGCCGCCGCACCCGCTCCCTGGCCCTCCCCGAACACAGTGAGCGCACGGGCGCGCCTCCGGCGGCGCGCACGCTCACTAAGCTCGATCCCGCAGCCGCCGTCGTATGACGGTGTTTTGCGGGAACGAACCACTTTGCCACCGTCAGATGCCGATCGGCGGTCGGCAAGTGGTTAAAAACATTTTTTTAAATACGATAAATAAGAATCGCATTTGAATATTTAAAGTCCAACATTCCAAGGGTTAAAGTGATTGTAAAGCTTAGTTTTTTTTTTTTTAAATAACAAACATATCATACTTACCTGCTCTGTGCAAGGGTTTTGCACATAGCGGCCCCAATCCTCCTTTTCTGGGGTCCCCCGGCGGCGCTCCTGGCTCCTCCTCTTAAATGCTCTAATGGAAAGCCGCATTCCAAGGGGGCACTCACAAAGTTGGAATAAAATCAAGCTTTTTATATAAGGCGCTCCATCTGGTGAGGGGGGTGACTATATTGCCACACGGTGGAAAAGCTTGCGCGTTTCGGGGGACAAACCCCCTTCCTCCGAGTTTGTCCCCTGAAAGCTTGATTTTATTCCTACATTGTGTTTCTTTAATGAATGGTCTTGGTGGTAATGCACTATGCTTTTGCACCCTCTTGTGTATGTTTTTGCAGAGAATTGGGTAAATAGATCTCCTTTTCTACATCCCCTAGACTTAACTAGATATTAACCAATGCAGTGCAAGCTCAACCCCACTGCAAGAAATCATTTTTAAGTTTCCTGGAGTTGGGATTTAATATGTCTTTTCAGGCAGCCAGCTATTGGAGCTATTGATTCTTTTCACTTTTTTCTGGTTCTTTCTTATTTCTTGTGTTCAAAAGCTTGTTACTTACAGAGCTCAATAGCTCAAACTGAAACATACTGAAATTGAATGAGACAATGAAGCAGGGACGTGCTGAGGGACCAGATGGGCATATCAGTCAGTAGCGCACGCGTATTCAGCTCAGTGACGCTTCCTGGTGGTTTCCTGCTCAGCTACTGCACCTGTCACACAGGCAGGAGCAGAGGCCAGCGGCGCTGTCCTCAGTGATGCTGAACCTGTCCTTTTGCAGGATCCACATCACTGAAGGTGTATCAAACCCAAAATTAAAATGAAATATATTGCAGCTTACCAATCACTAGAGGTGGTGGATGCTGATCATTGTAAGCACCCCTGCCGATGCTAAATGGTTTGTCTCATTTCTCTAAAATGATACATCTGGAAGAGAGATTGTTCTTTTGAAAAACAACAGACTTACTGGCCAGATCACCAGGTAAAAATAGATGAAAGAAAGCCTAAAAAAGAAAACGTATGTAGCCATCACATCTAAGAAAAGTTGCAATATAATAAATGTATGCTTTTGGGTTTAATATTTCTTGAAGGGGCTTTGCTGCAGTGCCTGCATGTGTGACAAGAGAAGCAGTCATGCAAGGATCTCAGTACTGCTAAGCCTGTGTTATTACCAGGTTAGCGACAATGAGCCACACAGTGCCTCAGTGAGTGCCACCTGAATCTGCCAGCTCAATTGGCTTCCTGGACAGCACGGCTCAGCAAAGGATTGATTCATCCAAGGTTTTGGTTGGATAGAAAGGCAGGGAGCTTCTGCTGTGCCATCTGTTACAGTAACAACTACAGGTCTTGTCCCTTCCCCAGCCTGTGACTGAACAGTGAAAGAACAAGCAGCTGACTAATGAGTTAATCTATGGGTTATCTAAAGAGATGGCTGGGCCATGCTGTCCAGGAAGCCAATTGAGCTGGCAGCTTCAGGCACAGTGTGGCTCATTGTCGCTAAACCTGGTAACATGACAAAATGGGGGGTATAAATACTTTTTTAAGGCACTGTACTTCAACACAGCAGAGAAAAACGGGGTGTCCTGTCTGAAGGGGGGGGGGGTGCTGCAGTGTAAGAAGCATGCTTATAGGTGGAGAGAACAGAGTGAAAGAAACATGAACTCATCAGTCTGCTGCTTCTTCTTTCACTGTCTAGTCACAGGATGGGGTAGGGACAAGACCTTCAGCAGGGAAAAGTCAGGTCTCCTGCCTGAGGGGAGAGTGCTGCAGTATAAGAAGGGGATTCGGAAGATGTTTAGTGTGTTTGCAGTATTAGAGGAATGTAGCAATCTCCATCATGTAACATGATTTTTTCCATAGGCCTGTGGAATTGGTGGCTTGAAGAAGAGACAGGATCCTTCCACCTTAGAAGATAGAGATAAACCTTATGTGTGTGACAGTAAGTGGACTAAAAACCAAATAAGATTGATATCTGTTATCCCAGCCGAGTGGCCACAGTGTTCTCAGGTGCTGTTCGGGTTTAATACTGGCTCATCAGACACATCAAGGACTACAACAAAATGGCGCCCATCCGCACACTGCCTTGTCATATAAGCTCTTTTTAGTAAAATATATCTTCAGCTTTGTCTCCTATCCATGGGAGAAATCATAGATTAAGCCCCTAGTGAGCGAAACATATTAGTGGGGGTTCTCCCATGGGTAGGAGACCAAGTCGAGGCCTATTGACAGTAAGTGGCCTTTAATTATTTATTATTGTATTAGTCATCGTTATTTATAAAAGGCCAACTATGTAGGTATATTCACAGACAAATAATTGGAATACGTTTGCATTTGATTGCTGGACTCGCACTTACAGCCTTTCTCAACCAGGGTCTCATGGGTTCCTCCAGAGGTTGTTCGAGTTCCTTGAGAAGAACAGTGACAGATTGATCTCCTACCTGCAGTGGCCAGCAATTTGGCCAACCATGACCATTATTAGTATTCTTTTTAAGTGACTCTAAACTCTGGTTTAAAAAAAATGCATTCTTAACTCAAAAAAGCCCCTTTTATTGTTCTCAGCCTCCTCCAACTCTCCAATTTCCTGTTTTTTGCTGCCGTGACCTGAGTTCCTGCTAGAGGGTGGCTAAGTTCATTCTCCATGTTCCCACTGTATGTAGGAACATAGACACCATCTCTTGCTCAATCCCGAGATGGACTATGAATTATGGAATGTGTGGTGTGTATAGAGCAGCGCACATGACCACAACTAACAGAAAGATTATTTTTGGCCAGTAAGGACATCGTTTAGTGTCACTTTAATTGTAAAAATATTGGTAAACCCCATTGTTGTATTCAACACTATTTACTACCTACTGATCAGACTAATATGCCACGAGCTGTAGGTGTAAGTCTAATTATTTTAGTGGAGGTTCCCCGGAGAGCTAAAAACTATATAAAGGGTTCCTCTATGGCAGTGGTTCTCAACTCCGGTCCTCGGGACCCCCCAACAGGCCAGGTTTGCAGGATAACTGAAATACATCACAGGTGACATCATTTGCGGCTCAGTGATTGCAGTGTTCTAGTCTGCATCTCCCCAAGGTAATACTTAAAATCTGGCCTGTTGGTGGGTCCCAAGGACCGGAGTTGAGAACCACTGCTCTATGGTAAGAAGGTTGAGAAAAGCTGGTCCAGTAGCTATTAATCTCATTAGTGTGTATGGTCCATACTAGACTTGATGTATATTTTGTAGAAGCTGTACATTTTATATAAGTTGAAGCATGTCTCTGGTTTAGCAGCATTGGGTGACGGTAAGCTATATTTCTTTTGCAGTTTGTGGCAAGAGATACAAGAACCGGCCTGGTCTCAGCTACCATTACACCCACACTCACCTGGCCGAGGAAGAGGGTGAGGAGAATGCAGAGAGATATCTTATCCCTTTCCACAGGAAAAATAACCACAAACGTGAGTAATGTTGCCTCTCTAGACGGAGGAGGTGAGATGCTGTGTGTTAGAGAAACAGTCCTTGTGTATGAGATCACAAAGAGACCTATAGAAGAGTAATGGCTGAAAAAGAGTAGGTGGTCTGTTTAGTCTGCCCTTTTTTTTAAGGTAAGGGAGTTGTTTTTATTTTTTGCGTTTTTTACATTTTTTTTTTATTTTTATTTTTTTTGAGGATAGATCTATATATCAGTCAGTCATATTTAAAGGAGTTGTAAACCCTCAAGGTTTATCACCTTAATGCATTCTATGCATTAAGGTGAAAACCCTTTTGTGCTGCAGCTGCCCCCCAAGATTCCCCCCTTTACTTACCTGAACCAGATCGTTCGAGCGACAGGGACGAGCACAGCAGCTCCAGTCGCTGTCTCGGGTCCTCATTGTATAGATTGATAGCAGCAGAAGCCATTGGATCCTGCTGCTGCCAATCAAATCTAGCGACACGTGAGCCAGGGGGCGGAGCCGAGTCCTGCTGTCTGTGTCAATGGATGCAGCAGCAGGACTCGGGAGCACGCCCGCATGGGTGCCCCCATGGAAAGTGGCTCTCCTTGGGGGCACTTGATGAGGAGGTAGTGCCAGGGGCGCCGCTGTGGGACCTCAGAAAAGGAGTATCGGGGCCACTCTGTGCAAAACCCTTGCACAGAGCAGATAAGGATAACATGTTTTTTATTTTACAAATTTTACACACCATGTGTGGTTGAAAGTCAGTAAAACCCCCTGAAATAATTAAATTAATTAATAAACCCGTCTGCACTATGAATCAAAAACCCCACCAACATCAAATACGTAGTAAAACTAAGTGAATCAATCAGCAGCTCTATATAAACATCCAGTTGCGGACCTGGCCATTGTACAGGGTGGGCCATTTATATGGATACACCTTAATAAAATGGGATTGGTTGGTGATATTAACTTCCTGTTTGTGGCACATTAGTATATGTGAGGGGGGAAACTTTTCAAGATGGATGGTGACCATGGCGGCCATTTTGAAGTCGGCTATTTTGAATCCAACTTTTGTTTTTTCAATAGGAATAGGGTCATGTGACACATCAAGCTTACTGGGAATGGTGTGCTTGGTTTTAACGTAACTTTATTCTTTCATGAGTTATTTACAAGTTTCTGACCACTTATAAAATGTGTTCAATGTGCTGCCCATTGTGTTGGATTGTCAATGCAACCCTCTTCTCCCACTCTTCACACACTGATAGCAACACCGCAGGAGAAATGCTAGCACAGGCTTCCAGTATCCGTAGTTTCAGGTGCTGCACATCTCGTATCTTCACAGCATAGACAATTGCCTTCAGATTACCCCAAAGATAAAAGTCTAAGGGGGTCAGATCGGGAGACCTTGGGGGCCATTCAACTGGCCCACGACGACCAATCCACTTTCCATTAAACTGTTCATCTAGGAAGGCTTGGACCTGACACCCATAATGTGGTGGTGCACCATCTTGCTGGAAAAACTCAGGAAACATGCCAGCTTCAGTGCATAAAGAGGGAAACACATCATCATGTAGCAATTTCACATATCTAGTGGCCTTGAGGTTTCCATTGATGAAGAATGGCCCCACTATCTTTGTACCCCATATACCACACCATACCATCAATTTTTTGGTTCCAACAGTCTTGGAGGGATCTATCCAATGTGGGTTAGTGTCAGACCAATAGCAGTGGTTTTGTTTGTTAACTTCACCATTCACATAAAAGTTTGCCTCATCACTGAACAAAATCTTCTGCGTAAACTGAGGGTCCTGTTCCAATTTTTGTTTTGCCCATTCTGCAAATTCAGTGCGCCAATCTGGGTCATCCTCGTTGAGATGCTGCAGTAGCTGGAGTTTGTAAGGGTGCCATTTGTGAGTAGCTAATATCCGCCAAAGGAATGTTCGACTAATGCCACTCTCCAGTGACATGCGGCGAGTGCTACGCTGTGGGCTCTTGCTGAATGAAGCTAGCACAGCCACTGATGTTTCTTCATTAGTGACAGATTTCATGCATCCACATTTTTGGCAAATCCAACACTGAACCAGTTTCACGAAACTTAGCAAGCAGTTTGCTAACTGTAGCATGGGAGATGGGGGGTCTCGTAGGCTGTCTTGCATTGAAATCTGCTGCAATGACCCGGTTACTGCGTTCACCAGACATCAACACAATTTCTATCCGCTCTGCACGTGTTAACCTCAGCGACATGTCAATGGCTGTAAGAGAAACTTGTAAATAACTCATGAAAGAATAAAGTTACGTTAAAACCAAGCACAACATTGTTTTTCTTGTGAAATTCCCAATAAGTTTGATGCGTCACATTACCCTCTTCCTATTGAAAAAACAAAAGTTGGATTCAAAATGGCCGACTTCAAAATGGCCGCCATAGTCACCACCCATCTTGAAAAGTCCCCCCCCCCCCCTCACATATACTAATGTGCCACAAACAGGAAGTTAATATCACCAACCATTCCCATTTTATTAAGGTGTATCCATATAAATGGCCCACCCTGTAGATTTACTGCTACAGGGTGGCTGCTCTGTGCAGAATCACATATATATACATGACTCTGCTCTTGCGGGTAGGCTGCACGCACTGCTTCTGCTGTGAATAATCACAGCAGAAGCCAGTCAGCGGGTGCTGGCCAATGGATGACCACCGGCACTCGCTGATCAGCGAGGAGACAGACTGGACGGAGCTCTGCCTATGTAAACAAAGCAGAGCTCCGTCCTGTCAGCGGGATGTGCTGAATTTTGTTTACCTGCAAAGCAGAGAATAATGAACCAGCACATCCCTTAGTGAAAGCACCACACATTAGACACAAAGACACTGGTTAGGCACACATTTATCCCTTTGATCGCCCTAGATGTTTACCCCCTCCCAGCCAGTGTGATTAGTGCAGTGACAGTGCACATTTTTAGCACTGATCACTGTATTAGTGTCACTGGTTTCCACAAAGTGTCAAATGTGTCAGTAAGCCTAGGTTCACATTGGATCGATTTGGCATGCGATTCGATATGTCAAACCGCATGCCAAATTGGCGGCACCGTACAGATTCCCCAAAGTAGTTTCTGTACTACTTTTGGTGATTTCGGTTTGCGATTTCCATAGACATCTGTGCAGCAACCCGCACAGATATCTCTGAAATCACCCCCGAAGTTGGAACTGACATGCAGGAATTAAATCGTGCGAGTTCACCTGAACTCGCACAATTTCATTCCCGCTGTCAGTGTGAACCAGGGCTTAATGTCAGATCGTCAGCCGCAATATCGCAGTCCCGCTATAAATCGCTGATCGCCGCCAACTAGTACTACTAATTGTCAGCTGCCAACTACTACTACTTTATATTACTAGTATAAAAATAAATAAATAAAAATTCCAGTATATATCCCATAGTTTGTAGAAGCTATAACTTTTCCGCAAACCAATCAATACACGCTTATTGGGGTTTTTTTTAACCAAAAAATATGTAGCAGAATACATATTGGCCTAAATTTATGAAGAAATTTGTTTTTTTTTTTTACATTTTTTTATTGGATATGTTTTATAGCAGAAGGTAAAGAATGTTGTTTTTTTTTATTGTAGGTATTTTTTTGTTTATAGTGCAAAAAATAAAAAAAAACCCAGAGGTAATCAAATACCACTAAAAGAAAGCTCTATTTGTGGGGAAAAAAATTAAATACATTTTATTTATGTGCATTGTTCCATAACCGCGCAATTGTCAGTTAAAGTAATGCAGTGCCGTATCACAAAAAATAGCCTGGTCATGAAGGGGGGTAAATCTTCAGGAGGTCAAGTGGATATAATACCCCTTACAAATTAATATGATACAATTATCGTACTGATCTAATATAGACAACCTTGCAAATCACAGTGTGTTCAAATATCTGAATATCAGATAAAGCAACCAATCTTGGCGCAAAGAAAATTATATACAGTGCTCAGCATAAATGAGTACACCCCTTTTGAAAAGTAAAAACGTAGTCAATATCTCAATGAACACAAGAACAATTTCCAATATTTTGACAAAATTGAATTTTATATAACATTTGTTTAGCTCATTACATTAAAGTAAGGTTAATAATATAACTTAGATTACAAAATCTTCAGTTTTACTCAAATTAGTTGATGCAAAAATGAACATACCCCACAACAAAACGACTACATCTAGTATTTTGTATGACCTCCATGATATGTAAGGACAGCACCAAGTCTTCAAGGCATGGAATGAACAAGTTGGCAACATATTGCAACATCGATCTTTTTCCATTCTTCAAGAACGACCTATTTTGGAGCCTGGATGCTGGATGGAGAGTGATGCCCAACTTGTCTCTTCAGAATTCCCCATAGGTGTTCGATTGGGTTCAGATCAGGAGACATACTTGACCACTCAATCACTTTCACCCCGTTCTTCTTCAGAAATGCAACAGTGACATTAAATGTGTGTTTTGAATCATTGTCATGTTGGAAAAGTGCACGGCGACCAAGGGTATAGAGTGATGGTAGCATCTTCTCTTTCAGTATAGAGCAGTATATCTGTAAATTCATAATACCATCAATGAAATGCAGCTCCCTGACACCAGCAGCACTCGTGCTGCCTCAAAGAAGGACACAGAACTCCTATTAAAAACTAAGACAATTGATATTTAAACACAACATGGAAACACTGACAATACCCATATCAAGTAGTTTGCCCACTTTACACTTAAAAAGTCAGCACAGCATAACAAATGATCAGACCCTGATATTTATAGACAGTTCTAAAAAAATCACAGATTTTTACAAATTGTCAGTAAATTTACTGGCGGTCTAAAAAAATCTTGACAGATATTTATAGTCCCAGACTAGTAAACAATACGACACGACTGAAAAATTCACATT
>BLSH010234735.1:55202-83083 GCA_018402905.1 Glandirana rugosa | reverse complement strand
GCAGACTGTGGACGTTCTGGTAAAATCAGACAACACTCCTGTCAATATCATGTTTAAAATAAGAATTCTGCTTTCATAACCCTTTAGCTCTCCTCAATGACCAGTTACATATGATATTATACCAGGGGCTTTCAGAGGTGGATATGTGCCTCCTAACATAATGCAGGAAAACAGCTGAGCAGACTTAAAGGGTTAGTTCACCTTTACCACAAAAGCGCCCTTGCAGATAAGGGGCATCTGTAGAGAAAAACAAACTGTGCAGCTCTGACTAAAGATGAATATTACCCTTGCTATAGATTTAGGCCATTTTACACACCTTATGACACCTGGCTGGAATACTCCCTGGACGTTGCTAAGTGAGGCCTAGTCATTACTGCTCCCCTACTTAGCAACATCCCGGGAGTACTTAGCAACCTCCTGGGAGTATTCCAGTCAGACTTCATGAGGTATGCAAATAGCCTACACCTATAGTAAGGGTATTATTCAACTTTAGGTTGCACAGTTTGTTTAATTCTACAAACCCTTACCTACATAGGCAGGTTTTTTTGTAAAGGTGAACAATCCTTGTTGGAGTAACTCCCCTTTTATGGGAAAAAAATAGCAAATAAATAAAGCTAATAATATAGTGTATACAAACTCTATACGTCATGTCTACACGTCTAAGTCATGTTATAATTGAATGTTATTAAAAATGATCTTTCCTTTTCAATGTGCAGCACTGTAATTTTCTGTAAAATGCAATGCAACATGGCTACCCGAAGGCATTCTGTACACAGATGGTGTACAGAACGCCCCCCAGAAATGTTATTTCCTGTGTATGTGATTGGCTCACTGATTGCTAACATACTATTTAGATTTTGGGCATCCCCTGCAAAAATAATGTAAGTTTTGGTGTGAAACTGCCAAAGAAAATTACGTCTAAAGGGACGCAGACACTGACACTCTCCTCATTAAAACCCTGCAAGTGCAGCAGCTGATTGATAATCATAAAATCACTCAAATTCACATTCACTTTGCTCATGGACACAGAAAACAAACACCTGTTTCTTCAGAATAATAAAAGTTAGGAATCTGCAACAAAGTTTGTTAACATCCTTGTGAGGTACAAAGTTTGTTAACATCCTTGTGAGGTACATAGATCACCCAGAGGGGAAATCTTTATCTGATCAAAAGTAGAGTTACTCTTTGAAGCAGACCTTCACTTTCTCTAGTGAGTTTTCCTCCCTAAGTCCCTAACACTGTCATGAATGTGACAGCTTCCCACACAGGGCTTGTGGTTGCTAGGACGCTGGCAGATTCCCAGCAACCAATGACTAATCCCTGGCCCCTTTAAGCTGAACATGCACTGAGGACAGGAGTGTCCATGATATGGATACTTCAATCTCAGTGCCACCCTCCACCATACCTCTGATAAATGTATGTACCCTCTGACAGATACTTGAATTTATTGTAATCATCAACATTTATATTGATACTCTATGTATTCCCCAAAGTGGGTCAAAATAGACAGAAGGGCGCTGACTGCTACATAACTGGAATAAACCCAAGATATGTGTACCTCTTACAGATGGAATAATACTTGGACTTAGACTACAGACTTTGAACCCTCTGATATAGGAGTCATGTAGACAGAGTAAGATCCATCAAGAACCAAGATCACATGCGGGGGGGGGGGGGGGTATTTATTTATACATGGCATTAAGTGATAGCGCAAAGTTCTGTTTCTGAATCACAATATCACAGACCTCTGATCACCACAAGTATCCACATGTACATTCCAGAGTAAGTTTTTCACTTTGGAGTACTGCCTATTTGGACCATAAACATCATTGCAGTTCCAAGCTTTGATCAGTATATACCTGGACAAACTGCCCGATCAGAGGATATATCAGGCTATGTCAATCCAAGGAGACTTTGCGACAATCTCAAAGCTGAAAGTCTAGGCAGTATTGGTCAAGGTCATATGGTTAGTAAAATATTGCTAGCACATGTCCTGGTAGCAAATACTAGGAAGCTTCATCAGCTTGCGAGGTAAATGCTAAATTTCCCAGCATGCATTCCTGCAAAAGGGCGAGTGGAGATTTTGCCTCTCTTTCCACAGATCACGTAGAACAGTGGTTTGCAAACTGTGGCCCAGGGAGCAGATGCGGCCCTTTGCTTACCTTTATCTGGTCGTTGGGGGCACTATTCCTCCCATAGATACAAAACACTATTCCTCCCACTGACACCATCGGTGGGGCATAATTCCTGCCACCAACAATGGGGCACTATTCCTCCCACTGATACCAACCAAGGGATGCTATTCCTCCCACTGATACCAATGATGGGACACTATTCCTTCCATTGACACAACAATAAGATGCTATTTTTCCCACTGATACCAATGACAGGGCACTTTTTTTCCCATAGATACAAAACTTTATTCCTCCCACTGACACCATCGGTGGGGCATAATTCCTGCCACTAACAATGGGGCACTATTCCTCCCACTGATGCCAATGAAGGGATGCTATTCCTCCCACTGATACCAATGATGGGACACTATACCTTCCATTGACACCAACAATAGGACTTTATTTTTCCCACTGATACCAATGACAGGGCACTATTTTTCCCACTGACATCAGTAATGAGGCACTATTGCTTGCATTGTCACCAACAACAGGACACTATTTCTCCCACTGACACCAATGATGGGACACTATTCCTTCCATTGACACCAACAATAGGACACTATTTCTCCCACAGACACCAATGATGGGGCACTAATCCTTCCCCTAATACCAACAATGGGGCATTATTCTTCCACTAATACAAATGATGGGGCATTGTTTACTCCCATTGATGTTGGGGCATTTTCTACTCACTCTGGCTACAGGCCTGCCCCTTCAATTTCTGAAAAGTGAACTGGCCCTTTGTTTAGAATGTTTGGAGACCTGGTGTAGAAGCATGTTGGTGACCATATAAGGTAGACCTCACCAGTGTGGCAATGTACACAGTAGCTGAATAACGCGGATCAGAGTAAGCTGAGGAATGATCACATCAGTCTACTGCTGCCCATTTACTGGTCTGGGAGCTGGAAGGTGACCAAAACTGTTTTACTTCACTACAATAGATAAAGGTCCAGTCACCAATGGTGCTTTTTGGCAGCTGTGCTATGCCTCGTACACACGGTTCGACAACCGCACGTACGATCGTGTCGAATCGTATGTTGGCTGTTGTTTGCAGCATACTGACTGCACTACACGATCGTACGGCCGGGGAAAGAACGTTCAGGTGATTGTAATTAGCATCCAGCCATTCCTGACTTCGGAGCATGCCTGTTTTGCACAATACAACTTTGTTGTACCAACTTCTCTGTACACACGATACAACGGTCGTATGAGAGCTTGTTGGTACGACCAAGTTTTCTAGTCTGCTCATACAATTCCCTTGTACGCCCGTCGTATGTTCGCCTGTTCAAATTGCGCATACGAACGATCGATTTCGCATACAACGGTCGTGAGTACGACCTGTTGTATGCGATCGTCGAACCGTGTGTATGGGGCTTAAGAATTAGGGTTGGATGGAAAGCAATCATTTGGCAGATGAATCAGTTTCCATATATGCATTAAAATTGTGTATATTACTGACCTGCTGTTGAATATGCTGTTGAATAGGCTCTATCTGGCTTCAATTTGCTGAGTCACTGATCTGGAAGCAGAACACAGAAACTACATTTTGACAGAACTCCTACAACCTGCATGTTTATTTTGGTGACTTGGGAAGCATTGATTCCACTGGTTCAGCACAGCAGCCAGGAAGCTAGCATTTTATGAAAGAGGGGTCAGCAATAGCAGCCTTCATATTTCTTTTAGCACATGTTTTCTTTTAAGTTCTATGTGCTTCTGTTATAATCCTCTTTTCCTGCAGGCCACCCCTCATGTCTACAATTCACCGTCAACATGACAGCTGCTGTTAGGACTTATCGCTGGCAGTGTATTGAATGCAAGTCCTGTATCCTTTGTGGCACTTCAGAAAATGATGTAAGTGCACCATAATGTACATGTACACTAAAGAAGTCTGATTTTTCTTTTAAGAGTAAACCAAATGCCTGACTATGTCTTTTAAATAACAGTCAGTGTGCAGAAACTGGGGTAGCCGTGTTTTGTTAGTATAAATGCAAGTTCCAGCATTTGTTTCACATGCATGTATGGACAGCTTGTCGTTTTGCATATGGCAAGGTGGTGGGACTTGATGTTGCTTTGTTTTAAGCACATGCATGAAATGTTACCTTATTCTCATCACATTTTTGAGTGATGCTCCACCAAAGCTTCTGTAGAGAAAACATGAATAAAGTGTTGATATGCATTCCATAAAACGTGTACTGTGCAGTCTTTCAAGACCTGGCCCTTTCAAACATGAATGCCAATATCACCATGGCAAAGACTCTGCCTAGTCGAATGCCATCTAATTCTTTGGCCAATACCATCTCATTCCTTGGCCAAAACTATCTCATTCCTTGTCCAGTACCACCTCATTCCTTGGCCTACACCATCTCATTCCTTAGCTAATAGCATCTCATTTTTTAGATTATACCATCTCATTTTTTGGTCAACACCATCTCATTCCTTGACGTACACCATCTTATTCCTTAGTCAATACCATCTCATTCTTTGGCCAGTACTATGTCATTCCTTGGCCTACACTGTCTCAATCCTTGGACAATACTATCTCATTCCTTTTCCAATACCAGCTCATTCTTTGGCCTACACCATCTCATTCCTTAGCCAACACCATCTCCTTTCTTGGCCTATAGCACTCACTCCTTGTCCAGTACCACCTCATAACTTGGCCTACACCATCTCATTCCTTAGCAAATACCATCTCATTTCTTGGCCTATACCATTTCATTCTTTGGTCGACACCATCTTGGTCCTTGATGCACACCATCTTATTCCTTGGCCAATACCACTTCATTCTTTGGCAAGTACTATCTCATTCCTTGGCCTATACTATCTCATTCCTTGTCTAATAACAACTCATTCTTTAGCCTACACCACCTCATTCATTAGCCAATACCATCTCCTTTCTTGGCCTATGTCATCTCATTCTATGGTTGACCATCTCATACCCTGGCCAATACCATCTCATTCTTTGGCCCACCCCATCTCATTCCTTGGCCTACACCATCTCATTCCTGGGCTAACACTATCTCATTCCTTGGCGTATACCATTTCATTCCTTGTTTATATAAAGTATATTGTATTTCCTGAGTAGTGGTTGAGGCTTATTACTTGTTGGTAGCTAAAGTCATACAGCCCATTTTATGGAAGCACAAGATCCATATGGTCATGCTTTCTAGAATAAAATTAAGGGAAGAAGGTGGCTTTAGGGCCATGTTACCCTTGTGTTTCAGGATCGCAAGAAAGGGCAGAGAAAATACTCACCTGTTTGTACAGTGCTTCTCTCTCGATGGCCATATGATCAGGGTGTCGTTCCCTAGCTGACCTAAACAATGCAAAATCTCCCTCTCCAGCCCCTCATGTAAAACAGTGTTATTTGGGTGATTCAAACCAACATAAATTTGGAATGGCTTACCCAGAAGCACACCACTAAGAGTGTATTTCAGTTAAGTTGGGATGACTCCTCCTTTAAATTTGTTACATATCATAACTTGAACTAAGAAATAAAAATAAATTGCTACTTACATCCTACTTGATCTTTTCTGAAAATGCCAAAACCTTTGTTATGCAGAGGGGGCTGAAGAGCTAATGATAACTCTGTACTGTGCTGGCAGATCTCATTTTCATTTGTGACCAAAAGATTTGAGCACTGTCTGTCCTAACAAAGGGTTAAAGCTGGCCTCCTGCATTGTATGCTAATGCGGAAAACTCCTCTTCCCCTCTTTGTCATAGGAAGAGATTGAGATTTCTCTCATTTCAAATTCTTCAGAGTAGCTTGCGGGCCTGCGTGAGACAAACACATAGAAAAGTACGAATTTAAGAAAAAATATATTTATGTACGAATAAAAACACATAACAAACATAGTGGTTTTTTTTTAATTTGACTGCAAAAGGGGAAATACACGTTAAACTCCCATGATCCCTTAGGGCTTCCATTCTATGGATAGTTCGTCTCCTTCAGGGCTCATGGTACATTTGCTTTTTTTATCAAGGTCGGTGTGAGATTTTTTTTCCTTATTTTTTTTCCCCCCTCTTTGAGTAAATGCGAATATATGGTACACCATAAATGCATAGCAAATACGTAATAAAATCAACTGAAGTGCCCGCTTTTACAAGTCCTGAGAAATGCAGACTGAAATTGCAGAACATTTTTTGGGATTACCTGAAAATGATCTTTTTTCTAGGAAAAAAAAAAAAGCCTGAAATGTAGAGATTTCACAGAGTGTCGACATTATCTTAAGTATTCAATTTCTGACACATATTTTCAGGGGATGGCGGTGTACAATTGTCAGTACAAGTGCTGGAGCTCTGCATAATTAGGATTTTCTAATAGCGGTATACTTTCAGCATTATTTTATTCTGGACCTATATACCATGTTGTTTTTGTATTTTCTTTAGCAAGGCAGGCACAGAACATCACGTTCCATGTCCAGCCTGGTGTTTACTGCAGACTTCTGTCACCGCAAACTAGTCATGAAAGAATGAAATACATTAACCCTTCCTTTTCCCTAGGACCAGCTGCTTTTCTGTGATGACTGCGACCGAGGGTATCATATGTATTGCCTGAGCCCCCCAATGTCTGAGCCCCCAGAAGGTAGGTGACTGAGTCCTGTGTGCTGATGTACTGTTTTCTGTCTCTTGTTTTATTATCAGGCATGCAATGCAGTATCTGCTTATGCGTTTTGTGTAAAGATATCCTGTTATTAAGCTGCTCAAGCCTTTAGGACATTTTTCTTTTATGCTTTTGTATTCCTGCATTCCTCGCTGTGCCTGCAAGACATTCTTGTGCAGTGAAGGGGCTGGCTGCTTGCAGCTAGTGACTATTAAGTGAACTCTGGCTCCTTGCCTACAGTAATAAAGGATTATGGGAAGGAATTCATCCATACCAAGCGGCCATGTTGGTACTCCCATTTTACCATTTTAGAAGGGCAGCTGTGTTTGTGGCTGCTTCCTACTGCCAGTCAGTAACATAATTTGTACAATTCTATGGAATATATACATGGTGACTGCATTGCTACATTGACTAAGTACACTATATTGTCAAAAGTATTGGGACACTTGCCTTTACACGCGCATGAACTTTAATGGCATCCCAGTCTAAAGCTGGATACACACTATACCATTTTCTTTAGTTTTTCCTTTAGATTTACCAAAACCATATAATATGTGGTCAAACCTTAACAGTTTCAATTTGTATGCAATCAGGCAGGCTCTTGCACTACCTGGTTTTGGTAAATCTAAAGGAAATCAAACAACAAAAGTTGTATAGTGTGTATCC
The DNA here is from genome assembly GCA_018402905.1 of Glandirana rugosa. Taxonomy (NCBI): domain Eukaryota; kingdom Metazoa; phylum Chordata; class Amphibia; order Anura; family Ranidae; genus Glandirana; species Glandirana rugosa. Next base: position 75,640 of record BLSH010234735.1, on the reverse strand, counting down.
AGCTTTAGTCCGTAGGGTTCAATATTGAGTTGGCCCCACCCTTTTCAGCTATAACAGCTTCAACTCTTCTGGGAAGGCTGTCCACAAGGTTTAGAAGTGTGTCTATGGCAGTGGTTCTTAACTCCTGTCCTGGGGACCAACTAACAGGCCAGGTTTGCAGGATAACTGAAATACATCACGGGTGATATCATTTGCTGCTCAGTGATTGCAGTATTCTAGTCTGCATCTCCCCAAGGTAATACTTAAAATCTGGCCTGTTGGTGGGTCCTGAGGACAGGAGTTGAGAACCTCTGGTCTATGGGAATGTTTGACCATTCTTCTAGAAGCGCATTTGTGAGGTCAGGCACTGATGTTGGACAAGAAGGTCTGGCGTGCAGTCTCTGCTCTAATTCATCCCAAAGAAGTTCTTTCGGATTGAGGTCAGGGCTCTGTGCAGGCCAGTCAAGTTCCTCCTCCCCAAAGTCGCTCATCCATGTCTTTATGGACCTTGCTTTGTGCAGTGGTGCGCAGTCATGTTGGACCAGGAAGGGGCCATCCCCAAACTGTTCCCACAAAATTGGGAGCATGAAATTGTCCAAAATGTCTTGGTATGCTGAAACCTTAAGAGTTCCCTTCACTGGAATCAAGGGACGAAGCCCAACCCCTGAAAAACAACCCCATACCATAACCCCCCCTACACCAAATAATTTGGACCAATGCACAAAGCAAGGTCCATAAAGACATGGATGAGCAAGTTTGGGGTGGAGGAACTTGACTGGCCTGCACAGAGTCCTGACCTCACCTTTGGGATGAATTTGAGTGCAGACTGTGGGCCAGGCCTTCTCATCCAACATCAGTGCCTGACCTCACAAATGTACTTTTGGAAAAATGGTCAAACATTCCCATAGACACTCCTAAACCTTGTGGACAGCCTTCCCAAAAGAGTTGAAGCTGTTATAGCTGCAAATGGTGGGCCAACGCAATATTGAACCCAACAGACTAAAACCTTGTACACATGATCCGATTTTCGTTTGACAAAACCTTGTATTTTTGTCAAAAGCACGTAAAGCATACTGACTATCTGAAAAAAAAATTCTAGCCTGCACATCCAGCTTTTGTCTGAAAAAAAATCAAAATCCGCTGTCGAAAGGAGCATACCAACGGTAAGAATTTCAGACGACAGGCCGTCGAATGAAAATTCCCATCGAAAAATCGGATTGTGTGTACGAGGCTTAAGACTGGAATTCCATTAAAGTTCATGTGCGTGTAAAGGCAGTCATCCCAATACTTTTGACAATATAGTGCCTTATTAATTCACATCACTCCCTGCCACCAAGGAGCTTACAACCTAAGGTCCTACAATACTTTTGACAATATAGTGTATATTGAGTATCAACTATATAAAATGTTTGTATAGTGGTCCGGGATCCATCTGCCTCTTTCCCAGTTCTTCCTTCTCTTTTTTTTTTTGAATATTTTTTATTACAGAAATATTTTTCTATACGCTTTTCACAGCAGAACAGTACTATACAAAAATATAAAGAAAAGACACAGAACAGCTTCTGTTTGCTGAAATCAATACAGCAGTATGCAATGGGTTTCCAGTACATGGAATAGAGATTGCTGAACAGTAATTGCTTGCATACGTTAAAGTGGATGTAAACCCGAAAAAATAAAATTAATGAATAATTCTGGCTGGTAGAGTATAGCATGTCATATCATCTGTGCCCAGTCTTGCCACAAAGAGTTAATCCAACAGTGAGTAATGAGCTTATCTTTTTTCAGGAAGAGAAATTCTGACTAACAGGGAAATACACAGTCGATCTGCCCCTTGCTCTGTGAGTGACAAGCAATTTGCTTATCTCCTTCACACAGCAGAGAAAGGTTTACACGCCCCCCTCCCTCCTCAATGTCTCAGTATAGAGGTGGGTGGGGAGGCTTGTGACATCACAACTCCACCCACCAAACTCCAGCAAACACAGACACCCTCTGATTTCAGAGTTTTACAGAGCTGCTAGTGCTTACAGGAAGGACATTTGAAAGATAGGGATAGATGCAGGAGGCTTGCATGTATATATACATTAACACTGTGCCATTAGTTTATACTGGGTGGGTGGTGGGTTTACAGCCACTTTAAAGCCTAACTCCAGTTTTTGCTTTACTTTAAGACTGGGTTCACAATGCTGCATAGAGCGGCTCACGGTAGGAGTCCGGTGCGTCCCTGTTCACCATTTCAGGTTCAATATCAGTCCGAATTTTTGGCTGAATTTGGACCTGAAATGAACCTGAACACACAGGACTCCTGTGAAATTCACTCCAGAGCCGCTCCGGAGATGTGTGAACCAACTCCATAGAGAGCCAGTTTCCTGACATGCGAATTGAATGTGATTTCCCAGTGATTGTAAAGTTAATTTAAAAATAAAATTCTAACAAACATGTCTATACTTACATGCTATGTGCAATTTGATTGCACGGAACGGCCGCAATACTCCTCTTTTTAGGTCCCCCTCTGGCGCTCCTGGCTCCTCCCTTCTGTCCAGTGCCCCCATGGAAAGCCGCTTCCCATGGGGGCACTCGTGTGTGCTCACACCTGAGCCCTGCTGCTGCGTCCATTGACACAGGACACATATTCATTACACAGGTTCTGTGGCTCACTTGGTGCCTTATCTGCATTAAATTAGCCTCAGAACCTGTGCAATTCATATGTGTCCTGGTTTAAATTGATGATGTGGCAACGCTAATGGGGACTTCCTGTCTGCTGCTGAAACAAAATCAAGTTGGGCTGGGCCCTGTTCAGCCATTCACAGGAAGTATTTTACTTTATGTTTAAAACAGAACTATTAGCAAAACTTTTTTTCCATTATGGTTAGAGTAAGGGAGGGTTATAACTCCTGTCAGATTTTTTTTTCGCCATCTGTGTCCCATTGCAGTGATTTTCCCTTCACTTCCTGACCCATAGCCAAACAGGACGTAAGAGGAAATCCCTGCAAATTGAGGGAATCCTTTGAGGACCTCCAGGTCACCAGAACTAGTGTCCCCATTGGAAGGTTTCCTCTTGGGGGACAACCCAACATTTGGGATTTTCTTTTACTTTCACTTTCAATGATAATGGTAAACAGGACAAATAGAGAAGGGGAATCTCCCTAATGGGGGCACAGAGAGCAATAAAATCTGACAGGTGTTCTAGTCCATATCCTCTCTGTCCAAAACTGAAAAAATAGTTTTGCCTTTAGTTATTCTTTAATCACTTGCCGACCGCCAACCGCAGTTTGACGGCGACAAAGTGGTGCGATATCGCAAATCGCCGTCATCCGACGGCGGCTGCGAGATCGCGCACTGTGAGCGCGCGCACGCCGCCGGAGGCGCGCCCGTGCGCTCACTGTGTTGGGGGAGGGCCAGGGAGCGGGTTCGGCGATCGATCGCCGGCTACCCGCGATGCCCCCCCCGGAGTGAAAGAACAGAGGTCCGTGTAAGTAAACACGGACCTCCGTTCTGTGAGAGGGGGAAGTGCTGTGATCACAGCCTTCCTCTACACGGAAGCTGTGATCACTTCCCTTCCCCAGATAGTGCAGCCCCCATACAGTTAGAACACGCCCAGGGAACACAGTTAACCCTTAGAGCGCCCCCTGCAGGTTAACCCCTTCACTGCCAATGGCATTTACACAGTAATCAGTGCATTTTTATAGCACTGATCGCTGTATAAATGCCAATGGTCCCAAAAAAGTGTCAAAATGGTCCGACATGTCCGCACCAATATCGCAGTACCGCTAAAAATCGCAGATCGCCGCCATTACTAATAAAAAAATAAAATAAAATAAAAACCCCAAAAATGAATTCTCATCATCCGTAAACGTGGCCACTTTTGCGCAAACCAATCAATAAACGCCGATTGCGATTTTTTTTTTATCGCAAATATGAGGAAGAATATAAATCGGCCAAAAATGGTGAAAAAAATTTTTTTTTATATATTTTTTTTTGGATTTGTATTTTAGCAAAAAGTAAGAAATTTGTTTTTTTTTTTGCAAAATTGTCGCTCTTCTTTTGTTTATAGCGGCGATCAGAAATGACGCAGCGATGATCAAATACCACCAAAAGAAAGCTCTGTTTGTGGGAAAAAAAGGACGCAAATTTCGTTTGGGTACAACGTCGCACAACCGCGCAATTGTCAGTTAAAACGACGCAGCGCAGAATCGCAAAAAGGGCTCCGGTCCTAAAGTGGGAAATCCTTCCGGTCCTTAAGTGGTTAATATAAGTGTATTAGGTTTTCACCAAATAACATGTTAACATATTCATATAAACCAAACAAGAGAAGTTGCACTAAGTACAGGTCGTACATATCCATTAGTACAGGGTTATATACAGTAACCACTGAGAAAAACAGGTAAGAACACAATTAAGTAAATATACATACACAATCAACAAAGCCCATTAAAAATCAGTGCGGCAGTAATATAGAACATCTCTTTAGTGCGCAATGTATAGGCGTTGTACTTCCAGGAAGAAAACGCCACTGGTTCAACAAACAGTGATATAGCTAACGTGTAATCTGTAGAAGCATAAGGTCTTGAATTTTATAAATTAATACAAGGCTTCCTCTGATTGATAGAAATGGAGATCAAGACATCATCCATCTACCTGTTCACCTTAGCCAATCAGAGAAAACCTTATGTTCATTTATGAAAATAGAAGGCTTCATATGAATGGCTAAGCAGCGCTCACTTTGACTCTATTTTGTTTCAGGGACGGGACAGGAAGTCCCCCTACTGCTGCCAGAACACAGCGCTGTGTACTGTATATAGAGGCAGCATTTTTATAGAAATGGAAACAGATAAAGTGATACTAAGGGCTCTTTCACACGAGCGGATCCTTGGGGTCTGCCTGTCAGTTTTTCAGGGGGACCCGAACGGACGCTCCATTGTCCTCTATGGAGCGACGGATGTCAGTGGTGACATGTCCGCTGACATCCAATCCGCTCCAATCTGCCAAAAACAGACGGATGGAAACCCTATTTTCCATCCGCCTATCGGATCGGATGAACACGGACAGACGGTCCGTGTTCATCCGATCCTCCATAGAGGAGAATGGAGCTGTGACAAAGTGCAGATGTGGTCCTGTCATCCGCCGGCTCAGCGGGGATAAACGGATGGATCCCCACTGAGCAGCGGAGCCCCTGAAAACGGGCTCCGCTAGTGTGAAAGGGGCCTAAGGCCTCTTTCACACATGCGGACCGTTCATTTCAGCTGATCAGCCACGTCAAAACGGATGAAGTATTCATCAGTTTTTCATCTGTGGTCATCAGTTTTTCATCAGTTTTTTACATCCACTACCAATGCAGAAACGGATGAAAAACTGACCATTCGTCAGTTTACATTCGTTTTATTGTCCGATCCGTTTTTTGACGGATCAAAAATAGGGCTTTCATCCTTTAAAAAAAAAACAGATGTTGACGGAAGCGGATGAAAACAGATGCAAATAGATGATCATCCGTTTTTCCATAGATGCACTAATGTCCGTTTTTCATCCGTCAACGGATGGATGAAAAACGGACAAACGGTCCGTATGTGTGAAAGGGGCCTAAAGTGTAGCTTTTTTTTTAAAAAAAAATAACAAACATGTTATACTTACCTCCTCTATGCATTGGTTTTGCACAGTGCAGCCTGGATCCTCCTCTTCTCAGGTCCCTCCCAGGCGTTCCTGACCCCTTCCTCCTGCCAAGCACCCTCACAGCATAGGGTTGCCACATCATCTCTTTAATCCAGGACACATATTAATTACACAGGTTCTGTGGCTGATTAAGGTGGTAATTAAACAAATTTCTCCTACGTTCACTGACAGACGCAGCTCTTCATGACATGTGGGTTTATGCTTGTCCTATTAGGAGTTAACTAGGCAGGGAAAGAAAGCAAGCTGGCTCCTCCCACGGGGCTGTCCTCTCTTCCCACATAAACCCCCTACTCTGCTTAGCCCATCAGTTTTAACATGCCCAGTCACAAGGAGTTGACCTGGCTCCCTTGTAAAGGGACCTGCGGTTCGGATGACGACCGTTCTTTTATTTTATTTTGCCTTTCTTTTTATTTGCTTCTATCAAGTCTGCTATCAAGAAGCAGGCTGGGGCATAGAGGATCATTGCAGGATCCTGTGCTTTCCCCAGCGCGGCCAACCGATGCGAGCCAGTCCCGAGGTATGGGGTCCCGCCACATCGTGCCCGTTCCGTGCGTGCGGCTTGTGGGTGTACCCCACTTGCGCTCAGGTCCCGGACTGTGGTTCGGTTCGGAGGCGATTTTGGCCGGCAGCATCCCGCCCCGGCAGGGGCGGAAGGTCTGCGACCGGGTGGCTACCCGCTACGCCCGACAGAAGTGGTGAGTGAGTGCCCCCCTGTCCCCTTTTCAGGCGCAGAGGGGGGGGGGCAATGGGTGTCCTGGCACGCTTTTGGGATGTAGCCACCGGTGGGGGTCCCCTGGTCTCACCTGGGGTCTCATCCCCCCACCCCCCGCACCGCACCCGATCGTTATGCCCCCTGTTTGGGGACTTGGGCCGCCATGCGGCGATCTGCCGCCATTTTGCCGTAGCTGCGGACATTTTTCGCTATGGGAGCCTTCCCTCTAGTGATCAGAGTGGCCATTTTACTGTAGCCACGTTCCCCAGCCGGTGCTTGGCCTCTAGTGCATGCCCCCGGCGGCCATATTGGAGTCCCTGCATGCTGTAAAAACGTGCTACAGCCGTTTTTACTTTCTTTCGGAACGGTGTGGCTTCTGACGGCGCAGCTATTCTGGTGGTCCTCAGGACAATTTGGCAGAAAACAGCAAGTATAGCTGGGCCTTCCTGTGGGTGCTGATGGTGACGGGTGCAGTCCTCCTGGGTCTCCCTGTCGTTCTGTGGGACGGTGGTGTGCGGCATTGTGGGGGTGCCTCAAATAGGTTTTCTCATTGCATTTAATTACAATTCAGGGAAAACGACAGCAGACTACCCTGCTGGGCCTGCTGAGGAGGAATCAGCGGCAGTGCAATCTGCGCAGGGGGCATTTCGGGACCAGTTGAGGGCGGTTGTTGGCGAATTTCTCCCCCGGTTGGAGCCGAGCATCGCTCCAGGGCGCCCTAAGAAGCACCCTCCTCCCCCTGTTCTTCAGGGGAGGACTCTGAACCAGAATAGCCTCGGGGGTCACAGGGACCCCGGTAGAGTTTTCTGAAGGTGAACTGGCCCCCTCTGACGGAGAGGAGGACCAGGGGGCACCGGCAGCGCACGAAAAAGCACAGGTATCCGCCATTATATCTGAGATTCGCACTACTCTGCGACTGGATCAAGAGGGTGAGTCACAGACATCTGCATATGTTTGCGGGTCTGCCAGGCCTCCTAGGGCTCCTAGGGCCTACCCTTATGATCAGTTCTTTGACCATCTGATCTATCATGAATGGCAGCGTCCGCAGCATTCCTTCTCATTGTCAAAACGCTTTGCCACCCGTTATCCATTTGATAGCTTTTTGAAGAAGTGGGCGTCCCCTGCGGTGGACCCCCCGATAGCTTGTCTTAATAAGGCGATGACCAATCCTCTGGAAGGGTCCCCTTCCTTTAAGGACCCGGCTGATAGGCGGAAAGAGGCAGTGTCAAAAGCACTTTTTCTGTTAGCAGGGTCGGCTCTGAGACCGGCCCTGGCATCTGCCATGGCGGCGCAATACTTTTCTGAGCGTATGGCGGAGCTTCAGAATGATCTGGACTGCGGCCGCCTGCTTGATGTGCCGCAGAAGGCTGAGTTTTTATTTCAGGGTATCAAGTACCTGTGTGATGCAGCCCTGGACCTGCTTCCTATGTTATCCAAAATGGCTGTGTTTGCCGTCATTCTCAGACGAGTCCTTTGGTTGCGCTCATGGTCGGATGACCACGCGTCCAAGAAAGGTCTTGCGGATCTCCCCTTTCAAGGTGGCCATCTTTTCGGACCACAGTTGGATGAAATCATCAAAGATTTCACTGGTGGGAAGAGCCCCGGAGGTGAGAGTTTCACCGTAGACAGGGGCCTGTTTCTTCGGGTCAGAAGAAAGCAGCAGGAAAGGCGGCGCGGTCCGGCAAGGCCGCTGCAGGGGCCGGTAAGCGGCAGTGGCAGCGCAAAACTGAAAAGACGGAGGATAAGCCCTCCTCTGCATGATGGGTTGCCCCCACCCGAGCTTCGGGTGGGGGGACGTCTTCTATGGTTCGCAGACCAGTGGACTGCCCGCATTTCTGACCGGTGGGTTCAGGAAGTGGTGTACATCAGCAACAGGATAGAGTTCAGCACTCGACCCCCAGACAGGTTCTTCCCATTGAACTTGAGACTCCCGCAGGGGCGTCGGGAGGCCTTCTTCGGGGCTGTTCAGGCACTCTCTAACCTGGGGGTGATCGTGCCAGTACCTCAAGTGGAAAGGTTTCGAGATTTCTACTCAAACCTGTTTGTGGTCTCCAAAAAAGGAGGGGGGGTCAGACCAGTTCTGGACCTGAAGGCCCTGAACCGCTATGTTAATCTGTTCGCTCAGGGGGATTTCCTGGCATCTCTGGATATCGGGGACGCCTATCTCCATGTTCCCATTTGCCCCCGACATCAGCGTTTTCTTCGCTTTGCAGTGGGGGACCTCCATTACCAATTCGTGGCACTCCCTTTCGGTCTAGCTTCGGCTCCTCGGGTTTTCACCAAACTGGTGGCCCCAGTACTGGCGTTACTGAGGCAGAGAGGCATTGCGGTGGTAGCTTACCTCGACGACCTGCTCCTGAGAGCAGAGCCCGCCTCGGCTCTGGAGGAGGACGTGAGGATCACCATGGCTTCGTTGAGGGACTTCGGCTGGTTGATCAATCTGCAGAAGTCGACGGTGTCTCCGTCCCGTTGCCTGGAATACCTGGGTCTGATCCTGGACACAGAGCAGGCGAAGGTGTTCTTACCTCCAGCCAAGTTGCTGTCGCTGCAGACGGCGGTGCGAACCTCACTGTCACACCGGCAGTCGTCATTACGGTTCTGTATGCGGGTGCTGGGGCGCATGGTCTCAACCTTCGAGGCTGTACTGTACGCCCAGAGCCACACTCGACTTCTCCAGCGAGCGATTCTGTCTTGGTGGGACAGGTCTCCATGGTCCTTGGATCTCACGATCCGCTTGAATCCTCAGGTCAGGGGTTCGCTGGCCTGTTGGCTTCGGGACCCGGCCCTGACTCGGGGGAAGTCATTCCTGCCCCTTCACTGGTTGATAATCACGACGGACGCCAGCCTGACGGGCTGGGGAGGGGTCCTGGGGCAGCAGTCTGCCCAGGGCCGTTGGTCTGCGCAGGAAGCATGCCTCCCGATCAATGTGCTGGAGCTGAGGGCGATCAGGCTATGCTGCTGACTCTGTGATCCCTACCATGCTAAAAGCACGCAAGTGCACTTCTCGCAAGATTTATCACCGCACCTGTAAGGCTTACATCGCATGGTGTGAGGCGGAGGGTTATAACCCTCGCTCTTACGTGGTGTCCAGGATCCTGACCTTTTTACAGCAAGGCCTGAACAAGGAGCTGGCCTTGAGTACTCTCACGGGCCAGATATCGGCTCTGGCGATTCTTTTTCAAAGACCTCTGGCGTCACATTCATTGATTCATACATTCGTACAAGTTGTGCGCCATGTGGCGCCTCGGGTAAGGTCCCCTATGGCACCATGGGATTTTAATCTGGTGCTTTCTGTGCTTCAGAAACCGCCATATGAAAAGATCAGGGAGATCCCCTTACAACTGCTGTCGCAGAAGTTGGCTTTCTTGATAGCCATTACATCCGTTAGGCGGGTGTCCGAGTTGGCGGAATTGTCTTGCAAGTCTCCCTATCTGGTCCTGCACAAGGACAAGGCGGTCTTGCGCCCACCACCTTCGTTTCTTCCAAAGGTGGTTTCTTCCTTTCATATTAATGAAGATATTGTTCTTCCTTCGTTGTGCCCGGGTCCCTCGCATCCTAAGGAATTTGAGTTGCATTCCTTAGACGTCGTAAGGGCCTTGTGGGTGTATCTAAATACCACAGCTTCCTTCCAGAAGTCTGATTCTTTGTTTGAACTGACGGATGGTCCGCGCAAAGGTTTGGTGGCCTCGTTGGCTACTGTTTCCCGTTGGATCAGACATACCGTGACTCATGCTTATTCTGTTCGGGGCAAGGTACCCCCTTTTCCAGTCACGGCTCATTTCTCCAGGGCTGTTAGCATTTCCTGGGCGTTCAGACACCAGGCTTCGGTGTCACAGGTGTGCAAGGCGGCTACTTGGGCCTCGGTGCACACCTTCACTAAGTTTTATAAGATTGATGTGTCGACACCCTCGAATGCTGCCTTTGGCCATAAAGTTTTAGAGGCTGCAGTGTAGGCGCGTCTGGCGCCTCCTTAGAGGTTCTGTTGGATACAGTTGTTGTCGTTTACCCACCCCTCTTTTTTGACACAGCTTTGGGACATCCCCACATGTCATGAAGAGCTGTGTCTGTCAGTGAACGTAGGAGAAAAAGGGATTTTATTAAAACTTACCATGAAATCCTTTTCTCCGAGTTCACTAACAGACGCAGCACCCACCCCTCTGCGCCCTGTTTCGGTACGGCTTGTTAAGAACTGATGGGCTAAGCAGAGTAGGGGGTTTATGTGGGAAGAGAGGACAGCCCCGTGGGAGGGGCCAGCTTGCTTTCTTTCCCTGCCTAGTTAACTTCTAATAGGACAAGCATAAACCCACATGTCATGAAGAGCTGCGTCTGTCAGTGAACTCGGAGAAAAGGATTTTACGGTAAGTTTTAATAAAATCCCTTTTTTGTGCCTTATCTGCATTAAATTAGCCTCAGAACCTGTGCAATTCTTATGTGCCCTGGATTAAAGGGATCATGTGGCAACCCTACCACAGCAAGCAGCTTGCTATGGGGGCACCTGAGCCGAGCCGCTGCTCTGTGTGTCCATTCAGACACGCACCTGCGGAATACCCCCCCCCCCCATTGGCTCACTGACTTTGATTGACAGCAGCGGGAGCCAGCTGTGCCCACTGCTGTCTCAGCCCATGAGGAGGGAGAGACCCAGACAGCAAAGTCTCTCGTGCAACCTTACTGGATCGAGAGGGTACTCATGTAAGTATTAGGGGGGCTGCTGCACACTGAAGGTTTTTTATCATAATGCATAGAATGCTTTAAAGGGGTTGTAAACCATCAAGGTTTTTCACCTTAACGCATTCTACGTAAGGTGAAAAACCTTCTGTAGTGCAGCAGCCCTCCAGATCCCCCCTTTTACTTACCTGGACCTGATCGTTCCAGCGACAGGGGGCGAGCCCAGTAGCTCCAGCCGCTATCTCGGGTCCTCATTGGATAGATCAATAGCAGCAGAAGCCATTGGCTCCCACTGCTGTCAATCAAATCCAATGATGCGGGGGGCAGGGCCGAGCCCTGCTGTCTGTGTAAATGGATGCAGCAGCAGGACTCGGGAGCGCGCCCGTACGAGTGCCCCCAGAAAAAGTGCTTCCGAGGGGGCACTTGTGAAGAGGAGGCAGGAGCGCCGCTGGGGGACCCCAGAATAGGAGGATCCGGGCCATTCTGTGCAAATCTGCTGCACAGAGGAGGTAAGTATGACATGTTTGTTATTTTAAAAAAACAAACCTTTACAACCACTTTAAGATAGGAACACATTCTGCCTTTAGAACCACTTTAATTTGGGCCACCTTGGCTCAAACAAAAACTATTTAAAGTAACACAAAATCTGGAGGTAGGTTTTAACAAAAGTGACTCAATATGAATGTGACTCAATACACTATCAGTATACATCATCCCCCTGGCACACCACAGTTGGCTATTCAAGATGAACTGCTGCTTTCTGATACCCCACTTGTGTGATCAAGTCATTTTGCCCTTAATAAAGTAAGTCCCCTACATACGAACCTTCAAATTGCGAACTTTCAAAGATGTGAACTGGATGGAAAAAAATGACAGATCGCCATACCAACACAAGCAATGTTGGCGCAGCGATCTCCCCAGCTGTGCTATTGTGTTCTGACAGGGGGGCTCCCTCCACCAGAACACTCATCTGCGATCGCAGCCTTTTTCTGCAAGCACTGATATTTGTTGGTCTTACGAACGAACTCCCGGAACGGAGCTCGTTCATAAGTAGGGGACTTACTGTAAATCATGTTTCTGAAAGGCACCCCTTTTTCATGGGTGATTTTTTTTTCAAATGAAATTACTCTGTTCAAGTCAGATTGCCAGTTCCCCAGTGAGGGTGGAGCAGGGAACACTTACCTGAAGAGTATTTTCTTACCAGCTGCAAATAGGGACCTAGTAATGGCAAGAGTGGTTTGTTATCTTAGTCTTAGAAATTCAAAATATCCAAGAACAAGTTAGTGGGTTATTGGTAAGTTGCACTCCCAATTCCTGATTAGCCTTTTTTTTTAAGCTGTATCCCAGTATATAATTTTGGGTAGCACTTAGGGTGGCCCGTCCATTGTGGGCGCACAGGCGCCGCCCCCCTGTCCTTGCCCCACCGCCGTCCTTAACCATGTGCCCGGCCCCTTTCAGGACACCGGGCGCATGATTTCCTATGGCGGGGATGGACAGAGGTGTGTTTTTTGAAGCACTGATTAGAGCCAGAGGCTCTAATAGGCTTCAAAATAGGGTGGGCCCGCATTGCGTCCGGAGCCCACCCAGATGTGTTGCAACAGCGAATGAATTTGCTGTTGCAACTCTGATCCTCCTCCCTGCCAAGCAGGAAGCGGGTCTGATACCCATCACCCGATTGGCAGGAAGGACAGGCGATCCTATTGGACACCTAGGGGAAGAAGGGAGGAGTCGCCCGCCGTCCATAGAAGCCCACTGCCACCGGAGCCCACAACCTGCCGAAGCCCGCAGCTGCCAGCCTGAGCCCGCAACCCGCCCGCCGGGGGCCTGCTGTGCTAAGGGCAGGGCTGGGGGCTGATGATATCGACCAACAAGGGGGTGTGGTTTGACGCCCCCCACCAAAAAACACCACTGCCCGCCACTGGTAGCACCACAGTAAATGAGTAGGATCACCATGAATTTAGAACAATTTTGGGAATCCCATGCACCTACCTTGTAAAGAAAGAATGGAGTTCAATTTTTTACCAAAAATTTCTACAAAGATTTATACGAAAATTCTCAGTACATTAGACGACTTGACGAAAGTAGTTCAAAATTTTATTTACTTTTGACATTTGATTTTGTAATCAATGGGCTTTACTGAACAAAAATCACATTCACTGAAATTCATTTGTTTTGAGAAAAATTTTCCCGTAAACAAAGGGAGGAAGAAAAACACAGCACGGGCACTGCTTAGCTTACTAAGTAAATCAAAGCAAGGATGTTAATTAGAATCATAGAAATGCACTCACAAGGGGAGCAATGACAGGCGAGAAGTGTTGCTGAAGTGAAATCCACAGAAGGGGAGCCCGCAATATCAGATGGTAACCTCCTTGCCTCGGGCAAAGGCATGGGAAAGCTGAAGGAAGCAGAGCCCCAGCACTGACGCAGAATCACTGTGACAGCAAGCAACCTGAAAGCGCGGCCTCAGGACCATGTACCTCCCACGTCTGACATCACCCCTTGAACATGCACAGTTGGGATGTGTTTTGAGGTGTCTTCACATCTTCATTAGCCTGACTACTTGGCGACATATTATGCCAGGGTCAGATCTAGGGAGATGGGCTATGCCCCCCCCCCAGATTTTAGTTGTTCCCTCCTTGTCTTTGAGAGTGCATCCACTGATCCATTAGCCAGTTTGATGGGGGGCAGTCGATATAAGGGAGCACTCTGATGCAGACAGCTAATGTAGGGGGGCACTCTGATTGGCACAATCCATGTACGGGGGCACTGTGATGGGACTTACCCAACGTAGGGGGGCACTTTGATTGGGAAAATCCATGTACGCGGGCATTATGATGAAACTTACCTGATGTAGGGGGGCAGTCTGATTGTGACATTCCATGTACACGGGCATTATGATGACACTTACCTGATGTAGGGGAGCACTCTGGGGGACACTGTAATGGGGATACTTAATGAGTAGGGAGGGGCACACTGATGGGAACATCTGACGTTAAGGGGCACACTGATGGGAACATCTAATATAAGGGGGCACACTGATGGGAACAGCTAAAGTAAGGAAGCACTCTGGTGGGGACCTTGATGTAAAGGGTGACTCTGACGAGTACTCATGATGTAAAGTGGGACTCTGCTAGCGATACCTGATATAAGGGGACACATATTCTGTTTAATCACCCTAATCTACTGTAGTGCAGCCTAATAAATACTAGTGTTTCCCTGGTCATGACACTTTGTGACAGACTGTCAGTTACCCACACACAGTGTTGACATTGTACCACTTGACTTTTTTTTTTACTGCGCTCTCAGGTACCAGCATGGTACCATGCATAGTTAGAACAGTTTATTCATATTTTGATTTCGGTTACCCACATGCCTTGCGATTCCAGTGTGATTTCAGTATTATTTGTGTGCTTCTTACAGGTCCTCCGATTTGTGTGTTTGGCATTAATTTGCCACATCCATCTGGCTTTTCTTTTGGCACTGTTTAGACTGTTTTCACAAATGGCAGGTGTTTTGAGCGCTGGTGATCCAGTAGTTTTTCCACAGGGTCTTGTTACCTTTTTTTCCAGTTAATTTTTTGCATTTACTCATCACTGTAGTCAATAATAAATGTGGACTAGACCTCACTAAGTATTAGAAAATCAATTAAATGTTCTTAAAACAAAACATTTTGAATGCAATTTTACTAGTACAATATATAGCCAGCTTAAGTTTTTCTTTCTACTATTATATAGCCAGCTTAAGCCAAACTAGGTGGATAGCAGAATTCCCCCTGCCAGGACATTATAGTCTGGCAGTGTTGGCATACACTGATCAGTGCCTGCAGCTGCTGATCGAGGAAAAATTTCCAAAATGTCCCCTTGATAGAAGTTGGTCAAACACAGTGGCGGCAGGTGAGTTTTTCTTTTGCGCGGCGCGGCACTGACAGCATCCCCCCTCTGGGAAGCTGGCGGCACTGCACTGAGAGTTACAGAAGAGGTCTTGGGCTAGAATTGTTGCTCTTGCTCTAACGCATGGGGCGATACCTCACATGTGTGATTTGATCGCCGTTTACATATGTGGGTGCGATTTATTTATGCGTTCACTTCTGTGCGCGAACATGCGGGATGGGGCGCTTTACTTTTTTGTTTTTTATGCTTTCTCTTTACATTTTTTTTTATCACTTTTATTCCTTTTATAGTGAATGTAAACATCCCTTGTAATATGAATAGTGCATGACAGGTCCTCTTTATGGAGAGATGTGGGGTCTTCTCTCCTTCAGGATGGAAAGACCGAGATAAAAAATAAACTCGGCCTTTTCACCTGCGTCCCCCGGCGTTACTTACTTCTGCCGGCCTGAATGTGACCTCATAATGTTACGCTTGGGCCTTCAAGGGTCATAGAGATGACTGGGGACCATCTGGTCACCAGAAATCTCTATGCTCAACTTCCGGCGGGGACTGATTCATTCTCCGGCTCGCCTATCGCACGGGTGAGTCGGTAGAAGCACCAGAGGGCGGTGTTGTCACCTCCCGCCACCTGTAAGAATGATCAGGCGGCTGAACTACCGCTATGATTGTTCTTATGATGCAGAGAATTGCCAGATAAACAAAATGATATCTGGATGACATCATTCAGATATCCCCACTCAAAGTCCAGGATGTCATATGACGTCCTTTGGCTGGAAGTGGTTAAATCTCCTTTCTCCTACGTTCACTGACAGACGCAGCTCTTCATTGACTTTGTGGGGTTTTATGTTCGTCCCACTAGGAGTTAACTAGGCAGGGAAAAGAAACAGCTGGCCCCTCCCCTGGGGGCCGTCCTCTCTTCCTACATCAAACCCCCTCATAGAATAGCTCTTCAGTTTCAATGCCTAGTTTGCAAGGAGTTGACCTGGCTTCCCTTCAGGGGAACTGCGGTCCTATTGTGACCATTTCTACTTTTATTTTTACTTTTATTTTTTATTTTTCTGCAATCAAGATGATTCTGTCTATCAAGAAGCCGGTCGGGGCATAGAGAGTCCTAGAGCTCTGTACTTTCCCCGACCTGGCCAACATGATGCGAAGCCAGTCCCGCTGTAGGGGACGCGCCGCATCTTGCCCGTTCCTTGCGGGCGGCCCGGGTGTAATGCCCTTGTTAGTGCCCTTTACCGATGCGACTGTGGGCCTGCAGCATACCGCCATGAGTGGGCGGAAAGTCTGCGTTTTGGGTGGCTACCGTGGCGTCGGACTGGTAAGTGAGCGCCCTGCTTTCCCCCCTTTTTAGGGGCATGAAGGGGGCCCGACGTCCTGCACATAAAAACTGTGATTTTCACACAAATTGTCCCGGGGTAGCCACTGGTGGGACACTATAGCTCCCTAACTTGCCCCCTGCCCCCCCCCCCCCCCCCCCCAGCACCACCGCGTTTGTCTGGGCCTTTTCGTCCGCATCGCAATGCGGCGACCGGACGCCATTTTGCGGCAGACCGCCACCATTTTGCCGTAGCCGCGGACGTTTTACGCCTATGGGGCTTTCCCTCTAGTGCTCTGAGCGGCCATTTTTGGTACTGCACGTTTCCTGAAGGGTGTGTTTGGCCTCATGCAATCTACACGTGGCTGCAGCTTCTCCCTTCTCCCTGGAAGCGGATTTTCTCAGTCGCCAGACGCTGGACCAGGGGGAGTGGTCCCTCCACCCGGAGGTGTTCATTTAGATTTGCCGCAGATGGGGGACGCCGGATGTGGATCTCATGGCGTCCCGGTTCAATCACAAAGTGAGAACCTTTGTTTCCAGAACGAAGGATCCGTTGGCAGTGGCCACGGACGCACTAGTGGCCCGCTGGAGCCATTATCGTCTCCTGTACGCCTTCCCTCCGATAAAACTGCTCCCAAAATTGGTACGCAGAATAATGATGGAGGGGATACCGACAATTCTGGTGGCCCCAGATTGGCCCTGGCGCACCTGGTATGCCGACGTGGTGCAAATGGTGGCAGACGCCCCTTGGCGGCTCCCGATGCGAGACGATCTTCTGTCTCAAGGACCCATATTGCACCCTGCTTTACCCTCGCTGGCTTTGACGGCTTAGCTGTTGAGCCCCAGGTGCTGAGGGATAGGGGGGTCGTCGACTCCGTAATCCCTACTCTGTTAAAAGCTCGCAAGTGCACTTCTCGTAAGATTTATCACCGCACCTGGAAGGCTTACATTGCTTGGTGTGAGGCGGAGGGCTATAACCCTTGCTCTTATGTCGTGTCCAGGGTCCTGACCTTTTTACAGCAGGGCCTGAATAAGAATTTGGCTTTGAGTACTCTCAAGGGCCAGATCTCGGCTTTGGCCATACTCTTTCAGAGACCTTTAGCTTCGCACTCTCTGATTCATACCTTTGTACAAGGTGTGCGACATGTGGCGCCTCGGGTAAGATCTCCGATGGCTCTGTGGGATCTGAATCTGATGCTTTCTGTTCTTTAGAAACCACCTTATGAGAAAATCAGGGAGGTTTCCTTACAACTTCTGTCGCAGAAGGTGGCCTTCTTAGTCGCCATCACTTCTGCCAGACGGGTGTCGGAATTAGCTGCACTATCGTGCAGGTCTCCTTATTTGATAATGCATAGGGATAAGGCAGTCTTGCGACCCTCTCCTTCTTTTCTTCCGAAGGTAGTCTCTTCTTTTCACATCAATGAAGATATTGTCCTGCATTTGTTGTGCCCTCGTCCATCGCACCCAAAGGAGTTTGAGTTGCATGCCTTGGACGTAGGGAGGGCCTTTACGGGTGTACTTGGCTGCTACAGCTCCCTTTCCAAAAGCTGACACCTTGTTTGTTCTGCCAGAGGGCCCGCGTAAAGGATTGGCGGCCTCTTCGGCTACGATTTCTCATTGGATTAGAAAAACTGTGATCCATGCATATTCTGTTCGGGGCAAGGTTCCCCCTTTTCCGGTCACGGCTCACTCTACCCGGGCGATCAGTACTTCCTGGGCTTTCAGACACCAGGCATCGGTGTCCCAGGTGTGCAAAGCGGCCACTTGGGCCTCGGTTCACACTTTCACTAAGTTTTATAAAGTTGATGTGTTTGCATCTTCGGATGCTGCTTTTGGCCGCAAAGTTTTGCAGGCGGCGGTGTAGGCGCGACTGGCGCTTCCTCAGAGGTTCAGTTGGGTACAGTTGTTAGCGTTTACCCACCCCTCTTTTTTGACACAGCTTGGGGACGTCCCCACAAAGTCAATGAAGAGCTGCGTCTGTCAGTGAACATAAGGAGAAAAAGGGATTTTATTAAAACTCACCGTAAAATCCTTTTCTCAGAGTTCACTGACAGACGCAGCACCCACCCCTCTGGGCTCTGTTTCTATACGGCTTGTGTACGAACTGAGGAGCTATGCTATGAGGGGGTTTGATGTTGGAAGAGAGGACGGCCCCCAGGGGAGGGGCCAGCTGTTTCTTTTCCCTGCCTAGTTAACTCCTAGTGGGACGAACATAAAACCCCACAAAGTCAATGAAGAGCTGCGTCTGTCAGTGAACTCGGAGAAAAGGATTTTACGGTAAGTTTTAATAAAATCCCTTTTTGTAGCATAAAAGAAACACATAAAAAAGTAGCCATACAGTAACTGGTATGGTGCTCGATCTGCAAAAATGAAACGATATGAGTGGCAATAAACACACCCCTCCTATTCCAGTGATGGAGAACCTTGGGACCCCAGATGTTTTGGAACCACATTTCCCTTGATGCTCCACAACACTGCAGAGGGCATGAGCATCATGGGAAATGTAGTTCAAAACCATCTGGGGTGCCAAGATTCGCCATCACTGTCCTATGCCATCATAATCATAATACTGTTAATAATTTACACTTTAGAATCCAATGTTTCCGATGTAAAATCACAGTTGGAAGTACATAACACTCCCACTATATCTAATAACTTGTACGCAAAAACACAAACTAGGAACAGAACAAGTTGATCACCAAGATCTTTTCATAAACAGACTAAAAAAATTATATAAATTTGACCATAGCTAAGAAACTAGAGCTGATGCTGTATAGTCAATGCAAGTTTCTGAATCAGCGCCCCACATATACCCCAAGAACAGGTCTGAAAAGCACAGAGAAAAATGTTTATTTTGTTGGACCGTCTTATTATTTATGTCACTGAACCATATATTGCCTTTGTCTTCTGAGACCCTGTACAGAGCAAGGACCGTCAGCATATGGCATTATAAGAAATACAAACCATAGCCTGAGTTGCTCAGTCTGTGTTACATAAAGGGTGGTTGTTATAATGACATAATAAAATATTAGATCACACACGGTACAATAGGAACAAGAGCCCTGCTGAAATGAGTTTTAATCCTGCTGTGCCAGACACAGCCGCTCATCACACACTGACAGCAGGAAGTGAGCAATGATTGTCAGCGTATGACCAGGTCACCATTCGCTGTCTTCTCTCACTGCGTGAGCAACGCAACCGGGCGGAAGGAAAGGAACTGCAATGGATTCATTCACTGACAATTAGTGCTGACTTCCAGCTGTCTATGTGTGACTTTCTGCTCATCCAGTGTGTTTGGTGGACTATAGAGGGGCAAGGTGTCCCCGAGTGTCCAAGACATCCTAAGGCAAGGCACCCATCTTGCCTCATTATAGTGGGTACTAGGTCAGGAAGGGTCACCTCCTGGTGATGGCTTATCTTGGAGAAAAAAAATAGCCACAAGGCAAGGCTTTCAAACCGATCTAATCAGTCATTCCCCACCAAGGATAGTTGGCTGGAGGGTATCTGCTGCCATAGACACAAGACTGTCATCTGAAAGACGGTCAAAACGTGCTATCACCCTACATGAGTGACCAAGCTGAACACGAAGCATGCTCAAGAGATGTAATATATTTTGCCTACATTGGTGTAGGCAAAATACATTACATCTCTGGAGGATGCTACCTTTAAAAGTTTATTTTAACATATAGTGCAACTTAAAGTATATATAAACCAAAGAGCAAAAAAATATATATTGCAGCTTAACTGTCTTTTACCTGGTGATCCTCCCAGAAACACATTTCTAGGGTGACAACACTCACTCACTGTAATCTCTCTATGGAGGAGCATCATCACCCTAGAATGGGAAGTATGTTAGGACTCTCTCTCCCGCCGTATCTCCATAAGGTTCACACCTATGCAATTTTTTGTGCGTTTTGCAGCTTGCAGAAACACACTACAGTCCATTTAACATGGTTTCCTATGGTACATATTCACATCTATGTGTTTTTCAGCCACTGCTTTTTTGAAAGGGTCAGGAACTTTATTTCCCACAGCAAATTGCGTTCTGCACTTTTACATGCATTTTGGGTTTTGCGTCTCTTTAACAGACTGAATACCTGGTTGATAAGGAGCGGGCTGGGAAGCCGGCCACTGCATCCTTAGCAATGGATAAGGCATCAGCAATAAAAAAATCGGGAACCCCCCCCCCCCCAGTCCATACCAGGTCCTT
>BLSH010234735.1:40822-55192 GCA_018402905.1 Glandirana rugosa | reverse complement strand
TGGTGATCCTCCCAGAAACACATTTCTAGGGTGACAACACTCACTCACTGTAATCTCTCTATGGAGGAGCATCATCACCCTAGAATGGGAAGTATGTTAGGACTCTCTCTCCCGCCGTATCTCCATAAGGTTCACACCTATGCAATTTTTTGTGCGTTTTGCAGCTTGCAGAAACACACTACAGTCCATTTAACATGGTTTCCTATGGTACATATTCACATCTATGTGTTTTTCAGCCACTGCTTTTTTGAAAGGGTCAGGAACTTTATTTCCCACAGCAAATTGCGTTCTGCACTTTTACATGCATTTTGGGTTTTGCGTCTCTTTAACAGACTGAATACCTGGTTGATAAGGAGCGGGCTGGGAAGCCGGCCACTGCATCCTTAGCAATGGATAAGGCATCAGCAATAAAAAAATCGGGACCCCCCCCCCCCCCAGTCCATACCAGGTCCTTCACTACAAAGCGCACTCCTGTGATCTACAGGAGAAGTACAGCCAAACAAGCTTTGCCTGTACTTCACCTTTAAGCTTCATTCAAAGGAGGTGACATTGTCAACTGGCACAAAATTTCTTCAGTTGCATAAGAATGAACATTTTATTTGGCTCTTTCCTTGCTGTCAAAGTTTCATGCCTCATCCTGCTCCTTTACATCAGCCAGATAACCTGCAATATACACTATATTGTCAAATATACACTATATTGGCTTTACACGCACATGAACTTTGATGGCATCCCAGTCTTAGCTTCAACTCTTCTGCCAACAAGGTTTAGGAGTGTCTATGGGAATGTTTTACCATTCTTCCAGAAGCGCATTTGTGAGGTCAGGCACTGATGTTGGATGAGAAGGCCTGGCTCGCTGTCTCCGCTCGAATTCATCCTAAAGGTGTTCTATTGGGTTGGGGTCAGGACTCTGTGCAAGCCAGTCAAGTTCCTCCACCCCAGACTCGCTCATCCATGTCTTTATGGACCTTGCTTTGTGCACTGGTCCAAATCATTTGGTGGAGGGGGGATTGTGGTGTGGGGTTGTTTTTCAGGGGTTGGGCTTGGCTTCTATGTTCCAGTGCAGGGAACTCTTAAGGCGTCAGCATACCAAGACATTTTGAACAATTTCATGCTCCCAACTTTGTGGGAACAGTTTGGGGATGGCCCCTTCCTGTTCCAACATGACGGCTCACCAGTGCACAAAGCAAGGTCCATAAAGACATGGATGAGCGAGTTTGGGGTGGAGGAACTTGACTGGTCTGCAGAGAGTCTCATCTCTAAGTCCTAAATGCCATTCTCATAGGGGTGATTTCAGACAGCTGATGTGGAGATGTCCGAAACGTAAGCGTTGCTGGACCTAGGTGGTACACACTATTTCATTAGTCGCCCAAATTACTATACCTACTAATCGCCTAGTATGTCTACTGGGCACATTAGACCCTGACTCATTTCCATCAGGTACATATATAATAGTATCTCGTCTTTTATACCCTGCTCGTAAACTGATCGCTAGATACTGGATGGCTCCCACTATCCCGACAGTAAAACAATGGATAGATTATGTTAACTCCTTGCTATTGGGTGAACAACTTGCTTATCGACATCGGAAAGCCTTACTCAAGTTTCAATTAGTATGGCAGAGAAAGCTGGACACACCAGCTTTAGCGCCCCCCCAAAATTAGTGATGGACAGGCTACTACTGCTGTGAGTACCACTTTTGGTGATAGCAATGGTATTTTGTTCTATGTTGAACCCACCTAACGGAAACTGTGTAAAGGTAGGATTTTTTGTGGGGTATGTTTAGTAATCCCTGAGATGTTGCTCATTGTGTACCACTCATCTTACTTACCTACTCAGTGGATTCCTTCTGCACTGTTTTGTATACATGTATTGCTATATTTCATGTTGGTTTGGACGTTCTGTCTGTTTCTCCTTTTTGACTGGTACTTCTATGCGAGAATGTACACCCCATTTAATAAGCGTGATACGTAATGTAAAAAAAAAAAAAATTCTCTTTCCCGACCTTTATTATCAATAAAAGAGTTCGGATTTAAAAAAAGAAAAAACTTGACTGGCCTGCACAGAGTCTTGACCACAACCCAATAGAATACCTTTAGAAAAATTTAAAGCGAGGACTGTGAGCCAGGCCTTCTTGTCCAACATCAGTGCCTGACCTCACAAATGTGCTTCTGGAAGAATGGTGAAACATTCCCATAGACACACTCCTAAACCTTGTGGACAGTTTTCCTAGAAGAGTTATAGCTGCAAAGGGTAGGCCAACTGAATATTGAACCCTACGGACTAAAGGCCCGTACACACAATGCAAATTTCAGACGAAATTTCAGTTTGATGGCCTGTTGTCCGAAATTCTTACAGTTAGTATGCTGCTTTCGACAGCCGATTTTGATTTTTTTTCAGACGACAAAAGCTGGATGTGCAGGCTATAAAAAAATTTTCGTACGGCAACTCAAGTTACGATTTTCATATCATTAGTATGGTTTTCATATGAAAAAAATGTACGATCACGACTACGCATGCTCAGAAATGGAAAAATACATACAAAGCTATTCAACACATTACATCTCTTCTGAAGTTGAATTTGGTCATACAAACATTTTCGTATTGTTAGTACGCTCTTCACTTTCGACATGAGACAAGCATCCAACAAAAAACGGACGTTCTGTCATCTGAAATTCGCATCGTGTGTATGAGGCTTAAGACTGGAATGCCATTACAGTTTGTGTGTGTAAAGGCAGGTGTCCCAATACTTTTGTCAATATAGTGTATATCTATTTCATGTATAATTACAAAGAACCTGTGCTATACAGTGTCCATATAGATCACTGCCTGCAAATCAAAGCCGGGGGTGACTGTTTGGAAAAGATATGGTCCTAGTATTGCCGAAATAGAAGAGTAAAACTGGCAGAGGTCATATTTACAGCATGTGGAAGGAGAAATGCAGCCTATATACACAGTCTGTTCTGTAATGAACAATAGACCTTTTCCTTTCTCTGGGTAAACCATTATTGCATCAATGTTTAACCACAGAGAAACCTCTACACCGCAGATAAAATACTTTTATTTTCCACAGCAACATACAGATGCCTCTTTAGGATGTCAAATTTTAAGAGCTCTCTGGCATTTTTACTGCCTGGCCATTAACCTTACAGAGTAGAAAGGATTGTCTTCAGTATTCCAGCCACGATGGCTGTAACTCTGGATAAATTTGTACACTGTACTCCCACGTGTTTGGCCTCCCCGGAGAATTCTGGGTAATACCGGGGCGCTCTGTAGAGCGTATTTCTGGAAATGTGGTTACACAGTATACAAAAGACAGAACAATCAGTAAGTATTTGTAGGACAAGTGAAGGCATGGGTGTGCTGGAGCCGCCTGTAGACACGAAAGGACAGCCACTTCATGCATCTGCTTTCAGCTGCAGTGAATGCCTTTCCATTGACATTAATGTGTCTTAAAAATTGTTCTTGCAGGAAGCTGGAGTTGTCACTTGTGCCTGAGACAACTGAAGGAAAAAGCATCGGCCTACATCACACTGACCTAGAAGGACAAGCACCAAGAGGACATAGATCACTGACTCCCTCAGACTGGTCTTACCTATTCCCAGAATCCTCTACTTCTCTCATTTCCACACTGCGGTCCTCACCCCTCCTCATTCGAGGGGTTTAAAGTAGTTTTATTGGTTCTGCTGTGTGACAGTACTACATTTTGCTCTTATTTATTTCTCTGGCAATCTCCTCCAGGTTAGTGGTATTGTGATCTCTGCTAAACATTTCTCAGTTTGACCTTTTAATACAAATATTCTGCAAACTAAAGCCCAGAGAGATTGAACACCAAGTCATACAGGCTCATTTGATATGTCATACAGATGGGGCTATGACATACATTATTATGGCTCTTTACAGCTGATTTGTTTTTCCAAATTGTGGTTCTCATTTAAAGCACTTCATATCATTTTGATCTGAAATGGGAAAGAATTGGGTATGATTTATAAATTGTCCCATCCTTACTCACAATCTTTTCCCCACCCTGGACCAAAACTACAAAGTGCCACAAAACACTGCCTGGGATAATGCGACATTCCCGGCAGACCTCCTAAGAGTAACTATGCATGGGCAGATGCCATTAAAGTATGGTAAGGAAACTTGCCTGGCCCTACTCCCAAAGCCAGGTCAATCTTCCCCCTGTCCTGGACCAAAGCGCCTGGATATGTTAATGTTTAAATTCCCTGAAAGTATTGGAATGGGTGTATTTTATAGTCTGCTCTTATCTTGCAATCCCTGGGCCCCTATTAAGCCCCTCAGGCTAAGCTTGTACTACGGGCCTCCACTTCTGCCCAAGTTGAAATGAAACCCCTGTTGAGGCCCATTTTGAGATCATTGGAACTGCATGCTGTACCAAGCTTTATCAGTGCCCAGCAGGGTTGCCAACCATCAGTAAATTAATGGAAAGTTTGTAAAATCTGCTAATTTTACATATGTCTGTAATGGACATTCATGGACAGATGTAAAAAGCATAGACTTTACAAACTGTCCATGAATTTACTGATGGTTGGCAACCCTGGTGCCCAGGACAAATGTGGCAGTAGATGCTGGAAGTTCCTGAAAGTTTTGTTATGATGGACAAATAGATAAGCAGAGCGTAGACACTTTGGCTGGTGTGCCAACTTTCACAATATCATTTACCTGAAACTTTTACCACCCCGTTGGTTAGTTTTTGCCAGGTAGGCCTTTACATCCTAGTGACATGTTTTTTAACTGATTTATATTGTATGGCTCAGTTGTTTGCAGGTAATAGAGCAGATTCAAATATCTATCCTTGTCCCATGTCATTGTGGTAATGAGCAATGTTATGAGCGCTCATTATTTCTTACAGTTTTTTGTTTTGGTGGATAGTCCAAGTGCCATTCTTTCCCATCTGTCATGCATAGTCAGCTTGTCGCTTTGATCCAGGGCGGGGAGAAGATTGACCCGGCTTTGGGAGTAAGCACAGGCAAGTTTCCTTAGCACTTTTCAATGACATCTGTCCATGCATAGTCACCCTTAGCAGCTGAGGTCTGTCAAGAATGGCATATCATCCCAGGCAGGTGTTTTGTGCCACCTTGTAGCTTTGGTCCAGAGTGGAGAGTATTTTGATTAAACTTTGGGAGTGAGAGCAAGCAAGATCCCTTACCATTCTTCAATGACATCTGTCCATGCATAGTTGCAGCTGAAGTCTGCCAGGAATATCTTATCTCAGGCAGGTGTTTTGTGCCACCTTGTCACTTTGGTCCAGGGTGGGAAAAAGATTGATCCAGCTATGTCAGTAAGGGCAGGACAATTTTCTTACCACTCTTCACAAACATCTGTCCATGCATAATCACCCTTTACAGCTATGGTCTGCTGGGAACGTCTCATGATCCCAGATACTTTGTTGCTTTGGTTCAGGGTGGTGTTGAAAATATTGATTATACTTTGGGAGTAAAAGCAGGCAAGTTTCTTTACTACTCTGAAACCTGCCCTTGCATAGTTGTAGCTGAGGTCTGCCAGGAATATCTCAGGCAGGTATTTTGAGTCACCCTGTCCCTTTTTTAGTCCAGGATGGGTAGAAGTTAGACCTGGCTTTGGGAAAAAGGATAGCAAGTTTCCGTACCTCTTTTCAATGACATCTGTCCACCTCTGTCACCTTAGCAGCTAAGGTCTGCCAGGAACGTCAAGGTGTTTTGTGCCACCTTGTCGCTTTGGTAAAAGGTGGGGAGAAGACTGACCTGGCTTTGGGAGTAAGGGCAGGCAAGTTTCCTTACCACTCTTCAATGACATCTGTCCATGCATCGTCAATGACATCTGTCCATGCATAGTCACCTTAGCAGCTAAGGTCTGCCAGGAACGTCAAGGTGTTTTGTGTCACCTTGTCGCTTTGGTCCAAGGTGCGGAGAAGACTGACCTGGCTTTGGAAGTAAGGGCAGGCAAATTTCCTTACCACTCTTCAATGACATCTGCCCATGCATAGTCACCCTTAGCAGCTGAGGTCTGCCAGGAATGTCTCACCATCCCAGGCAGGTATTTTGTGCCAGGCATTTCCTACCCTCTTCCATTTTCTATTAATGTCTGTTAGATTCGTCAGGTTGTACCTCCTCCAATGCCTGGCCAACAATCCATAATGAGCTGTTAACTTGGTGCTCAAATCCTGATCAGGGTTTGCATTTACTGACATTTTCTGTAAGTTGGTTTCACAGCTGCAGACTGCTGTAACAACAACATCACTAAATGGTGAGATGCATCTTCAGTTTGGCAGAGTCTGCTTATGGATTCTGCTTTATATAACTATGTACATTTGAAACCCCAGACCACGCTGGGAATATAGATATATGTATGTCTAATAACAAAACCCATTATGTGTAAATATACATGTCTGTACTATAAATCCCACTCTCACAACTAGCCTTGTTTAGCCAAGTGAGGGAAGAACTGTCTTAGCCAGTCTGTGTTGCCCCACAACAACCATCGGACTCTCCTTTTGCAGCACAGGATAATAAAAAGAAGAATCTTATTGGTTGCTGCACAAACTGGCTGAGATATTTCTTGCTTAGATACTTTGATAGAAGGGACTGATTGTCTGTTATTGAACAAGGTTAAGAGCAAACAAAACCAGACCACAGCAACCAATCAGCAGTCATCTTTCACTGCTATGGCTGCCGTAACCTAACGAAAATTGAACTCCAGTTGGCTGCCATTGGTTAGTACTTATCATTGGTATTTGCTCTGCTTTGTTAAATAAGCCCACCCATGTCCACCACCTGTCCTCTTGCTCCTTGTCTCCTGACTCTTGGGGCAGTGGCATTGGGCAAGGGAGATACAGTTTATTGTATAATGGATTACACAGACCACAGTTCTGCAGTTTCAGTGTTTGCATCGAAGGGGCCTTCATAGTTCTGAAAGCTTGCATTTAAATTCTGTTAGCCAGTAAAGTGAACCAGTTTATTCCCATCCCTTTTTGCTTTCACCGACGGCTAATACAGTACAAGGCTTTGCTGCTCGTAATTGAATGAAAAACTTGCGTTCATTCTGTGAATTAACATCCACATTCCTACTGAAATCTCAGATTCATCAATATTCCCTGAGAACCTGGTTAAACAATGCACAAATCTTGTATCAGCTTATATCAGCTGTGACCCCTGAGATAGCTCCTGGTTGGGGAGCCGGGGTCCGTATTGTTCTAGACTCACTGGGGTGTGGGGGGGTGGGGGGACATGACCTTTTTTTACGTACTTTATGTTAATTGGTGGTGATGCAGGTATGCTGAATGAATGATGAGTATGTGTTAGCAAGTGTGTGTTATATACAAAGGAAAACACAAAGCACTTAGCTGACTGAGAGCCTGAAGAAGGAAAAGTGATGGTTCTTGCTGGTCAGACACACATGTTGTTTTTGTTCCTTATTACACAATAAATGCACCAAAATGATTATTCAAGAGAGCACTCCAGGTAAGACAAAATTCAGTCTGTTTTCTGTCAATGTATTGCCTGTATTTGCATTTTGTTTTGGATATAATGATTGGAGGGAAAGGTTTTGGTCCTACAGCAAACAGAAGCCTGCTTTCAAACTGCAACATCATTCTGCTTCTGCTACAGATACAAACTAGCCAATGCATACAATTAGACCATGCACTGGGTTCTAATTGTAAACCAAGCCTTTCCTATGAGATATATGAGATATGCCATTGCTGACCTCCTGAAAAAGCTAATTGTCAAGCTGTTATACTGACCTACTTGCTTCAGTACTGGCCTTGCCTGGTACAAGTATGCAAACCAGAAAAGTCAGAAGTTCCATCAATATACTTATTCACGGGTAGTGGTTCCAAGTATTTAAGCCAGAGAACGACTAGACAGCCAGGCAACCAGCCTATGCAGAATTGGAAGTCAGCAATGGCAGCCGAAATGGTTCACTTAGGAAACATCTCCTTTTCATGATTTGTGCATCTGCCCACTGATCTACAGCCATCAGTGCTGGTTTTTATTATAAAAGCACATACTGTACAACACTATTATATATATGTTTACTCTTATTACAGCAAACACTACAAGATACCCCCTGCTACCATTACTGGTCAGAAAAGTGTCTTCGCTCTTCTCTGATTGAGTTTCACTCTTGCACTGGGGTCTGACTTTCTGTCAAAGTACAACCCCCCCTAGTGGTCATTAAAACAGTCTCATTGGTCATTGGCAGTAGATTAGTTAGAGTTCACTAGACACATTGATTGCTGTAATCCTTGCAGGAATAAGATGCAACACATGTTCAGCAAACATCACTCTTGTACTGGGGTCTGACTTTTCCTGACTTTCTGTTAAAGTGCAACCCCCTAGTGGTCAGTGAAACAGGGTAATTGGTACACTATCCTCCACTCAAAATTAAAGCAGTAGATTGAACAGAGTTTACTAGACATATTGCCTGCGTAGGGTCTAGATAATGGGTAGACATTACAATTTGAGTATTAAAGAACACAATTATGATAACCAAAATGATAGAAGTATAACATTTTAGGATGATACGCTTAAGCTATTTTTGATCCAAGGCTCAGGTTGTACTGGGGGCCTCCAATGACGGGGGAGCTTACTAACCAACAAACTTATACTTACCTCCATTCCTCTCCATTCTCACTGAGTTGTTCCACTGTAGCGGTCAAACAAAACATGGATTGCTGTGGTGTGGAGGATCATGTGACCTCCCGTGAGGATGCAGTGCTTGGACCCAACACTGTCCTCACCTCGTGAAGAAGATGATGTCATCAACCATGTGTAAGCTTTGACACCATCCAGCACAGAGCTTATATAAGTGTTGACTCCCAGAGCAAAAGAGTCTAGTGAAGAGGAATATAAAGAGGGAGTCTGCTACTTTGCCCTGGATGGCCTCTTTAATCTTGATTTGGGCCAAAGTTGAGTATCCATGTATATCCTGGGCCAAGGATCCAATGGGCTCCACTGAGCCACTGGAATCAGTTTAGTAACCAACACAACAGGTACATGCACACAACACAAGGTGCCTACCCTTCAGCACTGCTGTTTCCTCAGAAACATTTCAGGCCAGGTCAAGTTTATTTAAAGAGACCCTGTTGTCAAATCATTCATTTCAACAAAAAAAAATGCATCCCATAAGATTATATGTGCATTTAATGCATTTTATGTATGTTATTTACCTGACAAAAATGTCCTTGCATAGACATGAAAAACCCTGAGACTGCTGCTGGGTGCTGCTATCTTGGATGTTAAGTCTGCAGCCCCAGCAAACTCAAAGCTGTCACTCAGGTGACACTTCATAGTATTCTCTTTCGCTCCTTTCCCAGCAGCTACATAATAATTAAATGCAAGTAAGTATTTTAAAATAGTTAATTTGTCAGTACTATTACCTGCATTTTGGTAGCAGGGTCTCTTTAAAGGACATTTCCAGACGTGCAGTTTATGGTGTGAATGCATTAAAACAGGAATTTCTATACATTTTTGTATGTCACAAAAGACATTAGAGCAACTGAGCTGAGGCTTTTATTGCCTTTACAGTGTGTGTACTAAGGGTACAGGGATGTGTTTAATTTGCAGTGTCAATCACAATTAATAAACAATTGCCCCTTCTCCATCTATGGTTCCAAATTTATGAGGAATATGTTAAATTCCTAAAATGTTTACATATTTGCTTATGTGATTGGATTAGTACAATGTAGTACAATGTGTATATACTTTAGTAGATTTCAGGGTGACAGAGGACACCCTAGACTACTTTCCTTATATGTAACTACAAAGAAAGGCACACAGGGAACCCCCTGGAACTTATAGAAGTCCGTAAGACCCTTTTAGCCACATGCATTGGTGGAATGTACCCTCCACTTTGTCTCCTCATCCAAAGAAGGCTTGTAAGGTACTCTTCTCTTACCAAATCTGTATACAAAATTTTATTAAGGCCTACAAAGAAAGATTATGAAATTCATGAAGTTTATTTTATAACATGCAAAGAAAGTAAAAATGTTTCTCTTAAGGATTAAGATTCTGCTTCTGCTACTTCTGCTTAATTATTGTTGTAATATAAAGGATCTGAGATTGTACCTATAACAGAGCACAGATTGTGTTCTATCTATATATTTGACTATTTACACTAAGCATCGCCCACTTTTCTGAGATCCGCCCCTGAGGGGTTCACAGCTCCCCATTCTGCATTTGTTTGGTATATTGTCTGGCCTTAATAAAGCTTTGTGTATTTTTTTATAACAAGATTAGAAGTATTTGTACTTTCACTATTCAGAAATCCTTTTTAACATTTTTATATTCTTGCATGGATTTTTTTTTCTAATAAATTGTTGCTTCCTCCCCCTGATCCTTATAAATAAGTATTAGCTAGGAAATGATTTACTGTATATAAGGAGAACATTTGTGGCTGATCCCTCGGAAGGGCTCTCATGTACTTTCTATATGCTGTAGACATGTGGGTGTTGTGAGTGTTAGAATATCTCAGCATGTAGCTGGGAATCAATTTAATGGGACACTATCATGAGGAATAGTTTGGGTGTTTTCTTACTTTATATTTAAATTTATGCTGAGCACCGAAAATCAGACTTGTCTTTCTCCACCTTACTGACATAACATGCGTAAGCTTGCCATTACGAAGCTTCTAACTGTCCTTCATTTCCAGACATTTTGCCCGGGAGCTGGAAATATCTGTTCTTTGAAACTGGCCAAATGTAGTGCAAAGTTTTTCTGGGTTATTTTCGACATGCAAAATTCAATCCTTTGCATACTTTACAGCTCTTGGTCCTTTTACATGTAATGGTAAGAATTATTTACAATGCTGACAAATTTTGCAAACCAGTGGTTCTGTGTAAGGAAGGCAGGTCTAGATGCTCCTAGTGGTTCCTGCAAATTGTTTTGAAATGTCAGTATCTATACTATTATTGCCTGTAGCAACTATTCACATATTTTTCTACATACTGTATTTGGGCTTGCACAAAGAAAAATTAATTTGGGCTTCTAATTAATTGCTGTGGGCAAATTCGCCAGATTCCAGGGACCCAGGAATCTGCAGAAGAGAAGTTTGGGAGAGACACCCATAGTGACCAGTCAGAGTTTAGTTGTCTTTTTTCGTTCTATTTTGTAGACTGTACTAGTAGAAATGGGAGCTGGAATGTGATTGTTTTTTTTCTATAGGGCCATCATATTTTGGATTGCGTTACTATAAGGTGAACAGTAAGGTCCCATTCACACCTGAGTGTTTGGCGGCTTGAACCCCAAAACTCCAAAAGTCTCAACAAACCAAATCCCATGATTTTAAGTTGTGGCCATTCGTATATGAGCAATTAGGTGCCTGTAGCCCAGTGTCTAACACTCTAAAAGGTACATGAGCTACTTCTGAAGCAGAATTGGCTCCTTAGACTTTCATGAGAGTGCCTATAAATGCCCAAAAGTTGCATTTCTGTGCATTTTTTCCGGAGTATTTCAAGCACATCTAACCCTGTAAGAGCTAGTCTGATACCCCTACTGCTTTGCGTTAACTAAAACTGAAATATGGAGTATTGTGTGGGAGAGCTTGTGAAAAAAAAAGAAGAGGTACAATCCCTAAAGAGTCAATAATTAGAAAAGCAAAACTGAAATACCTGAAGCTTAAATACACATGTTAACATTTTAAATCTGTTGCTAATACATTTATGTGTAAAAGATGTCTTTGCATAGACATCCATAAACCTTGAATGCAAAAATGCTCAACTAATAACACCTATAAATTGCTCCGCTCAGGTGTGACTCCAGCCTCAATCAAGATTGATCTATGGTTAGAAATACAAAGCATATCTGTGTACAAATCAGTCCCATGGGCATAGTTGACAACTCTCCCATACACGGCTCTAAGATTGTTTATTGATTGTTGCCTCCTCCAGTAAGTGGGGTTATTATAAGTGTTACACAGACATGGACAAAATGCTTTGCACCCAACCTTTATGTAGCTTTTTTCAACCAGGGTTCGGTGGAATGGTAGGGTTACTACAGAGGTTGATAGGGATTCCTTGAGCAAGGAGCTTTCTGGCCACTCACCACCATTGTAAGGAACTTTCTTTCCACTGTAAACCAAAGTTAGGAGCATCGTTCCTAATGACCACCAATGTAAAAGATAGTCTTCCCACTGACCATTAATGTAAAAAACATTCTTCCCACTCACCACCAATGTAAGAAGCTTTCATACCACTCACCACCAATGTAAAAAAACTTTCATACCACTCACCACCAATGTAAGGAGCTTTCATACCACTTAACACCAATGTAAGGAGCTTTCATACCACTCACCTCCAATGTCGGGAGCTTTGTTACTGCTGACCATCATGCCATGAGTTGTAGTTAGGTAAGTATTTACTAGCTGGGGTTCCCTCAGACAGGAATGTTATTTGAAGGGTTCTTCAATGTAAGGCATCTTATTTATGACTCCTTGAACTTCTTGGGGGGGTGGGGTTTCAATAGAGAAAAGCAAAGGATTGTTGTGGTTGCATAGAAGATAGACAATCTCCAAATGTGATCATGACCTCCTCTGGTAACCCTTAACAGCTCAATCCTTGCACAAGTGTCTCATTGGGTCTTTTAGTTCAGGGATGGGACACTACCACTAACATTGTTGAGCTTTAAATTACATCCTGAATACATTGGCCTACTGCTGTACAAATCAAGCCATAGCTTTCAGACCTGTTGTTTGTGCCTATCTAGCATTGTAATGGCTACAAGTGTTCTGTAGAGCAATCATGGTATTCAACATGCAGTCTTTTCAGCCAAATATATATGTTGATACAATAAGAAGATGACTGTGGCTTTAGCATTATCTCAGGGAAACAATAGTTAACATTTGGGAAAACCCATTTCAGATGATTGATCTTTTTCCTCCCGGAGATCCACTAGCCCAGAGTTGTCTGTAGTGCTCACTGACATATGACCGTTTTCTGATCCTAGGGTTATCAGCCATATTGGGCCCCGTTAATCTCATGGCTATGGATAGGCCAAGAAGGATAAGAGCTGCAAAGTTGGTATGGGCAATAAAGAAGCAGTCTTTTCAGACAGTTGGCTATATTAGGCCCTGAATTCTAACAGTGTAATGTATTTGTTGCCTACAGTGGCCAGGCCCCTTATCGGATTTGCAATGGTTAAACATAACAGTTGGGTCATTGTCAATGAGGAGGAGAACAAAGAGGCTTTTTTATGGTTAAGAAAATAAAATGAACCACATACTGTATATAGAACTGCATCTTTTTTTCATGATAGTGTCCCTTTAAGGCTACAACATGTGACTGGAATTACAGCCATGATAACCCCATTGGAAGGGGTAATAGGATTTCCTGACTTGTAAATATTAGACTCAAACATAAAATGCATTGCTAAAGGTAAGAATAATAACAGCATTACCCAATTTTCTAAATCAACAGCAATTCTCGGTGTGGGAGACCACATAGAAGGTGGCCTGACAATAGGGCTACATAGCTATAGCCCTTGTGGCCGTATTAAATATTACAAGTCACGTGATTTTATTTGATGCCATTTTTCTGTCTGTTTTTGGATAAAACCCTGGGACTGTTTTATACGACCACCAAAGCGAAGGGAGGGTGTGATCAGCACTTTGCAGACAGCACTTTGTAGAGACAATAGGAGGCAACTATTTTGTAACCGGCCCTCCATGTTTAAAAATGGCTTCCAAGGCACCCAGACAGAACCTCTTTTCCAGGCAGTCAGTGTTAAATAATTGCCAAAATCGTTAAGCTTTTTTTTTTTCTCTCTGGAAGTAGACCCTGTGAAATGTTGTATCTTATAGGCGGACAATGGATTCCTTTTTTTGTTTTGCTTTAACCACCAACCACTCCTTTAGAACAACTGTCAGTTGTGTTAATGTTTCTATATGACAAATAAAATACGGACAAGAGAGAATTTTGCACAGATGTACGTGTTACTTCAAAGGTGCTGCAAAACCTGATGTAAAAAAAGCTAAACTTTAAAAAGTATAAAAAAAATGTAATTAAAAAAATGAAAGTTTGTGGTGGGATTTGACCTGCCAAGCATTTGATATTTTGCCGCGGTTCGGCTGTCTGTAACGTTGTTGTGATTTCTTTCTGTCGCTTGCATTAGTGAGATCAATTGTTATCGTGTGTTAATAAATCATGGAATTAAAGTCTGTGTTTGAGAGTCTTTTTTTTTTTTTTTTCAATTTATGATATTGCCATACCACCATACTAAAAACACTGTAATGCCCTAAAGAGAATCTGTCATATTGTAGTGAGAGTGGTGAGTGTGAACTAGTCCAAGAACTTTTTTTGCCATTTTTCCAACGACAGGTTGAGATTATATACCCTGTTTTGTTACTGTTGACATTCAAACTTTGAAAGTAAAAAAA
>BLSH010234735.1:1109-11302 GCA_018402905.1 Glandirana rugosa | reverse complement strand
ACCAGCACTGAGATAGAGGACACTGACACCAGCACTGAGATAGAGAGAACTGACACCAGCACTGAGATAGAGAACACTGACACCAGCACTGAGATAGAGGACACTGACACCAGCACTGAGATAGAGGACACTGACACCAGCACTGAGATAGAGAGAACTGACACCAGCACTGAGATAGAGAGCACTGACACCAGCACTGAGATAGAGAGCACTGACACCAGCACTTTAAAGCTCTTAATATATGCAATGTATACATTTAATTTTTTTAAGCGGAGTTCCACCCAGTTTAAAGTCAGCAGCTAGAAAAAGTGTAGCTGCTGATTTTTAACAATCGGACACTCATCTGTCCCTGGCTCCAGCGATTTGGTCGCCCGATGGCTCGCTCTTCTCCCCCTCCCCTCGGTGGCGCCGGGCATGCACAGCGCATGCGCGAGTCGCGCTGCACCTTGGGATGGCCAATGTATCTTCTGGGACCTGTGACGTGTCCCAGAAGATCGCCGAAAGGGAGGGGGGAAGGTGAACATCCTTCCGGAGCCGCGACTCTAGGAGAGGAAGTGGACCTGAGACCCTATGAAAACAGAGTCTCCGGTCCCCCCCCCCCCAAAAAAAAATAACATGCCAATTGTAGCATGTCAGGGGGTCACCTTCCCACTTCCCTTTTGGGTGGAACTCCACTTTAAATTATTTTCCCATTATGGGTGTGAGAGGGGCCTCATGTCTAGGTTTTGCCTAAAGCCTCACAAAGTCTAGATCCGCCTCTGGTGGTGGGTGAAGGTTCGCTGAAGCTCGTGCTTGGCAGAAGCGTAGTGGTACATTCTGGGTCGGCAACGTGCTGGCAAAGCGGTACAGAAGGATGAGACAGGCGGATGGTCGGGGTGCAAGCAGGGTCGGCAATGTGCGGGCAGCAGAAGTACACGGGATCAGGCAGGAGAGGGGTCGTAGACAAGCCGGAGAACCGAGCGATCTAACACCGCTGAGCAGAGAGCTGATGACTGTCAGTCAGCAACTCTCTGCTCTGCCCCCCTTTTTTGCTCACTGGAGCTCTGGGCTGTGGAGGGGGTGAGAGCGGCCGTCTCAGGCTCTCAGTGGCTCGACGAGGGGTTGAGCTGCATACTGGACCAGGAATGTGGGCGGATCCCGACTTCATTGTCGCCAGGACCAGCTCTGTGACATTAGCAGACATTATCCAAAGTTACGAATTAACTCGAAATAACGAATGCTGCATCTAAACAAATGGAACGTAATGAATTAATAAAACGTTTTTACTATTATTATTAATTTGTTATGTTCCATTCGTTTAGATGTGGCATTCATTATTTCGGATAATTCGTAACTTGGATAAATTTGTATTCGGTTCACTAACAGCCAAATTTGAAAGGAAATTCCAATACCTATAATTTCATAGTTAGCAATAGTTATCATAAGTTAGTTAGTTATTTCGGATTTTCGTTTTTATTTTCGGATTTTCAAATCTCCGAATTTCGGATTTTCGAATTTTGGATCTTCAGATTTTAGAATTTCTGAAAAAATAGTTAACTACTTAGCAACCGGGCCATAGCCGAATAACAGCTACAGCTCAGTTTGCTTATTCTGGGAGGGCATACAATGACATCCTCCCAGAATTGTGCACCCGGGAGTATCCGTGAATGCCGTGCTCGCAGCCGCCCTTTACCACGTGATCACTCTGTCAAATGATGGAGTGATCAGTTGTAAACAAGCTGGTGCATATCTGGCTTATCTCTCCCCTCTCCATACCGATCGGTGCAGTGTGAGAGGAGAGGGGAGAGATCGGATGCAGCAGCGCTGTGGGCAGGATCTGTAGTGCCCACAGTGCTGGTCTGTGACAGTCTGCATCCATCCATCCCTGCTCAGCCAGCCATCCATTCTTCACCCATCGTATAGTGACCCGTGCAATCTGTGGGATATGATGTGGTGGTATCCTCATTCCAGTGTTAGATACAAAAATGGATTTTCCCCCAAGATAAGGGACTTTAAATAGGTCACCAACCACATAAACTAATATAAAATATATTTATTTCACGTATAAATTACATCAATAATTTTATATGAAAAAAGGTAAATTATAAATACAGTAAGTTACAGTTGTCACTGCGCCAATGTTGCCTTGTTGGTAAATTGCTCACAAGAGCATAACTGAGAGTCCGTTGTCCTCAAGATGGAATGCGGATCCAACGCGGAAGGCTACCACATTCCATCTTGCGGACAACGGACTCTCAGTTATGCTCTTGTGAGCAATTTACCAACAAGGCAACATTGGCGCAGTGACAACTGTAACTTACTGTATTTATAATTTACCTTTTTTCATATAAAATTATTGATGTAATTTATACGTGAAATAAATATATTTTATATTAGTTTATGTGGTTGGTGACCTATTTAAAGTCCCTTATCTTGGGGGAAAATCCATTTTTGTATTCTTCAGCCATCCATCCATTTCTCAGCCATCCATCCATCCTCTGCCATCCATCCTTTCCTCAGCCATCCATCCATCCTCCGTCATCCATCCATTCCTCAGCCATCCATCCTTAGCAATCCATACTCAGCAATCCATGCTCAGCCATCCCCATCCATACTCAGCTATCCCCATCGATGCTCAGCCATCTCCATCCATGCTCAGCCATCCCCATCCATGCTCAGCCATTCCCATTCATGCCCAACCATACTCAGCCATCCCATTCATGCTCAGCCATCCCCATCCATGCTCAGCCATTCCCATCCATGCCCATCCATACTCAGCCATCCCATTCATGCTCAGCCATCCCCATCCATGCTCAGCCATTCCCATTCATGCCCAACCATACTCAGCCATCCCATTCATGCTCAGCTATCCCCATTCATGCCCAACCATACTCAGCCATCCCATTAATGCTCAGCCATCCCCATCCATGCTCAGCCATTCCCATCCATGCCCATCCATACTCAGCCATCCCATTCATGCTCAGCCATCCCTATCCATGCTCAACCATTTCATCCATGCTCAATCCTCCCCATCCATACTCAGCCATCCCATCCATGCTCAGCCAACCCCATCCATACTCAGCCATCCCCCATCCATGCTCATCCATCCCCATCTATGCTCATCCTTCCCCATCCATTCGCATCCATGGCTCATCCATCCCCGCCTCATTACTTTGGGCTTTTCCCTTGTCCTGGTTCTCCAGAACCTTCAAAAGTCCAAGAGGTAGTCAAGAAATTAAATGTTTATTTTATGTATGTCCCTAGAATGCCTGACGGTGCTCCCTGCATGTTGGGCCTCTGTATGTGGCCAGGCTGTGTAAAAGTGTCACACATGGGATATTTCCATACTCAGGAGGAGTAGTAGAATATATTTTGAGGTGTAATTTATGGTATGCACATGCCATGTGAGAGAAATAAACTGTTAATATGACAATTGTGTGGGGAAAAAAAGAAAAAAGAAAAAAAAAAAGAATTGTGGGAAAAAAATACAAATTCAAAAAATTCAAATACCTTGGAATGTCTACTTTCCAAAAAGGGGTCATTTGGGGGGTATTGGTACCTTCCTGGCTTGTTAGGGTTTCAGGAAATGAGATAGGCCGTCAGTACATCAGGTGATGTGCAAAATTGTATAACAGGAACAAAGAAAAATGCATTTTTTTTTACAACATTTTTGGTCTTTTTTCATTTATAGCACACAAAATAAAAACCCCAGTGGTGATTAAATACCACCAAAAGAAAGTTCTATTTGTGTGACAAAAAAGGACAAACATGTCACATTGGTACAGTGTAGCACTGAAAGATGAAAATTGGTCTGGTTATTAAGGGGGTTTAAGTGCCCAGTGGTCAAGTGATTAAACGGGTTTTCGTTAAATCAAATATTTCCAAATTAACCAATTTTTTAAATTTCATTGTTAAACGAATTTGAAACAAAACGAATTGCACATGTCTAAAAAGGAAAGAAATGTGAAACTGCCCAGCTGACAGCACCCTAAAGCCTACTGCACATGGGTTAAAAGAGGGGTCCTTCACATATACAGATGCATGTTCATGGTCTACAACCTGCATTTAACTCAATGGGTTATAGAAGAGCCCAAATATGCAGAAAAGTTGCTGGTCTTTTTTTATGGGAAAGTACAGTGGCGATAAACCCGTTTCTCCAGACTTCCCTCACAAATTATGCCTAGAATGCATACAGTGGTTTCATTGTACAGTGTGAAAAATTTGCAAATTTTCACAGGAATGGATAAAACACCTTACTACACTGGGTGGGTGAAGATGAAGACCAAAACGTCCATCTAGTCTGCCAAATACATTTATCATTAAAGTCAACTTACCTTCAGTTGCCTACCACTTTGTTCCTCTACTGCAGTGGTCTCCAAACCTGTGGCTGGATGTGTTCCTTCCACTGACATCAACAATGGGGCACTATTCCTTCCACTGACATCAACAATGGGGCACTATTCCTTCCACTGACATCAACAATGGGGCACTATTCCTTCCACTGACATCCATCTAGTCTGCCAAATACATTTATCATTAAAGTCAACTTACCTTCAGTTGCCTACCACTTTGTTCCTCTACTGCAGTGGTCTCCAAACCTGTGGCTGGATGTGGCCTATTAGGTACTATTACTCGCAAAGATATATGGCACTTTTTCTCCCTGACATCAACAATGGGGCACTATTCCTTCCACTGACATCAACAATGGGGCACTATTCCTTCCACTGACATCAACAATGGAGCACTATTCCTTCCACTGACATCAACAATGGGGCACTATTCCTTCCACTGACATCAACAATGGGGCACTATTCCTTCCACTGACATCAACAATGGGGCACTATTCCTTCCACTGACATCAACACGCTGCATCATATACACTATATTATCAAAAGTATTAGGACACCTGCCTTTACACGCACATGAAGTTTAATGTCATCCCAGACTTCAATATTGAGTTGGCCCACCCTTTGCAGCTATAACAGCTTCAACTCTTCTGGGAAGGCTGTCCACAAGGTTTAGGAGTGTCTATGAGAATGTTTGACTATTCTTCCAGAAGCACATTTGTGAGGTCAGGCACTGATGTTGGACGAGAAGGCCTGGCTCGCAGTCTCCGCTCTAATTCATCCTAAAGGTGTTCTATCAGGTTGAGGTCAGGACTCTGTGCAGGCCAGTCAAGTTCCTCCACCCCAAACTCGCTCATCCATGTCTTTTATGGGCCTTGCTTTGTGCACTGGTCCAAATCATTTGGTGGAGGGGGGATTATGGTGTGGGGTTGTTTTTCAAGGTTTGGGCTTGGCCCCTTAGTTCCAGTGACGGGAACTCTTAAGGCGTCAGCATACCAAAATATTTTGGACAATTTCATGCTCCCAACTTTGTGGAAACAGTTTGGGGATGGTCCCTTCCTGTTCCAACATGACTGCTCACCAGTGCACAAAGCAAGGTCCATAAAGACATGGATGAGTGAGTGATTTTAATATGTGCGGTGAGCTTTACATGACAGGGGCAGAGCAGTGAAATATTTGAGATGCAGCTAATATTAAGTCCAGGGTGGATTTGATTTAAATCACTAGTAGAAAGGCTCGATTTAAATCAACTCGATTTAAATCATAATTTTTAAAGAGCAACTGTCATCTCTGTCCCGCAGCGGTTCCTCCTCTGACTCCCTTTGCAAACAAAATGAAGGTTTCCTATTTAGAATAATAAGCTGTCAGGTTAGTAAAACAGCGATATCAGAACCGAAGATATCAGAATGCTCCCAAC
The DNA here is from genome assembly GCA_018402905.1 of Glandirana rugosa. Lineage (NCBI taxonomy): Eukaryota > Metazoa > Chordata > Amphibia > Anura > Ranidae > Glandirana > Glandirana rugosa. Next base: position 5,560 of record BLSH010234735.1, on the reverse strand, counting down.
TTTGTGGGAAAGTTTGGGGATGGCCCCTCCCTGTTCCAACTGAGCACCAGTGTGCAAAGCAAGGTCCATAAAGACATGGATGAGCGAGTTTGGGGTGGAGGAACTTGACTGAATTAGAGCGGAGACTCTGAACCAGGCCTTCTCATCCAACATTAGTGCCTGACCTCACATATGAGCTTCTGGAAGAATGGTCAAACATTCCCATAGACACACTCCTCGACCTTGTGGACAGCCGTTCCAGAAGAGTTGAAGCTGTTATAGCTGCAAAGGGTGGGCCAACTCAATATTGAACCCTACAGACTAAGACTGGGATGACATTAAAATTCATGTGCAAAGGCAGGCGTCCCAATACTTTTGGTAATATAGTTTGTATAATTTGTCTATTAGTTCTACCTTAAAGCTGAACTCCGGGTTAGACAAATAATGTCTAAATACTAGAGTCATGTGTATTATTCTGTAAATCTCAGTGATTTTTGTGAACTTCTTCCAGATCTGTTACACTTTCCCTCTGTGCAGGAGGTTCGTGTAATGAAGACTGGTCACTGCTGCTCTCTCCACTTATGATTTTGTCTCCACCCCCTCCTGTAGTTTTCTGCAGGCAGTCTGTAATGGGTGGCATCTGCACAAGTAATTGTGCCCGGAGTTCAGCTTTAAGAAGTATGCATCCCACCATATAGTTGGTAGACAGAAAGCAGCAACCATAAGGCTCCATGCACACTGTATCTGAAAAACTATAGTTTTTGGTCATTTTGGCGGTTTTTTTTAACAGCCCAAAAACGTCCCTTTATTTTATCCTATGTGTCCATGCACACATGGTCGTTTATTGTCTTTTATCAGCAGTGGCGTTTTTGGGCTGTAAATCACAGGTTTAGGATTAGGTTTATCCAGAAAATAAGGATATAGGATATCACCAACCATGGAATTCTACACAGTGGATGGGTGGCCTGATTTACACAAGCACTCAGTGTAAGCCCTGCATGTACTTCTATAATAGATCAGAAAACATATAAAAACAGTGCCAGCAGGACTTTAATTACAATTTGTGCAAAAAATGCTAAAGTGCTCAAAAGTATGCAAAAAAATATATATAATTAAAGTCTTAATAAAGTGCTCAAGTGTTCCAAACAAAAACTTGAAAGTGCTGAAGTGCTTCAAGTAAACATGCTGTGCCAAGGTGCCACTTGCTTCCCCATTCACCAGAAACGATGGACCCTCAGCTTTGCAGTCTGGGGGTCATAAAGTACTTAAATCTGGTGTTGGTGGGATCTGGACTCTGTCTCTCCTCGGCGGGATTTTTCCAAACACAGCTCTCAAATGGACAAAAACTTCCAGACCAAGGTCTCTGGGTAATGTAAATCTCCACCAGGCTCAGTAGAAACACAAACAGGCTCATAGTGTATTAATGATAAAAACGTTTATTTCGCCATAAAATAACGTACTTATAAAATTGCTGAATATTCAGGCCAAAAAGGCAAGGAACTGTTCCAGGTTCGCCGCAGCTCAACGTGTGTTCCACGGAGGACGATGTTCCGCCCCTCCTCCGGGGAGTCATGAAGGACCCTGGAGGAGCCTTTGATGACGTGTGTGGCACCTTGGCACAGCATGTTTACTTGAAGCACTTCAGGACTTTCAAGTTATTGTTTGAAACACTTGAGCACTTTATTTTTTTTGCATACTTTTGAGCACTTTAGCATTTTTGCATTAATTGTAATGAAAGTCCTGCTGGCGCTGTTTTTATATGTTTTGTGATCTTTGTGGGGTGTGTAGCACCTAGTGAACAGCAGCTATAGTTTTTCCAATGTATTTCTATATATTTTTTCACCTATTAATATTAAGCATATAGCGCAAGTTTTTTGTTTTATTTTTTACTTCTATAATAGGCCTGACTGGAGGTTGCCTTTAAAGTGGAAGTTCATCCAAAACCGAAAAAAATCTAACGCTAAACCTACTCGCAGCCACATTCCAAAACAAATCTTTCTAGCCCTGTAAAGAGATCGCTAGAATTACAGTATCTCACAAAAATAAGTAAACCCCTCACATTTTTGTAAATATTTTATTATATCTTTTCATGTGACAACACTGAAGAAACCACACTTTGCTACAATGTAAAGTAGTGAGTGTACAGCTTGTATAACAGTGTAAATTTGCCGTCCCCCTTAAAAATAACTCAACATACAGCCATCAATGTCTAAACCGCTTGCAACAAAAGTGAAAATGTCAGAATGGGACCCAAATTGTCAATGTTTTGTGTGGCCATCATTGTTTTCTAGCACTGCCTTAACCCTCTTGGCCATTGAGTTCACCAGAGCTTCACAGGTTGCCTCTGGAGTCCTCTTCCACTCCTCCATGATGACATCACAGAGCTGGTGGATGTAAGAGACCTTGCGCTCCTCCACCTTCCGTTTGAGGATGCCCCACGGATGCTCAATAGGGTTTAGGTCTGGAGACATGCTTGGCCAATCCATCACCTTTACCCTCAGCTTCTTTAGCAGTGGTTGTCTTGGAGGTGTGTTTGGGGTCGTTATCATGTTGGAATACTGCCCTGCGGCCCAGTCTCCAAAGGGAGGGGATCATGCTCTGCTTCAGTATGTCACAGTACATGTTGGTATTCATGGTTCCCTCAATGAACTTTAGCTCCCCAGTGCCAGCAGGACTCATGCAGCCCCAGACACTCCCACCACCATGCTTGACTGTAGGCAAGACACACTTGTCTTTGTATTCCTCACCTGGTTGCCGCCGCACACGCTTGACACCATCTGCACCAAATAAGTTTATCTTGGTCTCATCAGAGCACAGGACATGGTTCCAGTAATCCATGTCCTTAGTCTGCTTGTCTTCAGCAAACTGTTTGCGGACTTTCTTGTGCATCATTTTTAGAAGAGGCTTTATCTGGGATGACAGCCATGCAGACCAATTTGATGCAGTGTGCGGCGTATGGTCTGAGCACTGACAGGCTGACCCGCCACGCCTTCAACCTCTGCAGCAATGCTGGCAGCGCTCATACATCTATTTCCCAAAGACAACCTCTGCATATGATGCTGAGCATATGCACTCAACTTCTTTGGCCGACCATGGTGAGGCCTGTTCTGGGTGGAACCTATCCTGTTAACCACTTCAGCCCAGGAAGGATTTAGCCCCTTAATGACCAGAGCACTTTTTTGCAATTTGGTACTGCGTTGCTTTAACTGACAATTGCGCGGTCATGCGACGTTGTACCCAAATGAAATTGGCATCCCTTTTTCCCATAGATAGAGCTTTCTTTGAAAAAGAAAAACAATATTTTTTACTTTTTGCTATAATGCATACCCCCATAAAAAATATAAAAAAAAACTAATTTATTCATCAGTTTTAAACTCCGTGCATAGACAACAGCGCTTTGAATAAAGAGAGTTGTCACACCGGTTGTAACAGCCAACAAGTTCAACAAAGCCACCTCGAGTGTCCCGCTCCCATTGGGGTGCCCACTTTCCAGACTAATTCTTTAAAGAAGCCCGTAGTCAAATCTGTAGGTCCCCAAATCATACACAGTGTATACACTCCGTAGCAACGTCCGGTACCCAGAAAACAAAATGCTTCACATAGTGTATTCCCATTCACATAAGTTTATTAAAGCCCAACCATAAACACACATACAATGTTAACAATTAAAATCAGCATGGTATACATTCACAGTCTAGTACATTACCGCTCTTGCTGCTCGCCTCATCCCATACATGAGCAGCGCTGGAACGCATACATCACTTCCGGTTTGCCGTGGGGTCACGCCTTTACGCGTTTCGTCATCACAACTTTTACGGAGGTGACCGCACAGCTCGGCTTTCCGGATTAAATCATACTGCTGGGCGGGGAGACACACATCCCAACCCCACTCATAGCATCGAGGTCTGTGACCATCAATCAGATCCCCAACGTACAAACTATTCAATAACCCAGCAGGGCTACAATGGACCCTGCAACATCATTGGATGTATTCTCATTATGCTCCTACAAGTGTACATTTAACTCTTCATTCTATTATGACATAAATCATCATAGTTATGTCCATTCTTGTAATAGACTTACACCTTCAATGGTAAAACCATGCATTTGGAATCATACCTTAAAATTATTGATCTAAAAATCATTGTAAAACATTTTTAAAAACTTATGGCACATATTTTTTTACGCTATATGCGGATCAACTTATTAAAAATGGCTCATGGTTCTCCAATGTGAAGGGATACTATCTGTTGTCATTTTACATATATAGGCACAAAGAACCTCACCCAAAAAACAATGTGGATATCACACGCCAAACACTGGCTCATAACATATAACCTGACGTGAGTCAGCTAGTAGAATTCACTTATACTGTTATCCGGACACCAGGAGCTCCCGATCTCTCTACTTGGTCAAGAGACCCCATAATCACTTTATCACAGTATTAGTAAAGAGCTCTCTAGCCCTCGAGG
>BLSH010234725.1:25811-37828 GCA_018402905.1 Glandirana rugosa | reverse complement strand
CATAGACTTCTATGGAGGCTTCGCTGTCATAGACTTCTATGGAGGCTTCCTTGTCATAGACTTCTATGGAGGCTTCCTTGTCATAGACTTCTATGGAGGCTTTGATAGACTTCTATGGAGGTTTTCGTGGTCATAGACTTCTATGGAGGCTTCGTTGTCATAGACTTCTATGGAGGCTTTGATAGACTTCTATGGAGGTTTTCGTGGTCATTGACTTCTATGGCGGCTTCGTTGTCATAGACTTCTATGGAGGCTTCGTGGTCATAGACTTCTATGGAGGCTTCCTTGTCATAGACTTCTATGGAGGTTTTCATGGTCATAGACCTCTATGGAGGCTTCGTGGTCATAGACTTCTATGGAATCTTTGGAGATGCCTTGAAGCACCAAGAAAGTGACATGGGGGGTAATATTCAAAGTGAACACAACATGTGATCAGGACTGTAAGGAACCATTTTATTTAGTGGGAGGAGCTTTGATCTGCATTCAGAGTCCAATATGACGTTCCGAAGCGAGTGAACGAGTCCTTAAAGGAGTGGAGAAGGTTCAGACACACGCGGGAACAGACCAAACCAGCACACTACAAGAAGGGACCTCTTACAGCTACAAACACCCCAATATTCACCCTCTATGATTACCGCCCCCCCCAAAAGGCATGAGATGATCCATAAGGAATATACAATCTCTCTTACCGGGAATTCACTCTTCTCCATGTCATCAAATAGCGCCCCCGAGCTGTGCTCGATGTCCATGGTTTCCGATAGGGCCGTGTCCTAAGATACAGAAAAAGAGGGAGGGCACACCGGTCAGACCAATCCTGGGACAGGAACGTTACCCTTCTTATGGGCCATGCTTGTAGATGGTAAAGGAAAAACTCATCCATATACATGAGGGGGGGGGTCATGGAACTTAAAGAGGAACCCCAAACTAAATACATATATGGGTGCTGTTTTACCTGCCAAAGGTTTGATATTTCTGTCCATCCAGATGTGGAATTTACACAGCTCTGCCACACAGCACGGCCTGGAGGTCTGACTTTTTTTTTTTTTCAATCGTCATACTTACCTGATCTGTGTAATGCTTTTGCCCCCATCATCTTCTTTTTGGGTCCCCTGTGGGCAGTCCCGACTCCTTCCTCCTGTTGAGTGTCCCCAATGGCTTTTCCTCTATGGGGGCACTTGAGCAGGCTCATTCCCGAGCCGCGCTCCTGCGCAAAAACATTGTCCATTCACACACAGAGCACAATTCAGCCAAATCCCCCGCTCTATCCCCATTGGCTCACTGGCTTTGATTAACTGCTGTGTGAGGCAATGAGGAGAGAGAAACCCGGGAGAGCCACTGCTCTCATGCACATCGCTGGATGGAGAGGGGGCTCAGATATGAATAAAGGGGGAGGGGGGCACTGCATCCCGAAGGTTTTATATCTTAAAGGCTAAGGTCACCCTTTTTTTTCCTCTAAATTCCAGCTCCTCTATGTAACAATATTGCATTAATGTACTTCTTTTTCAAAAATAAAACAGCTTTCCATTAAAGCTTCTCCATTACTTCTGCCTTACTTCCTGGGCAAACAGGGCTGTCTTTAAGGCAGGGCAAAAGGGGCAGTTGCCCTGGGCCCCATCATTGTTGTGGGGTCCAAAGTGGCTGCCTCATACTTGAAAAACTATTCACTAGAAGTTTTAGTCCCGTGCTGTGTCCCGATATCTCAGTGTGAAGTTCTGTTACTAATGCTGCCCAGCTCTGCCCTATTGCCATGTACAGATGACTCACCTGCAGACCCTGTGTGTACATGTAAATAACCTGCATTGATATGTAAATAGCACCAGGGAGGGGGGGGTGGCAAGAAAATGTTTGCCCAGGGTCCAGTCAATATTAAAGATGGCCCTGTGGACAGACTTAAGGTCATGACACAGGAAGGAGTTGACCAGCTGAGAGTGGATGATGCAGGGTGTGCGCTAATGAGATCAGCCGGTCAACTCCTTCCTGTGTCATGACCTAAAGTCTGTCCAGGAAGTAAGGCAGAAGTAATGGAGAAGTGCATGTAAACAGCTATGAAGACAGAGCGCTAAGCCTGTGTAGAATGAATGGAAAGCAGTTTTATTTTTGGAAAAATAAATACATTAATGCTGTGCTGGTAAATAGAGGAGCTGGAATTTAGAAGAAAAAGTGAGCAAAGGTGAACTTCGCCTTAGCCATCGATAATCGCACGCCTCCCCTCCCCCTCACATGGAGGAGATTTCATCAGATTTACCCAGAGAGCAGAACCTGGACAGAATATAAATGAGGGCATTAAATGGAGCAGAACCAGATGTGTGTTATAATCCAGATCCGATCCGATCAACGGGTGAGGATTTATTAGGCTCGGGTCTGTGGGTTTCATTCTCTATAAAAAGGCCGGAGTGTGATAAAATCAATGAAATACTCGCTGAAAATCATCATCATCAGTATTTACAGAGTGCACTGAATGTGTACGCCCTATACCCTGTATACCCTGTACCCCATATGCCCTGTACCCATACACTGTATACCCCTTACCCCATATGCCCTGTACACTGTATACCCCTTACCCCATATACCCTGTACACTGTATACCCTGAACCTGTACACCCTGTACCCATACACTGTATACCCCTTACCCCATACACTGTATACCCTGTACCCCATATACCCTGTATACCCTGAACCTGTACACCCTGTACCCATACACTGTATACCCTGTACTCCATATACCCTGTACACTGTATACCCCTTACCCCATATACCCTGTACACTGTATACCCTGAACCTGTACACCCTGTACCCATACACTGTATACCCCTTACCCCATATGCCCTGTACACTGTATACCCCTTACCCCATATACTGTATACCCTGTACTCCATATACCCTGTACCTGTACATTGTATACCCTGAACCTGTATACCCTGTACCCATATACCCTGCACACTGTATAACCTTTACTCCATATACCCTGTACACTGTATACCCCTTACCCCATATACCCTGTACACTGTATACCCTGAACCTGTACACCCTGTACCCATACACTGTATACCCCTTACCCCATACACTGTATACCCCTTACCCCATATACTGTATACCCTGTACTCCATATACCCTGTACCTGTACATTGTATACCCTGAACCTGTATACCCTGTACCCATATACCCTGCACACTGTATAACCTTTACTCCATATACCCTGTACACTGTATACCCCTTACCCCATATACCCTGTACACTGTATACCCTGAACCTGTACACCCTGTACCCATACACTGTATACCCCTTACCCCATACACTGTATACCCTGTACCCCATATACCCTGTATACCCTGAACCTGTACACCCTGTACCCATACACTGTATACCCTGTACTCCATATACCCTGTACACTGTATACCCCTTACCCCATATACCCTGTACACTGTATACCCTGAACCTGTACACCCTGTACCCATACACTGTATACCCCTTACCCCATATGCCCTGTACACTGTATACCCCTTACCCCATATACTGTATACCCTGTACTCCATATACCCTGTACCTGTACATTGTATACCCTGAACCTGTATACCCTGTACCCATATACCCTGCACACTGTATAACCTTTACTCCATATACCCTGTACACTGTATACCCTTTACTCCATATACCCTGTACACGGTATACCCTTTACTACATATACCCTGTACACTCTTTACTCCAATTGCACTGTGTACCCTATATACCCTGTATACCCTTTACTCCATATATCCTGTATACACTATATACCCTGTATACCCTTTACTCCATATACCCTATATACCCTGTACATTGTATACCCTTTACTCCATATAACCTGTACCTGTACGCTGTATACCCTATACTTCATATATCCTGTATACCCTATATACCCTGTACACTGTATACCCTTTACTCCATAAAACCTGCACCCGTATGCTGTATACCCTTTACTCCATGTAACCTGCACCCATACGCTGTATACCCTGAACCTGTACACTGTATACCCTTTACCCCATATAACCTGTACCCTAACACTGTATACCCTGCACCCCATATAACCTGTACCCTAACACTGTATACCCTGTACCCCATATAACCTGTACCCTAACACTGTATACCCTGTACCCCATATAACCTGTACCATAACACTGTATACCCTGTACCCCATATAACCTGTACCCTAACACTGTATACCCTGAACCTGTACACTGTATACCCTTTACCCCATATAACCTGTACCCTAACACTGTATACCCTGTACCCCATATAACCTGTACCATAACACTGTATACCCTGTACCCCATATAACCTGTACCCTAACACTGTATACCCTGTACCCCATATAACCTGTACCCTAACACTGTATACCCTGTACCCCATATAACCTGTACCCTAACACTGTATACCCTGTACCCCATATAACCTGTACCCTAACACTGTATACCCTGAACCTGTACACTGTATACCCTTTACCCCATATAACCTGTACCCTAACACTGTATACCCTGTACCCCATATAACCTGTACCCTAACACTGTATACCCTGAACCTGTACACTGTATAACCTGTGCCCCATATAGCCTGTTACCTGTACACCCTTGCTGTACCAAGGGCGGGCAGGCCAACTGTACCAAGGGCGGGCAGGCCAACTGTACCAAGGGCGGGCAGGCCAACTGTACCAAGGGCGGGCAGGCCAACTGTACCAAGGGGGGGCAGGCCAACTGTACCAAGGGTGGGCAGGCCAACTGTACCAAGGGCGGGCAGGCCAACTGTACCAAGGGCGGGCAGGCCGACTGTACTAAGGGCGGGAAGGCTAAATGATCAACTTGGGTACAACCAGCCTGCCGTATTCACTTTTGATTACCACTAGCAGCTGCTATAGCCGCTTGCAATAATTACTGTCTTCTCCTGGCAGGGATGGCTTCCCCCGCCCCTCCACCAGGAGCAGACAACGGCTCGGCAGGAGGGCTCCCCCTGTCAGCACTGTCTGTGTTCACGGGGGAAATCATTCAAACTTCTGCTGCAACCCATAGTCGCAGGAAAGAAAATTACACCGTCTAGCCTGAGGGGTGGGAGGGTTTTGTTTCTGTTTTAACTCAGGTCAGATTAAAACACATTGATAAATATATCAATCAGATATAGGCACCCCCTCCCCCCTTGTATAGTCACCCGTTTACTGCAATTCTTTGGCCAGCCCCTTGCCAACAACCAACAAATACAAGGCAGCAGCAGTACTGCATTTACCATGAGGATCCCCCACCCCACCCTCATACCAGAGCAGAGGAATGGAATAGGGGAAACAAGGAATGAGGTCAGTGTCCCTTTAAATGGCCTTCCCTAATCCGCAGACATTATGGGGAACTGCAGGAAAGATACAGGAAGCAGAATCGCATCTCTGCACCAAAACATGGATGTGACCGCATCCTTGTAGATTTTATTTGTACCCACCTCTAACTTAATGCTGTTATTGGTCTCCACCTCCTTGCGGTCAGCGTCATCAGAGGGGTCCTCATAAGGAGAACGAGGCCGCGGTGCGTGGGGGTCCAGGCCTAGGTCCCCCCTGGATATCAGCGTGCACATGTACATGTTGTGTGAGAAAACATCATGGCGGATCAGTTCACAGAACAGCAGCACCAGGTTATAGAACTCAACGCGTTCCGATTCGTTTGATGGATCCGCTGTGAGAGGAAACAAATTATAAGAAGGTGGTTGAGGTAAACAGTGAGACCCCCCCGGCACTCGACAATATCAGGCACTTCCTGTGCCCCGGCGCTGCCAATATCAGGGCACTTCCTGTGCCCCGGCGCTCCCAATATCAGGGCACTTCCTGTGCCCCGGCGCTCCCAATATCAGGGCACTTCCTGTGCCCCGGCACTCCCAATATCAGGGCACCTCCTGTGCCCAGGCGCTCCCAATATCAGGGCACTTCCTGTGCCCCGGCGCTGCCAATATCAGGGCACTTCCTGTGTCCCGGCGCTGCCAATATCAGGGCACTTCCTGTGCCCCGGCGCTGCCAGTATCAGGGCACTTCCTGTGCCCCGGCGCTCCCAATATCAGGGCACTTCCTGTGTCCAGGCACTCCCAATATCAGGGCACTTCCTGTGTCCAGGCACTCCCAATATCAGGGCACTTCCTGTGCCCCGGCGCTCCCAATATCAGGGCACTTCCTGTGTCCAGGCACTCCCAATATCAGGGCACTGCCTGTGTCCAGGCACTCCCAATATCAGGGCACTTCCTGTGCCTAGGCACTCCCAATATCAGGGCACTTCCTGTGCTTAGGCATTCCCAATGTAAGTATGCAAGGGTAAGCATGCAAAGGGCAAGTATACAAAAGGCAAGCATGCAAAGGGTAAGCATGCAAAGGGTAGGCATGCAAAGGGTAAGCATGCAAAAGGCAAGCATGCAAAGGGTAAGCATGCAAAGGGTAAGCATGCAAAGGGTAGGCATGCAAAGGGTAGGCATGCAAAGGGTAGGCATGCAAAGGGTAGGCATGCAAAGGGTAAGCATGCAAAGGGTAAGCATGCAAAGGGTAAGCATGCAAAGGGTAAGCGTGCAAAGGGTAAGCATGCAAAGGGTAAGCATGCAAAGGGTAAGCATGCAAAGGGTAAGTATACAAAGTTAAGTATACAAAGGGTAAGTATACAAAGGTAAGTATACAAAGGGTAAGCATACAAAGGTAAGCATGCAAAGGTAAGTATACAAAGGGTAAGCATACAAAGGTAAGCATGCAAAGGTAAGTATACAAAGGGTAAGCATACAAAGGTAAGCATGCAAAGGTAAGTATACAAAGGGTAAGTATGCAAAGGTAAGTATACAAAGGGGCAACTGTTCTGACAGGCGAAGCTGGTAATGTCTGTCTGCAGAGGCCATACATACTTAATACTGGAGCCTGCGTGTCCAGAAACTGCAGGAGGACATCCTGGAAGACGGGAGGAGAGCTGAGGGCCGACAACGACCCAGAAGACACCGATCCTTTCTCATCGACCGCCTCCGACTCCCCACATCTCTGATAGAGGGAAAGGACACAGAATATCAATGTGGCCTCAGAACAGAGACAAAGGAGAAGACAGACATCCTAGTCTAGCACAATGATTCTCAACCATGGGGCCACGGATTCCCATCTACCCTGACAGCAACTACTGTCACCCCAGGCCCAGGGCTGGCCCCATAGAGTGCCCCCCACCTCTGCCCTCACCGAAAAAGCCTACTACTTTTTATGAATGAAAGATTTAAAATAGTTGTGGCGTGGGATCATCGGTCTTCACCTGAAGGTGCTGGCTCCTCTTCTAAGGCAAGTACTACTTTAAATACCAACGACTTGGGGGGGCCATTCTACTATGGGGGCCACCACTGACACCAATGATTTGAAGGACTCTCTTTTCTGGGAGCCACTATCCCATTGACACCAATTAATTTAGGGGTTGTTCTCTGGTGACCATGATCCCACTGACACCAAATATTTTGAGGCTATTCGTCAACTGGGGCCACTGTCACCAATGATGCAGGGGCTATTCTCCCACTGGGGCCACTGTCACCAATGGCGCGGGAGCTATTCTCCCACTGGGGCCACTGTCACCAATCTCACAAGGGCTATTCTTCCACTGGGGCCACTGTCACAGGGGCTATTATCCCACTTGGGGCCACTGTCACCAATGGCGCGGGGGCTATTCTCCCACTGGGGCCACTGTCACCAATGGCGCGGGGGCTATTCTCCCACTGGGGCCACTGTCACCAATCTCACAGGGGCTATTCTTCCACTGGGGCCACTGTCACAGGGGCTATTCTCCCACTTAGGGCCACAGTCACCAATGGCGCGGGGGCTATTCTCCCACTGGGGCCACTGTCACCAATGGCGCGGGGGCTATTCTCCCACTGGGGCCACTGTCACCAATGGCGCGGGGGCTATTCTCCCACTGGGGCCACTGTTACCAATGGCGCGGGGGCTATTCTCCCCACTGGGGCCACTGTCACCAATGACATAGGGGCTATTCTCCCACTGGGGCCACTGTCACCAATGATTTGGTGTTCTGGGTTCCCCCTGTACTACTGACACCAATGATTGGGGGGGGGGGGCTGTTTTCCCAATGGTGCCATTGTAACCAATTATTTGGGGGCTGCTCTCCCTCTGGTGGTACTATTCCCTGCCACCAAAGAATTGGAGAGCTCTTCTTTGACTAGGGTCATGGTCATAAATGATTTGGGGGCTATTATCCCTCACGGTCCCACTGACAACAATTATTTGGGGCTATGCTCCCCTTGTGGCCACTGCCACCAATGAGCTGGTGTTCTGGGTCCCCCCTGTACCACTGACACTTAATTGGTGGGCTTTTCTCCCACTGGGGCCACTGACCATAATGATGCGGGGGCTATTCTCCCACTGGGGCCACTGACCTTAATGACGTGGGGGCTATTCTCCCACTGGGGCCACTGTCCCCAATGAGGGCTATCCTCCCATTGGGGCCACGGTCACCAATGATTGGGGGCTATTCTCCCACTTGGGGCACTGTCACCAATGATTAGGGGCTATCCTCCCATTGGGGCCACTGTCTCCAATGATTGGGGGTTATCCTCCCATTGGGGCCACTGTCACAAATGATTGGAGGCTATCCTCCCATTGGGGCCACTGTCACCAATGATTGGGGGCTATTCTCTCATTGGGGCCACTGTCACCAATGATTGGAGGCTATCCTCCCATTGGGGCACTGTCACCAATGATTGGGGGCTATCCTCCCATTGGGGCCATGGTCACCAATGATTGGGGGCTATTCTCTCATTGGGGCCACTGTCACCAATGATTGGAGGCTATCCTCCCATTGGGGCACTGTCACCAATGATTGTGGGTTATCCTTCCATTGGGGCCACTGTCTCCAATGATTGTGGGTTATCCTCCCATTGGGGCCACTGTCTCCAATGATTGGGGATTATCCTCCCATTGGGGTCACTGTCTCCAATGATTGGGGATTATCCTCCCATTGGGGTCACTGTCACCAATGATTGGGGGTTATCCTCCCATTGGGGTCACTGTCACCAATGATTGGGGGTTATTCTCCCATTGGGGCCACTGTCACCAATGATTGGGGGTTATCCTCCCATTGGGGTCACTGTCACCAATGATTGGGGGTTATCCTTCCATTGGGGCCACTGTCTCCAATGATTAGGGGCTATACTCCCACTTGGGCCACTGTCACAAATGATTGGAGGCTATCCTCCCATTGGGGCCACTGTCACCATTGATTGGGGGCTATTCTCCCATTGGGGCCATGGTCACCAATGATTAGGGGCTATCCTCCCATTGGGGCCACTGTCACCAATGATTGGGGGCTATTCTCCCACTGGGGCCACTGTCACCAATGATTGGGGGCTATTCTCCCACTGGGGCCACTGTCTCCAATGATTGGGGGTTATTCTCCCATTGGGGCCACTGTCTCCAATGATTGGGGGCTATCCTCCCACAAGGACCACTGTCTCCAATGATTGGAGGCTATTCTCCCACTGGGGCCACTGTCTCCAATGATTGGGGGCTATCCTCCCATTGGGGCCACTATCCCATGGACACTTTTGGAAGACCTCACTAGGGATGAGAACGGCTGGTGTAGGAAGACCGCGACCATAAAGCCCACCTCCGCTTCGATCTCCATCTGCCTCTTCTCCAGCAACTTAGCGACCACTAACGCACGATGGTGTCCATAGCGCTTACAGCTCACGGCCCACTCACAGAGGAGAGCGACCACCGCGTCATCGTCTGGGGAGATCTAGGCGAAGGACAAGAGGTGTCAGGAACCAGAAGGCAGCAATGTGAAATCTGAAGGACGACGCTCACCTCGTGCCCGTCCTTGCCGATACCCAGGCCAAAGATCCGGTTATACAGAGAGTCCAAGTTATTGCTGAAATCCGACTTCTCAAAGCTGTGACTGTCCAGAACCTCCAGAGTATGAAGAACCCGTCCAATGGGAAAGCCTGGATGGGGACAGAAGAGAGAAGGGACATCGGGGGCGTAAAACCAGCAATGCGAGCGTAGAGGCAAGGAGCACATCTCAGGACCTATAAAGCGTGCGATTACATAGTTGGGTGAAAAAAGACACAAGTCCATCCAGTTCAACCAAAATAAATAATAAAAAAAAATCAATACAAAAAAAAAATAAAAATATAAATAAATAAATAATATAAATATAAATCCACTTCCCGAGCGCCGTATGCAGAATGATGGCCGGGAAGAGGTTCAGTTATCCTCATTGGGTGTCATATGACGTCCTCAGAATAACATGCCGGCGCGCATCGCGGCGATCGGTGGTGTGGGGGGGGGTCAGTCTGACGCCCCGCATTACCGATCTCGGAAAAGCGCTTCCATCTGAAGCACTTTACCATGTGATCAGCCGTGACCAACCGTTTATCGGCTTTTCCTGTACTCGGGTCTGCAGACCTGAGGAGTGGAGAGCCCATCGGCTGCATCCCTGACAGGGGGGGTTTGTGCTGATGGTTTATCAGCACATCCCCCCCTAGGATCACCACACTAGACCACCAGGGAGCATGCCCAGGGACCACAAGCAATGTGCCCACCCAGGACTACCAGTGAGCCGATCTGGACCACCAGGGAGACCACCAGGTAAGGGGCACAGTGCCCAATATGGATGGCACTCAGTGCCACCTTCAGATGCCACCCTAGACCACCAGGGAATGGGCCCTTATCAGTGCATCTGCCCACCAGTGCCTCTATCAGTGCATACCAGTGCCACATATCAGTGCCCACCAGTGCCACCTACCAGTGCCCACCTATCAGTGCCCAGTGTCGCCTATGAGTGCCCATCAGTGCCACATACCAGTGCCCGTCAGTGCTACATACCAGTGCCCGTCAGGGCTACATACCAGTGCCCGTCAGGGCTACATACCAGTGCCCGTCAGGGCTACATACCAGTGCCCGTCAGTGCTACATACCAGTGCCCGTCAGTGCTACATACCAGTGCCCGTCAGTGCTACATACCAGTGCCCGTCAGTGCTACATACCAGTGCCCATCAGTGCTACATACCAGTGCCCGTCAGTGCTACATATCAGTGCCAGTCAGTGCTACATACCAGTGCCCGTCAGTGCTACATACCAGTGCCCGTCAGTGCTACATATCAGTGCCCGTCAGTGCTACATATCCTTGCCCGTCAGTGCTGCATATCAGTGCCACCTATCAGTGCTCATCATTGCTGAATATAAGTGCCCCATCATCAGTGCCACCTCATCAGTACTGCCACATCAGCGCCCATCAGCGCCCATCAGTGTAGCCTCATCAGTGCCCATCAGTGATGGAGAAAATTTACTTATTTACAAAGTTTTGTGAGAGAAACAGAGAATTTTTTCTTTTTATTTTTCAAAATTTTTGGTCTTTTTTTATTTGTAGCGCAAAAAATAAAAACCGCAGCGGTGATCAAATACCACCAAAAGAAAGCTCTGTTTGTGGGAACAAAATGATAAAAAACTTGTTTGGGTGCAGCGTCGCACGACCGCGCAATTCTCATTCAAAGCGCAACAGCAATGAAAGCTGAAAATTGGTCTGGTAGGAAAGTGTTATAAATGCATAGAATTGAAGTGGTTATATATAAAAAAAATATATAATATAAAACTTATATAAAAAATAATAATAATTACCCGCTGTGGCTTCCTGGCATTTATCGAAGGACCATCGGACCTCCACGGCGCGGCCTCGCTCCTTTATCTGCTGCTCCATCTCCCGCAGTTTCCAATATAATATATAAAAAAAATATATATTGGTGAAGTTAAGATACGTAAATATTGTGAAAGGATGGTCTGGTTAAAAGTCGAAAGTAACGACAACGCGAAACTTACTCTTAACGCGCCAGCACGCTGCGACGTGGGTTTGTTCAAAAAATAGTAAAACAAGGGTGTTTGTCTCGAAAGAAAACCACCATAAACTAGTGGCGACGCCAAAAATAAAAAACGCGATGTTTATTTTTTTCTGGTTTTTAAAACTTTTTATTTTTCTTTTTTAAGAGACAAAGAGAGTGTTTTG
>BLSH010234658.1:133986-158204 GCA_018402905.1 Glandirana rugosa | reverse complement strand
AACCTTGGAATGTCTACTTTCCAAAAAGGGGTCATTTGGGGGGTATTTGTACTTTCCTGGCTTGTTAGGGTCTCAAGAAATGAGATAGGTGGTCAGTACATCGGTTGTGATAAATTTTCAATGATTGGCACCATAGCTTGTAGACTCTATAACTTTCACAGAGACCAAATAATATCCACTAATTTGTGTTATTTTTACCAAAGATATGTAGCAGTATAAATTATCGCCCAAATTTATGAAGAAAAATTACTTTTTTGCAAAATTTTTCAATACAAACTAAAAAAAAAGTGTTTTTTTCAAAATTTTCGCTACTTTTTCGCTTATATTGAAAAAAATAAAAAACCCAGCAGTGATTATATACCACCAAAAGAAAGCTCTATTTGTGAGAAAAAAATGATAACAATTTTGTTTGGGTACAGTGTAGCATGACTGAGTAATTGTCATTTAAAGTGTGAGAGTGCTGAAAGCTGAAAATTGGTCTGGTAAGGAAGGGGGTGTAAGTGTCCTGTATGGAAGTGGTTAAAATGTATTAAGCGTCATGGCGGTCCTTATGAAATTCCAGAAAAATGTAAGCAGACATGGACTTTAATGAAGGAATTTTTAGAGAAAAATGTTTTTGATAGCAAAATTTCTGAAAGCAAAAGAAAAGGTTGTATTATGCAGGGCTTGTTATCTTGCTGTTTAAAAATGGAAAGTTCTTTGAGGGGCAAGGTTGCGGAAATTGCCCAGTTACAGAATGCAGTTGATAATAGCAACAAGGTTTGTGAGAGGTTACAAAACCAATCAGAAACTGAGACTGTAAATTTAAAGTTGCATGCAGTTACCATTGGGGAAGCTTTGCTTGAGAAATCTAAACGCTGTGATGAATTATCAGAGGAAAATGAGAGATTGAAATTAAGAATTATGGAATTAGAGAAGAGATCTCAGGAATGCAGCTATGCTTCAAATCTTGGATTCAGCAATCTGCAGCAAAATACAAATTTAAACTTTCCATCAAATGAAACAGAGCCTCATACTAAATCTGATAATTCATTACCTGCCACACCCACTGTAACTACCACAGTTTACAGCAATAATAATAATACAGGTGAGGTTCAGCTTATAATGAAGCCTCTGAAACCAAAAGAATTAGATGCAGTCCTTAAAGAAATAGGATCGGTTCCCTGCCATGATTTGAACAGATTTTTAAAATGGTTTTGCAATGTGCAGAATGCCAGAGATTTGTACAGTCTAAACCCATCTGATTTAGAAAGAGTTTTGCGACATTCTATAGGAAATAGTCTTTGGATGAGAATTAAACAAATCTGTATTCAGCCTCTGAGGACAAGGGACATATTGCTGGAATTATTGTGTGTTTTGTATGGCGTACATTCTGATGTTACAATTCATGGGAAAATACAACAAATGCAGGGTGAGTCTCCCTATGAATTGTCACACAGAATAGCTACTATTATGGAGTTATTGGTTGGTAATAATCTTGCATTTGAGCATGGAGGCTTGGTACATACGAGTATGGTTCTAGATGCTTTGCATGAGGATATCAAACAAAATATTTTATTAGTTACCCCAAATCCTCAAGATTTAAATGACATATTGTTGAGAGCAGATCATTTATGGAGAAAGTCAAATGCCCAAGCTGTAAAAGTTGATATAGCCACATTGTTCAGTACAAATACTGGACATAAAGATCAAAAGATGGTTTCTAATTATAATCGCCAGAGGGGAGACACCGGGTATCTTAATATGCAAAATAACAATAAGAAAAGGTCCAAGACCTGGATACCATTCTCTCAGTTAAAACAGCAATATGACCACCTGAAAATTGAGTATGACAAGATTAGAGTAGAACGTGACACCTTATTGGACCAATTCAGAAAATTACAGGTTACCGGAGGAATAGAGATAGCAGGAGGTGTAAATTCTCCAGATCAGTTTTTTTCATGCAAATTACACCCCTATGGCAGTGGGAGTGAGTTGGATGGGAACTTCTAAAATAAAGTGTTATCTTCACAAACAGTTGAAGAGGTCAAGGAGTGTCATAAATGTGGACAGAAGGTGGGGGGTCCTTCAAATCTGTCTTTGAAATTACACTTCTCTGTAGCAGTGGGGGTCATTTAGAAGATAACTGTGAACATGTAAATAGTACTTTGTTTTAACTTCAAACAATGTTTAAGGACTTTGCTAATGAATTTTGTCGAGAGATTTTGTCTTTCAGATATCACCAATGAGACTCTTTTGTATGTGAATAGCGGAAGCTGACATTGCTGACCAGTGGGGGAGGAAATCTGAATAGACAATTTACAAGGAATTATAAAGAATTCATGGCCTCTCTCAATATTCATCAAGCGATGGACTGGATTTTTCTTCAAACACCCTAATTTTCTTTTTTTTTTCGTTTTTTTTTTTCTTTTCTTTTCAATGGACTTTTTTTTGCCCTAATTTTTTCTCTTTCCCTGATCTATGTTTTATCTGTATTTTAAAACCAGAGAGAAGCATTTAGACCTAAACTAATTTTACATCTGTACATATTACATAATGCATCTTGACGTCTAAGGTAAAATGCTGCACAATGGCTTGGCATAAATTTTTTTTAACTGGGTGTCTGAGAATTTGTACACTTAGACTGGGTAGAATAATTTAAGTTAGGGTATAGTACATTGGGTGGTTTTCCCTAAATTTATAAGAGGGGTGAGTGAAATTTATCACTCTAACCATGATTTGAACTTTGTTGAATCAGTTGTTAATAATATGCTGAAGGCTATGACATATAAGGATGTGAATGACTATACCTTTCTTGGCAAACATACTGGCAAGAATTTCCACTACTGCTTTGTCTGGACAAATGATCTAAGAAGCACTGATGTCAAGCTGATACTATCTAAACCATCTGATGCTCCCATTCAGTGGACTGAAAGATTCAAGTAACTGCTCTATTGAAGGCAATATGGGGTCGGCCTACAGCAAGTTGCAAATTGTGGCTGGCAGAAGTTTCATGTTGGACTGGTGATGAAGATTACTAAAACTGAACAATTCATCTTTAAAAATGAAACCCTTGAGCCTGGAGATAAGCAAATCCTGGACTTGTGTGGATTGGAGCTCCTAGACTAGAGCATACTTCCAAACTCTACTTTCAGTGAAATGGTGAGATATGTCATAACGTCAAACCGGAGAATGGACTGTGACGTCAGCTTGTCTTTGCCCAATATTCAAGATCTCGATGTGACATACTGACGAAACTACAAACTTTGAAATGAGGCCTAACAGCTATACGGGTCACAAATGTTTACCAAATCCTTTCCCAGTCATGGCCTAAAGCTATATTATCTAATAACTGTTTCATGGGGTTATTTTAGAGGCTGGTGAAGAGAGATGTAACCAGTTTTCAATTACATATTTTATATGAGCCATTGTAAAGCATTCAGTACCTCAAATTGTAATGATATGTTTGTTGTTCGCTGTGGGCATTATGGGTCAGTTCTAAGAATTAGAACAGACCCAAGTGGGGGAATGTTGTGTAATATTTCATATACACATATACACATAGGTATTTACTGTATTTACAAGCTGCATTACATATCAAAGGCCCACAGTTGCTTTCATGGGGGTTGTGGAATGTAGATGCTAATTAGCCTTGAGGGGGTTCATTGTGGCTTGTTTATCTGGTAAACACTAATGTGAGGTTAGGAGAAACCTCCACCCCCCCCAGTGTGAGACGAACACTTAAGTGGACATTCAAGCTAGCAGTGTCTCCCTGCCAGTTCACCTTTCTCTCCATGAGCATGAGGGCACGGTTGGAATGGGACTCTGAATATGTAATATTTACTCTGTTGGATTTTGATCATCTGGTGCAAGTATTATGAAATCTGTCTGTCTGAAGTCAATAAAATGCAACTCTATCACTCCTGGGTAGATGTCATCTCTTTAAAATGATGAGCTTTCCCAAACTCCTATATCCCCTCCAAACCATTCCCCTGTTACTAAAACACAAGGACATACAAGCCTTGCAAAAATCCCTTGTGTCCTTCCTCTGGAAGGGCCGGAAGTCCCGTATATCCCTGAAAAAACGCCATCACCCCACCCAGCTTGGAGGAGTTAACCTACCAAATATTAGAAGGTACAACTTGGCATGCCTCCTGAGGGTAGGTCTTGACTGGCTGGCGGGCAGGTCCAACTATTCAAACTACGATTTGGAGTCGAAAATGGTAGGTCCAGATGGATTGGCCGCAATCCTACACTGCAAATTTAACTCTCTCCCGCCCCATCTCAAGCAGAATCTCTTGATAAGGGATACTGTTATAGCCTGGCGAGAAATCAGGAAGTTGCTACGTCTCCCAATTTTTATATCCCACCACATTCCCATCATGGGGCACCCGTCCTTCAACCTTCATAAGCAATATGCGGCTTTCTCCACCTGGGCCTCCCATGGGCTCACTAAATGGGCACAACTTTTCAACCATGAAAATGGAAAGGCACTACCCTTTGCAGACTTAGCCACTCAATTCAATCTCCCTAACCATCACTTTATTCATACTCAACAAGCAATAAGCTTCGCCATCTCCCTGCACCCCGAGAGGCACAACAGGTTCAAACTTTCTTTTATAGATGAGCTTCTAGAAAAGGGCCATTACAAGGTGTCAGACATTTACAAGGCAATATCCCAAGACGCAATGGCCGCATTGCACATAAGCCCTGGTTCGGCCTGGTCAAAGGACTTCAATTTTCCGGGCGATAGTAATATCCCCCTGCTGGGCTACACCTCAACTAGAAAGCAGATTACCAATGAGTTTTGGAGGGAACAACAGCTAAAGATCTTGCACAGAGCCTATGCCCCTTTTGCAACTTCCCATTCTCTGCCGAAACCCTTCTGCTGTCCCTGGTGTGACCTGCACAGACCATCTCTGAAACATAGACTTTGGGACTGCCCTCATGTCAAGATCCTTTGGGAGCGTGCACAAGCTCTGGCCCATAACGTCACGGGACTTCTCCCAACCGACGACCCAGCCTTGCTGCTCTTTGGCTTCATGGAGGACACCCCCACCTCCCTCAAAGGTACAAGCTGTCACGTTCTGAGAGCACACAGAGCGTGGCTCAGTACATGTTTCATGGCAACCAGGAGAGCTATATTGAAGCAATGGGTCTCCGCTGTACCCCCCACCATGGATTTGGTCAAAGTTGACTTAAACAATCTCATGCGCAAAGAAAACCTGGATTACAATCTACACTCAGCTAGCCCTAATAGACAAAGGTGCAGCGCTAGTTCATTCAATAAATCAACAGTCTATTAGACAGTATATCCAGGGAATGATAGGTGTTCAAGGATGAAATCACACAGGAAGAAAGTCCCAATCCGTGTCAGAGAGGAAATGGAAACACTCAGGTGCCACTCAACACCCCTGCTGATATACTCTTACCAGAGAGCATGCGACCCCCTGATAAGAGTGGTCTAACACGCTTTTACATTTTTTTATTACTCAGCTAGCCCTGTTGGTTTTTCCAAAAAGTGGGGTCCCTACAGGAGTTATTCCAGTGGTGAAGCTCTGTCCCAGGATCCTATGGATACAAACTGTATTGAGGAGACCTCATCCTTATCCCCCCCTTGAACTCAACTACCAGGGACCTTTGGAAAACGACACCAGGATCCAAACCCCCTCCATGTCATGGAACCCATTTACCACACTCACTCTAGACCCTACTTGGAGGGTCCTTCCCTCCCTCCCCCCCTAATTCTCTTCATAGAGTGACTCTCTTCAGGCCCTCTAGCTTAATCCTGTGGACTGCCTAGCTAGCTAGGTCACCCTCCCGATTAGAAGACCCCCTGGCCTTTAAGTATGTTCATTGATTTGCTAATTTTGATTGGGTCGGGCCTTGTCAGACTCTTGGTTTTGTTTATGTTATGCTGAATATCCTACCTTCGCCCCAAGAGTGGATGTCCTATCCCCTCCCTCCCCCCCACCTTCCCCCCACCCTGTTACGGTTGGTTGTAACTCCCCTTGTCCCCTCCTTCCCTCAGTATTCCCCTCTCCCCACCCCCCCCTCCCCACTTTCTCTACATTTGATTAATGTATTGATTACTGTTCTTATATGTGACAAAACTTAATAAAAATTATATTAAAAAAAAAAAAAATGCAACTCTCTGGAAGGACCGGGTGCTGCAGAAAATTAATCATCATAATAATAACTCAATAATAACATTCGTCCCATCATTCAATCATTCACTCCATTACTACATCACTACATGTTTGTGTCCATTTAAACCGGAAATTAGCTTCCAAGTTTTGTAAAATGGTGCACGGAAGAGCTATTCACATTGCCTCTGATTTGTCAAAATTAATTTTTAGATTTGCTAGCCGCCCGTAGGTGGTGAATTCTCGCATGAGACTGGGCAGTGAAATACTAGGATTCGTAATTGTGAACAGGAGGTCATCCGCATAGGCAGAGATTTTATGTGAGACACCAGCGACTTTCAAGCCTTGAACGTCTGGATTTAACCTGATTCTACAGAGGAATGGTTCTAGTGAGAGGGCGAACAGAAGCGGGGAGAGGTGACAGCCCTGTCGTGTCCCATTGGTTATGAGGAATGGATCCGATAAAATACAGTTTGCCTTTACCTGGGCCGTGGGGTGAGAGTATATGCCTGTTATCCAGCCTATCATTGAGTTTCCCAGGCCTGTATGGCGAAGGACAGAAATCATAAAACCCCAATCAACTCTGTCGAATGCTTTCTCTGAGGAAGACACAAGGAGTGCAAGTCTTAGAGGCTAGGTGGATCAGGTTGAGGACTTTGGTAGTGTTGTCTCTTGCTTCTCTAGGCAGGATAAAACGCACTTGGTTCAATAAGGAAATGGGCCGATAGCTACCACATTGAGCGGGGTCTTTGCCATCTTTTGGTATCACTGAAATATGGGCTTTCAGCGATTCCTGGGGGAAGGGGTCACCTGTTTTTATTGCGTTGAATAATCTTATCATCTGAGGTCCTAGGATCGGTAATAAAGTCTGATAATAGTAAAGAGTAAAGCCGTCCGGGCCAGGCGCTTTCCCTCCTTTAGTAGAAGCTATAGCTCCCTGTAATTCTTCTAATGTGATGGGTTGGTCTAGTTCTAATCGGGTTTCCTCCGACAGTGAAGGGAGAAGAGAAGACTTTATATAGTCATCAATCTCCAGCGGAGTCGAAGTTGAGTCAGGCAGGTTGTAAAGTTTAGAGTAAAAATCTCTAAAAGTTTGTGAAATCTGCTTAGGGAGTGCAGTCTTAGTGTAATTTATGTCAGTGATGTAAGGGATGTAGGAGGAGGATTTGCGGTCTCTGACTAGGTTCACTAGCAATTTCCCACATTTGTCGCCTTAATTCATAACCTGCTCTTTGGCAGGATTGCAGTGTGGCTTTAGCTCTGTATTGTAGTAGGTCAGAGATTTGTTTACGGAGTACCAGTATTTCAGCGTCTAATGTTGGGGTAGAAGCATGTTTGTGTCTTGCTTCCAGTTTATATAGTTGCTCTAGTAGGGATGTTAGCTGCTTATTGCGGTCTTTTTTGATACGTGCACCATGTTTGATAAATACCCCCCCCCCTAATCACCGCTTTATGTGCTTCCCACAAAGTTCTAGGGTTACAGCTTTCATAGTCATTAGTGCGGAAGTAGTGATGCAGTTCTTGTGTAACATCGGTCAGCACCTCGGGTGTTTGTAGGAGGCTGTCATTTAAGCGCCAAAATCGAGACCTAGAATGGGTTGTGTCAGAAAGGGCATATGTAAGGGTAATTGCCGCGTGATCCGACCGTGTTATATGTTCAATAGTGGTTTCGCGTTTTGCGTGTAATTGTCCGTGTGGAATCAGGAAGAGGTCTATTCTAGAATAGAGGTTGTACGGGGAAGAGTAGAACGAATAGTCCCTCTCACCAGAGTGTTGCAATCTCCACACATCTACTAGCTGGGCCCTATGGAGGGATTGCGCAATGTTTTTTCTGACACGGGGGGTAATGGATGAGGAGCCTGTGGACATGTCCGCAGCCGGGATCAGAGGGACGTTAAGGTCCCCCCCCAGTAGGAGTTGGCCTTCCTGAAAGTCGGCAAGTAACTGCAGTGTCGATTTAAGGAAGTTATCTTGTTGATTATTCGGGGCATAGATCGTGGCTAAGGTCACTACCGCCTCCCCCATATTCCCCTTAAGGAATAGGTATCGGCCCAGTGGGTCTTTGCGGACTTCCCGACAGGTCCACGGTAGTTTGCCGGAGATAAGAACTGACACTCCTTTAGATTTAGCTTCAAGATTAGTGGAGTGGTAGGCTAGTGGGTAGTGCCTATTTCTGAGTATGGGGAGTTTATCATCTCTGAAATTTGTTTCCTGTATGAATGCCACGCCCGCTTTAGCTCGTTTAAGGTCTGCCATAAGGATCCGTCTTTTTTCCGGGGTATTGAGGCCCCTTGCATTTTGTGATACCACTTTGAGAATGTCCATTGCCACCCCGCACCACCAGAAAAAAAAAAAAAAGGGGAAAAAAAAAGGGGGGGAGGGAAAGACGGGGTGGAGAAGGTTACGAGTTAGAAAAGAAAGGAAGATCGGAAAGAATAAAAAGGTGAGATATTGTCCGAGCCTATCAGGTTGTCAAACCCGGACACTATGCACCAACTAAGGTAACAAGCAATTAGCTTGTGATAACGCCTCTGTCCGCCAACGAGGGCCGACCAGGGCGGGTCTAGGTGGGTGCTTGGGTGGAGTCAGCACGTACAGAGACGAGCCCAGACCCTCCACTGCATCCCTGAGATATGATAAGCATGCGAGATACACATTAAGACAATTGAAAACATCTGTAAAATGTGAGTACATTCGAAAATAATGAGAACAGTATGAAAGAATAAACCTGTGTTAATTTCTAATCAGCAACCTGGATTGGGCGGCCTCCTGTACCCTCTGATGGTCGCCTCAATCCCCTGATTGAGCGTCTACAACTAGTGTTGCCATTACCTTTCCACAGATGGGAGGATGACCCGTGGTGCCACCAATTCTGCAATTGCACCTAGGCAACTTTAAACTTAACCAACAAAAACATTCTAGAATAATTACTTAGGATGTGTAAGGCATTCTGGGGCAGAGGAGATGGTACTTTCCCCACCCCCAATGACCAGGTCAGGCACCTTGTCACCGAGCACCTCTCTCCTCTCAGTCCCAATGCGGCAGCCTCAATAGTTCCAGCTTAATTAGAGATGTAGGGTCTCTGCCAGCAGTGTCTGTATATCCGTGGGTATATGCAAGGCTTTTGGTTTTAGGAGTGAATCCAAAACTCCGTTCCCGGATACCCCCAGACTGCCCGGGCCACCCTCCACTTGGTTATAGGCGGGGGTCTCACGGTGCATCATGCCTCCCGCTCAAAATCCCGTAGTAACCTTGGGAGCGTAGTGACAAAATGAAAGAAAAGGAAGTAACTGTACCTCAATGAAAATCCCCGGCAACTCCCTAGTCACGCCGTTTCGCAGACACCCAAACAGAAAGGGGTCCCTGTGGAGATTTACCCCGGGTGTCCAATATTGTACCATATGTATAGGCAGGTCCGGTAGAGTAATGTTAGGCAGAGAACCCCCCTGCCCCAATGCAGGGGTCCGTCAGGCGTTCATTTTCTATTCCTCCCGCCCAAACAGTAAGATATGTGGCAAATGTTCAATTTCTGTATTTGAGTAAAGTTAGCTCCCTGATATAGCCCTTGTCTATGAGTTGTGAAAATCCAGTGAGCACGTACCTGCCGGAGCTCAACTCAGTCCTCTCTGCTGCGTTCAGCGGATGGTCTCCTTGAGAGCCTGCGGGGTCTTTGTGGTCTAGGTCGGGTATCATGACCAGAGGCAGTTCCCAGTCGGTTCGCTTGGTGTGGAAGGGGTGCCAGCCAATTAGGCACCGTGATGGGAGCTACGTCTATGAAACCGAACAGGCCTGTTAGATCTGCAGGGGTCCGAAGGGTGTAGGAGCTCTGCGCTTTTTGGAAGGTCACAACCAGAGCCCCAGCGGTAGGTGAGACCCTGGTCCCTCGCCAGTTCCAGGAGTGGTCGGAGCAGAGCCCTTCTTTGCAGCGTAGCGCTAGATATGTCCGGGAGGATCTTTACAGCAGCTCCGTCAAAGTCTAGTTCTCTGTTTGCCCATGCTCCGCGGAGGACTGCCTCCTTGTGTGTGTACCGATGCAGCCTACATATTACGTCTCTGGGCCGTTCTGGGTCCGCGGGACGGGGCGCCAGGGTACGATGGATCCGATCGAATTCTATTCCCGCTGGGAGGGAGTCTCCTAAGATGCGGCGGAAAATCTCCGTTGCAGTTGCGGCTAAGTCCTCCGGGCCCGTTGCCTCAGGAATTCCACGGATCCGCAGATTATTCCTGCGGCTCCGGTCTTCGTATTCTTCCAGCTGGAGCTGTAGTCGGGTTGATGTCTCTTCCTGAGCGCGCTGGGCTGTCTCTAGAGCCGTAAGCCGATTGTGCAGGCTTGACAACGAGGTCTCACCCACTGTAAGTCTTTCAGTCAAGGTCTGTACATCCGCTTCAACAGCCTGGATCTCTTTGTGATGGGCTGCTTCCACACGGCCTATAAGGCCTTCAATGTCCATTTTGTAGGGAGGGCTCGTAGCAGGCCCCTCAGCTCTTCATCTGCCCACAGGCTAAGAGAAGGAGGCGGTGAGTCCCTCGGGGCCAGCTGAAGGTCTGGTGGCACATCCGCAAATGGGTCGGGGCTCGAGGAGGCAGAGGGAGAAAACCAGCCTTCTTGTGTCTCCCGTCGGGTGCCATGTGCCGTCGCCATCTTGGAATCGCCGGTGGGGCCCTGCTGCTGATCCTGCGATGCTATGAAGTATTTTTGGATCTCGCCTTTCGATTTGGTGGTTTTGGAAGAGTATCGTGTTTTCCTCTGTTTTGTGGAGGGCATATCTCGCCAGATAGTGGTGGATGTATAGGGATGCAGGAGAGACTGTCAGGAGCTCTATGAAAACACGTCTCTATCCGGCCATGTCCAAGCCACGCCCCCACCCCACTCTTTTCTCCGCCCTGGAGGTGAGCGCTAAATTCAGTGCTGTCCTTGCTTCGTCAAGTTTTGTAATGGGGACTAAATTATTGTTTTGTTTATGTTCCTTACTTAGGCATAGAAACTCTTTCTCTAACTATTTGAATTCCAAACGGTTATTATGGTGGATTTGAGATGATATTTGAATAAGTTTGCTTCTAAGGCCTCATGCACACAGGACGTTTTTTGACTGTTTTACAGCAGCTGTTCTTAGCTGCAGACGTTTTTTTCTACAATCAATAAACCCTCCATCATGTTATCCTATGTGTTCATGCACACATAGGCTGTTATCAACTATTTTTAGCAGTGACGTTTTTGAGCTGTGCAAAAAAACACAAGACCAGAGGGTTCTTTTGGAAGTTTTTCAGCTGTAAAAACGTTCAAACACTCAAAAACACCCAAAAATGCGAACAAACACTCATAAACGCGTCAAAACGTCGATCACCAAAGTTTTTGGATGCTTTAGACCAGGGGTGTCCAAACTATGGCCCTCCAGTTGTTCTGGAACTACAATTCCCATCATGCCTGGTTATGTCTGTTAATGTTATAGTATTACAATGCCTCATGGGACTTGTAGTTCTGCAACAGCTGGAGGGCCGTAGTTTGGTCACCCCTGCTTTAGACCAATTGAAAAAAAAAAAAAACGCTGGCCCTTTAAAAACACGGCTGTAATATAACGCTGGTAAAAGCTGAAAACATCCCTGATAAGCTACTGGCATTTTTTGGACATTTTTTTTAAAGTCCTGTGTGCATGAAGCCTAATAGTAGCCTTGTAGAGGGGGGCGTGTTTGGGTGCGAAGGAAGCAGGATGTGTGAGAGTAGCTCCGGGGAATCCATCCACAATCCCCATCCATCCGACCGCCAAAAGGACTGGTGAGCTCCACGATTGGCCTAGACAGCATCCACCCACTCCCTGCTTGGCCCAGCACCCCATATTGAGCAGATTAGCAGAGCATGAGCAGCGCAATTTCAGCCGCCATAGCTCCCACCTCCCCGCGGCTACCACCATCATCCAGGCCCCGGCCTGGCCACTATGCATCAGACCACCGTCATCCCTCACTCGGGAGTGGGTAACAGGGCAATCCTGTCTCCCCATCCCGATAGCTTGCCCGTCGGTCGCTACTGTTGTGTAATATTTAATATATTATATATATATATGTGTGTGTGTACATATATATATATATATATATATATATATATATATATATGTGTGTGTGTATGTACATGCACATGTATATATTATATTGTGTGTATACATACATTGGGTATGTATTGGGACAGACACTTGACAAATCTATTTTATATTGTGTTGTTGCGCAAAGACGCATTGGTATTTGGGACTGGTTATCTAATTAGGCATTTCAAAGGCAGTTTTGATTAAAGACAGATAATGCCTCCATGATATGCTAATGTTGCGACTTAGGGTCATTATCTGTCGCTCTTTCAAGACAAAAGGCCTAATTAAATTGCTCACTCTTAGTCACCCATGGGAGGGGGAAGAAAGGTGTATAAGAGGGGAGCCTGTGTTAAGTAAAGTATGACAGGAAAACTGGGTTCCTCTGAAGTGGTCTCAATGCTACACTATTCCTGTCATCAATATTCTCTACACCTATGTTGGATTGTATTATCTCTTGTTGGACTTTGTTCTGTCTGAAGTCAATAAATGTTTCTCTCTGGAAGAACCGGGTGTTGCGGAAAATTAACCATCATTATAATAATAACTAAATAATAACATCCATTACTCCACTACTACATCACTATCACTACAGCTACCCGGGGATTACAGTAGCAGATGGGACAATCCAGCCGCGGCCTATTAAGGCCTAGTTACAACCGCCATCTTGCTACTCCCGGCCTCTACAGCCAGCCCTGAATATACATCCTACAGGCCCAAATCACAGATCTAGTGGCCTCACCGGTCTACTCACCCCCTTGACAGTCACACAGGGGACACCGGAAACTTCACTCAGAGACTATTTTGCCCAGAAATTTGTTGAGGGTTGGTGGCGGCGCCATTCTTGGCACACCCTGCCAGCTCCTGAGTACTGCCACAAGTCCAGACTGCCTCCCTACACAAAAGCACTCCACAGGACAGCTCACATAATAATTGAAAAAGCCTTCTGCAACAATATCTCCAAGGCACATGTAGGCTGTGGATGATGATAGATGGATAATCTGTTGACCCCGGTCACCCGCCGTCCTCTTGACCTCCTGTACAGCAATCAGTAGCCTGTACTACCACAGGAGCATGCCCTCTTTCACCCTACTTCATCAGAGCAATCCATGGTAAAGATTGGGCCAAAACCAATGGCCCCTTCACCTTCCACGGAGCCTTGGCCCCCCACACACTGGACCGCTTTTTACATTTTCCTGACTCCCCGGCCTCGAACATGCAGTCCGCCCAAGTCAACCCCACTGACCCATTTGAAGCTAGCGGTGAGAATTTTCCGATAGCTACAGCCGCCCCAACAGATAGATCATACGGCTTCCCTTACGGTGGAAGTCTTGGAAATAAAGCTACAGTCCCTACTACGAAGCCTAACCCACAATAATACCAGAGAAGTTGGGAAATTGGCCCAGGAACTGCGAGGTGAGATTGCACAACTAGGTGAGCGCACTGATACACTTGGAAATAAATTTGATGACTTGGTACAATATGTAAATGTCCTAGAAGAGGATAATGCAGCTCTAAAGCATTCTGTCTCCCAGCTCCAATCCCAACAGGAGGACCTGGAAAACAGGGAACGCCGCCAGAACATGCGGATTCGGGGGGTCCCGGTGTCTGTGGGGGATCGTGAAATTGGGCCCTACTTGCTGAGCCTCTTTAACACCATTGCACCGCTTATCCCTGACATAGATTGGCATCTGGATTGGGCCCATAGATCCCTTGCTCCCAAGCCACCAGCAGGAGCCAAACCCAGCGATATCATAGTACGTTTTCACTACTATGACAGTAAAGAAGCCTTCACAATGGCTACTCGTAACAAAACCAGATTGGAATTTATAGGTGCAAAAATCCAAATCTTCAGTGATCTATCGCCCATAACTCTCGCTAAACGTCGCAGCTTTCGTCCTGTGACCACACATCTCCAAAACCATCAGATCACGCACCGTTGGGGCTTCCCCTTTTCACTCTCCACTTCACGGGATGGCATCCCATACTCCATGAGAGATCTACAGGAAAGCAAGACCTTTCTACACAATCTAGGTCTCCCACCGCTTCCAGAGGAAGACGTCACTCCTCTCCCCACCATGCCAAGACCCCAACGCATACCCGGCAAGATTTGGACTCCAGCTCGTCCAAAACAACATAAGTCCCTCTCTACCCCTCAACGCTCTTTTTCCTCCTGGAGCCCGACTTGAAGGATCCTCTCACCGGCTCTGTTGATTATGGCTAGACCCCGACCCCGTTCCACTCTCAACCGGAAACTCCCATGCCCCTTCGTTGGACCCCTGGCCTTTACTTTTGGACGTTGTTGATACTCAGGTCCTTTTTTGACATGTCCCTTGTTCATCAATCTACAGTTACTACAGACTCACACATGTTTCTGTCTTCTACCACTGTCTTTGTCTTAACCATACCTTTCTCCCTACAGGATACACCATGGGCTCGTTATTCTCATTTACGTATTATTGTTGTTAGCTTATATTACTCACACTTTTCCCATAAGATATTCTTATGCCACTACGGATTCTTACTTATAACGTGAAGGGTTTGAACTCCATTCATAAAAGATGGTTAGCACTGAAGGAGTTCAAATCTTTTGCGGCAGACGTGGTCATGGTCCAGGAGACTCATTTCTGTACAGGAGGCTCTCTAAAATTTGCCACTAAACATTTTCCTGTCTTGTATTTGGCTTCCAATCCCTCTGGCAAATCTGTTGTTGCCATACTAATTAGACGTTCCTGCCCCTTGAGAGTGAAGTCTTCCCACTTAGACCCTGGCGGTAGGTTTATTCTTCTGGACTGTGACTACCTCTCCACCTCACTCACCCTAGTGAACATATATGCTCCTAATACAGGACAAATCCCATTCCTTACTAAGCTATTCAATGAACTGGAACGCTTCTCACAGCCTTTTATGATTATAGGTGGAAACTTCAACATTGCTATTGTTAGGAAAAGACTGTGCTAAGGGTTAATGCATTTGGTTGTGCTTTCCTCTATTTCCTGGAGCAGCAGCTCTATTTAAACTTCCTGCTTCCTGTAGCAAATGCTGTCCGTTCTATAGCATTCCAGTGTGTTCCCGTGACCTGTTTGCTAAAGACTTCCTGTATCTGTGACCCGGCTTGCCCGACCTTGATTGAACTCTGCCTGTACCGACCCTCTGCCTGTTTACGACCACGCTTCTGCCTGAACCCCCTTGTACCGCACCAGCCAGCCTGTTAACGACCCTGCCTGCACCTGACTACCCGTTTGCCTGCTCCCTTGTACCGCACCAGCCAGCCTGTTAACGACCCTGCCTGCACCTGATGACCCGTTTGCCTGCTCCCTTGCACCGCACCTGCCAGCCTGTTAACGACCCGGCCTGCATCACCACTCTTCTGTCTGCACGAGCTCCTGGAGGATCCTCACAACACCACCGGCATCCGCACCAGCCCTCGTGCCCCCCTGTGCTCCCGAATCTCCTGTCTGCTCTACCAGGGGTTCCCGAACCAGGGTCGTAAGAGAGGTTGCCCTCTGCACAATCAGACTCCATCACCAGGTACGTGACAGCTATGTCCCACAAAAGAGACAGATGTACCCTTCTCCCACACAATTTTTTGGACATTTAGAGGATTAAACACCCTACGCATAAACAATTCACATTTTACTCCCCTCCACACAAACTATATTCAAGATTTGACCACGTCTTTGTAACGGCTCCACTCTTAACAACCAACAACTGCTAGCCTCAGAGATTAACCCCATAACTTGTTCCGACCACTCTTCTGTACAATTATACCTCTTACTCTCATCCCCTTACCCTAGAACATGTCATTGTCAACGACTCCCTTCTACGAAACCCTGCCACTAATAGCCAATTATCTCACGACCTATCTGAATTTTTTCAGCTGAATGCCAATTCTGTACCAGAGGTCTCTACTCTCTGGGAAGCCCATAAGGCATACTTTAGGGACCAGTGCATCTCAACAGGCTCACGTTTGAAAAAGAATTTTTCTTTTTCCGGTTTCCAACGGTCCTCTATTTTAGCTCAACTACTCACAGCCAAAAGACAACTGATAACTTCCCCTACATTTGCACGTTTACGTACAGTCACCTCACTACGCGAAGGAGTGAAAACTTTAGATATGCACAAGTGCTCCAAATCCCTCTCCTGGGCTAAACAGAAGTTTTACGAACTCTCTAATAGACCACACAAAATGTTGGTGAATAAATGATGACCTTGCCCTTTCCACTCCATCCCCGATTTTCTTATACAATCAGACGGATCCCCCACTCACTGCCCAAAACAAATGTCTAAAGTGTTTGGGGACTTTTACAAACAGCTATATAATTGCCTTAACACGGAACCAGGATATTCCCCCTCCCAAGACAAGCTGAACTCTTTCTTCAACTCTCTCAAACTTCCTAAATTATCACCTTTTCAAATTTCTACGCTCAATACTGCTATTACTCCAGAAGAATTGACAGAAGTAGTTAAAAGAACCTACCCTCCCATAAATCCCCTGGCCCAGATGATTTACCATACATCTATAATAAATCCTTTCTTCCCATTTTAAGCCCCTATTTACGTAACCTCTCTGATGAAAGGCACTGCTCCCCACCCCCAAATTTTTCACGCCCACATTACAGTAATCCCAAAAACAGGGAAAAACCCAACAATCCCAGACAATTATAGACCTATAGCTCTACTTAATTCAGACTACAAGATCTTCACGAAACTCTTAGCTAACAGACTTTCCCCCTTACTCCCCAAACTTATACACAGAGACCAGATCGGCTTCGTCCCTTCCAGACATGCTGGCGATAATACCAGGCGTACAATAGATCTTATCGATTTATTAGATAAAACTTCTTGCCCTTCTCTAATCTTAAGTCTAGACGCCCAAAAGGCCTTTGACAGGCTAAGTTGGCCATATATGTTTTTCACCTTGTCACTCTTTGGTTTTACAGGCTCCTTTATCTCAGCCCTCACCGCCTTATACTTAAAAACATAGAAACATAGAAAAGTGACGGCAGAAAAAGACTGAGTAGTCCATCGAGTCTGCCCCTTTTTATTTTATTTTGTTTTTAATTTTGTTTTGTTTTTTGTTTTCACATTAACCTTGTTGTGTGACTATAGATTTACAGGTGATACTCGAAAAATTAGAATATCGTGCAAAAGTTAATTTATTTCAGTAATGCAACTTAAAAGGTAAAACTAATATATGAGATAGACTCATTACATGCAAAGCAAGATAGTTCAAGCCGTGATTAGTCATAATTGTGATGATTATGGCTTACAGCTCATGAAAACCTCAAATCCACAATCTCAGAAAATTAGAATATTACATGCAATCAATAAAACGAGGATTGTACAAAAAGTATAGGCATGCATATGTACTCAGTACTTGGTTTGGGCCCCTTTTGCAGCAATTACTGCCTCAATGCGGCGTGGCATGGAAGCTATCAGCCTGTAGCACTGCTGAGATGTTATGGAAGACCAGGATGCTTCAATAGCGGCCTTCAGCTCTTCTGCATTGTTGGGTCTCATGTCTCTCATCTTTCTCTTGGCAATGCCCCATAGATTCTCTATGAGGTTCAGGTCAGGCGAGTTTGCTGGCCAATCCAGTAATCCCACAGTCATTGAACCAGGTTTTGGTGCTTTTGGCAGTGTGGGCAGGTGCCAAGTCCTTCTGGAAAATTAAGTCAGCATCCCCATAGAGCTTGTTGTGGAAGGAAGCATGAAGTGCTCCAAAATCTCCTGGTAGAGATGCGTTGACCCTGGACTTAATGAAGCACAGTGGACCAACACCAGCAGATGACATGGCTCCCCAAATCAACACAGACTGTGGAAACTTCACACTGGACTTCAAGCATCTTGCACTGTGTGCCTCTCCATTCTTCCTCCATACTCTGGGTCCTTGGTTTCCAAATGAGATGCAAAAATTTGCTCTCATCAGAAAAGAGGACTTTGGACCACTGAGTTACAGACCAGGTCTGTTTTTCTTTAGCCCAGGTAAGATGCTTCTGACGTTGTTTGTTGTTCAGGAGCTACTTCTTCAGGCCAGTAGAGGGAGTCGGTACATTGAAAAACAGTCCACACTACGACATCTATCATGGTCAGGATATACACATATATATAGATGTCGTAGTGTGGACTGTTTTTCAATGTACCGACTCCCTCTACTGGCCTGAAGAAGTAGCGCAGGATCTTAGATCTGGACCTGCTGGCTAACGAAACGAATCGCATACAGGTGACGTCATCACCCTCGGACTCCCTTCGGCTGCGTTCCACGCCTCCCCCTGGACACCGCTGCACAAGCCGGCTCTTTTCATCTGCTACAACGGCAGTAGGAGAAACAATAGGACAGCCAGTTTCATCCAGGACCGAGGACATTGGCGTTCACCATCCCCCAGAGTGATTGTCGGTCTATGCCTAATAACATGATGCCCTTGTGAGTGTTTTTAACCCTTTTATTAAAGACTGTACCTGTTCTATTGCACTTAGAGGCACCGTTTCTTTGTTTATATTATGTGCAAAAAAAAGAACGCTGGGTCTTTGGGTATGACGATACATTTTTGAACTATTCTGTGTACTTCTTTCCAGAAGTGGGTCAGCTGAGGACATGACCAAAAAATATGGAAAAGTGTGCCCTGCCCTCTCAGGCATCTCCAGCATCTGTCAGTAGTGTTAGGGAAAAACTTGTGTAGCAAGTACGGCGTACGATACCACCGCGTTAGAATTTTAACGTTTGTTTCCTGGATTTTTGTGCATATAGACGATTTAAGAGAGCGTGTGATGAAAGTTTGTGTTTGCTTTGCTGTGAATGACCATTGCAAATCTTTTTCCCAGTGTTTTAGTCCAGGTAGTTTCGGTTGTGCAGCTGGGGTGATCAGTAGATTATACATCTTAGAGAGAACCCTTGGTAGGGATCCCGACTCTGTGCATAGGGCTTCAAGCTCCGTCGGAGTACGGCCAAAGCTTTCAGCATTTGGAAGCCCGCGTAGGTAGTGGGATAACTGAAGGGCATTCCAGAAGGGCAGGTGCTAAGGGCCCGTCGCGTCCATCAGAAATTCAATGGAAGGCCAGGCCCCATCTATCAGGAAGTGAGATGCCTGATGGTAGCCTCTTTGTTTCAGGGCCTTAAATATGCAGTCCTGGAGGCCTGGCCCGAACTGCGGGTCCCCTAGTAGTGGGAGTAGGGGAGAGTCAGGCATGGACAAGTGTTCCTTCGAGAGCAGGTGGAAACAGATATGTAGGGTAGGTCCAATCAGGGGGTGTAAGGGAAAGAAGAAATGGGTCCTTAAGGCGCTTCCTTGCAGGTGGTGGGGCAGTATGGTGGTTCACACTGCTAGGGATTGCAGGTATCAAACCAGGGGATGAGTGAAATATACAATCTTGGGACGTTTCAAGTTTAAAAGCATAAAAAGTTTATTGGAAATAGTAAAAGATGTGGCACTTACATGACAAAGTATCCAGTCACTCCTGGGAGCTGGGACGGCAGTGATCCAGAATGGAGGGGTCTCCCCTGTGCAGTGGTGGACGAAGGATGTCTGGAGCTGGGGTGGTGGATCAGCCCGCAGTTGGGGGCTGACAGGTTGTGGGGGCGCACTCACTAGTGCTCTCTGGGTGGCTCCTGGGGACCGAAGTGTCGGGGATGACCCTGTGGAGGCACTGCCCGCAATGACGTCACTCGCTGGGCTGTGCGGGCCGATGTCGGGTGGAGGAACCGAGGGAGCTGTGGATGGACTCTGACATGCAGTGCGGCTGTGGATGGTGACGGGACCATCCATTCCTCCATAGCCGCACTGCATGTCAGAGTCCATCCACAGCTCCCTCGGTTCCTCCACCCGACATCGGCCCACACAGCCCAGCGAGTGACGTCTTCGCGGGCAGTGCCTCCACAGGGTCAACCTGTCAGCCCCCAACTGCGGGCTGATCCACCACCCTAGCTCCACACATCCTTCGTCCACCACTCCACAGGGGAGACCCCTCCATTCTGGATCACTGCCATCCCAGCTCCCAGGAGTGACTGGATACTTTGTCATGTAAGTGCCACATCTTTTACTATTTCCAATAAACTTTTTTATGCTTTTAAACTTGAAACGTCCCAAGATTGTATATTTCACTCATCCCCTGGTTTGATACCTGCAATCCCTAGCAGTGTGGACCACCATACTGCCCCACCACCTGCAAGGAAGCACCTTAAGGATCCATTTCTTCTTTTCCTTGCATACGATTTTGCTCTATCCCCAGAGCTCATCCAGGCAGCACACCAAGCAGCACAATGACTTTTAATCACCAATTTTAATACAATCTCTGTGATTAGTGCCTATCCTACCATTCTTTCCAATCAGGGGGTGTGAGGTCAGAGCTCGGGGAAAGTGACTGGAGCACCATAGGGCTCCAATCAGAGGTATTTCCATTTGGGCTTGTTCCAGTTGTGTCCATAGTTTGGTTTCAGAGTGTCTTTGCCAATCCACTACTCTGCCTAGATGGGTGGCTTGATAATATTTTAATATATCTGGGACTGCTAGGCCTCCATTCTGTTTGGAAAGAGTAAGCTGACGTCGATGAACAGGAGGGCGCTTGTGGGCCCAGATGAACTTCTAAAAGAGGGAGTGTACCAGTTTAAAAAAGTGTGGAGGGATCCCGATCAGTAGGGCTTGTAGGAGGTAGAGATATTTTGTCAGTATACTCATCTTTATGAGGTTACACCTTATAAAAACCATGAATGAAGACCCTGATGCCAATTTTCTAGAAGTGCTTTGGTTTTGGTCAGCAAAGGGGGGAAGTTCAATGCATACGTGTGAGTGAGGTCTGACAGGATGTACATTCCCAAGTATTTCAAGGCTTCTCCTGCTCATTGGAATTTAAAGCTGGCCTTCAGCATACTAAGTAGACCGGGGGCCAGTTTCTCTCCCATCGCCTCAGACTTACCAAAGTTTATCTTCAAGTTCGACAGTTTACCATAGACTTCCAACTTCATTGGATTGATAAGGGTGAACATCATATCATCTGTATATGCTGAAATCTTATACTGCATTTTCCCTACCATTAATCCCGTGATGTCAGGGTTTGTTCTAATTTTACAAAGGAATGGCTCTAGTGTCAGGGCGAATAGGAGAGGGGATAGCGGGCATCTCTGTCTGGTCCCATTTGCTATCCCAAATGGTTCAGAGAGGACCCCGTTCGCCTTAACCTGTGCTGACAGAGTGGCGTATACACTTGCTATCCATTGCAGCATATGCTCTCCAAGTCCTATGTGTCTGAGAACAGTAAACATAAAACGCCAATCTACTCGGTCGAACGCTTTTTTCACGCTTCGGTCCCCAAGAAGACACAGGGGGTGTGGGTCGTCCTAGCTGTATGAATAGGGTTAAATACCTTCACGGTGTTGTCACAAGCTTCTCTATTTTGTATAAAGCCTATTTGATCTAAATGGATCTGGTCTGGCATGTGGGGGGTCAGGCGCAATGCTAATATTTTAGTGAAAAGCTTCCGGTCCATGTTTAGAAGTAAGATGGGCCGGAAACTTCCACACAAAGTCAAATCTTTCCCTTCTTTGGGAATCATCAATATGTGAACCTTCAATGTGTCCCGAGCGCATTGAACAACTTCACCAAATAGGGGCCCAGTATGGGCAGGAGGGTCTGGTAGCACGGCAGGGTGAAGCCATCTGGTCCTGGGGCTGTCCCTATTTTAGAGGAGCCAATCGCTTGTTGGACTTCTGCCAACGTAATAGGCTTCTCAAGCTCAACGCGAGTTTCCTCTGGAAGTTCAGAAGCGGTCTTCCAGTTGACCTTGTGGGGAGACTGATTTGGCAGGTTATATAATGAGAAGTAGAAGTCCCTGAACTCAAAGAGTGGCTTTGCTCCCTTGTGGGGAAATTATTTGAGGGATATAGGAGGCCGGTCTCTGGTCCTGCACTGACTTAGCTAACATCTTCCCACATTTGTCTCCTAACTCAAAACAGGCTGCACAGCATTTCTGCAGTGACGCCTTTGCTTATACCTCAGTAGGTCCGTGACTTGTTCACAAAGTGCACAAAGCTTGCGTTCTATCTCTATGTTCGGGGATTGTTTGTGTCGGGCCTCTAAGTTCTGGATGTTGGTTAATAAGGATTCCAGTTTTTCCTCTCTCTGTTTTTTAAGGCGTGACCCCTGTTGGATGAAAGTCCTCCTAATTACGGCTTCATGGGCTTCCCAGTGAACACCAGGGTTACACTCAGGCTGGTCGTTGGTACGAAAATAATGTTGTAGTTCTGTCATTACCTTTTCCGTTACCTCTGGGTTTTGGAGTAGGCTTTCCTTCAGTCTCCAAAATCTGGATCCTGAAAAGTGGGCTTCGGAGAGCTCATAAGTCAGCAAAATAGGTTCGTGGTCTGACCAGGTTACGTTATCTATGGATGTTTGTTGTACAGCATGAAGTTGGCAATGTGGGATCATAAAAAAGTCTATACGCGTGCAAATTTTATGTGGGGAGGAATACAATGTATAATCTCTTTCACCTAAATGTTGTAGCCGCCATACATCTATGAGCTGTGCCTTAGTTATGGCTTGGGTCACCCATCTAGGACAACCCATTGGGAGTGAGAAAGTACCTGTGGAGGTGTCAACCATAGGGATTAACGGGACATTGAAGTCACCTCCTAAGATCAACTACCCCTTGGTGAAGGAGGCGAGTTGTGCAAGAGTTTTTCCAAGGAAAAGATCTTGTCGCTCATTAGGAGCGTAGATCGTCGCTAACGTCACCTGTATGCCGCCAATCAAGCCCCGGAGCAATAGAAAACGTCTGTCTGGGTCTGTTCTTATGTGTTGGCATGTCCATGGGAGTTTACTCGAGATAAGGATATAAACCCCCTTCGACTTAGCCTTAGCATTAGTGGAGTGGTAAACCGTGGGATAATGTCTATTTCTGCACATGGAAAGTTTTGAAGGGATGGTACAGGCAATAGTTACAGACTCAGGTATCCAAAATAAAAATACATTTATTCATAAATTTGTTAAAATTGATATCATGACATCACAGTTTTGGGTACAGTAATATGGAAATACTCCACAGGGTTACACTGTAGCAATTCCTCAAATACAGGTAAGTTGCATATGCTGCTTCCAATCAATATCCTACGTTTCGACTGCGAACAGTCTTCCTCAGGGATTGTATGTTGATGAAATTGTTTCACCATGATGGTGGTCTATGGTGATGCATTGCCCAAGACAGGTGGCCAATAGAGATCTCCAGATGGTGTCCCCCACAACCGGAAACATCCCAAGGTGTCCCCCAGACCGGGGAGCACTCTAAGAGGGGCCCCAAGGATGACAATGCAAGAGGGGATAGAGGGATCTACATTGAAAAAGGCCAAACATTTAGATAGAAAATGACAAAATGCAGCAAATGACCAAAGGACAGATCTTATCCAGATATATGGATTGGGACCATGGGTAGCTGGTCCCCAGTAGTCTCCAATCCAGATATAAAGGGCACAAAAAGTTCAAAGTGGAGGCACATAGACATCCCAGGATTCAAAGCCAGGGTGAACCAATCATAGCCACAATAAGCCCTATACATAAAAAAGAAAAAGGTTCGATGAAGAATAATTGAAACCAAACTAACCACCAGCAAGTACTCAAAAAAGTACAAAGAGAAAATAGAGAAATGCCACAATTTTACCTGTAATGGTTACACACATCAAGCGGTCATTAGCTGCAGATGGGAAGGATCAGGGAACCACCTCAGTCACTAAGAGCCAGACCAGGTAAGGCATCAGTGGCGGCTGGTGTGGGAGGGGCGCTGGGGCGCCGCCTCCCCGCCGGCAAAAGTCGAAAAAAAAAAAAGAAAAGTCAACCCCGCCCACCTACAGGTGGCGCCGGTACATTGACTTTCTTTTTTTTTTTTTCTTTTCGGCTCCTTGGCTGTCACATGACAGCCAAGTAAGTGAGCCTATTGGCCGGCCATTCAAGCCTATGCATGTGCGCTTCTTCCTGCGGCCATGCATAGGCTGATTGGCTGCCCTGAGCCTCCGCTCAGGGTGATTGGATGAGGG
>BLSH010234658.1:120254-132593 GCA_018402905.1 Glandirana rugosa | reverse complement strand
ACCTCCGTGTATCTGTAGGGTCTTAAGTTTCGGTCCCACTTGGTTAGTATCGGTGTTGTTCGGGATATGTATTTTTTCAAGTTACTTCCTATTAACTTTGGTTTGATTGGTGGTCGTTCATGAGTTTTTTCATGTTTCTCTTTTATCTCTTTACGGCGTTAAAATGGACATTACCAATGTGTGTAGTTAGCCAGTAATCGACGTCTACCCTTCCTAGTCCCTTGGTGGAGTCAGTCAGTCTCGGTCTGGTCCATTACTCTTTACTCTTACGGAATGTCACCGCCGACCACTTCAAAAACCTACCCCCTGTGTATACCCCTGACACAATATGTGGAATACAGGGGACGGAGTGGGTGGATTCTATAAGGGGCGGGGCTTATTAAAAGTAGGAGGGGTCACAGGGAAGGGCAGGGCCTGGCGTCCCCCATCCAAAAACTTCACCAGCCGCCACTGTAAGGCATTCTCATTTCTCATTACCTGGTCTGGCTCTGACTGACTGAGGTGGTTCCCTGATCCTTCCCATCTGCAGCTAATGACCGATTGATGTGTGTAACCATTACAGGTAAAATTGCGGCATTTCTCTATTTTCTCTTTGTACTTTTTTGAGTACTTGCTGGTGGTTAGTTTGGTTTCAATTATCCTTCATTGAACTTTTTTATGTATAGGGCTTGTTGTGGCTATGATTGGTTCACCCTGGCTTTGAATTCTGGGATGTCTATGTGCCTCCACTTTGAACTTTTTGTGCCCTTTATATCTGGATTGGAGACTACTGGGGACTAGCTACGCATGGTCCCAGTCTATATATCTGGCTAAGATCTGTCCTGTGGTCATTTGCTGCATTATGATTTAATTTAATTCATAAAAGGTGGCTTTTGCCTTGGAAGCTTTTTTAACTTTGCCTTGCTTTTGTCATTTTCTATCTAAATGTTTGGCCTTTTTCAATGTAGATCCCTCTATCCCCTCTTGCATTGTCAACCTTGGGGCCCCTGTTAGAGTGCTCCCCGATCTG
The DNA here is from genome assembly GCA_018402905.1 of Glandirana rugosa. Classification (NCBI taxonomy): domain Eukaryota; kingdom Metazoa; phylum Chordata; class Amphibia; order Anura; family Ranidae; genus Glandirana; species Glandirana rugosa. Next base: position 131,584 of record BLSH010234658.1, on the reverse strand, counting down.
GGGGACACCTTGGGATGCTTCCTGTTGTGGGGGACACCGTCTGGAGATCTCTATTGGCCAACTGTCTTGGGCTATGCATCACCATAGACCACCACTAAAGTGAAACAATTTCATTGTTGTTCATGCATGAGCATGCCTTTATTAACATGTGTATATTGTATGGTTATATGTGTGTGATTTTAATTATCACTATTTTCAACATTAGAGCAATCATCACTATCTGCATACCAACAATCCCTGAGGAAGATTGTTCGCAGTCGAAACATAGGGTATTGATTGGAAGCAGCATATGTAACTTACCTGTATTTGAGGAATTGCTACAGTGTAACTCTGTGGAGTATTTCCATTTTTACTGTATATTACTGTACCCAAAACTGTGATGTTGTCATGATATCAATTTTAACAAATTTATGAATAAATGTATTTTTATTTTGGATACCCGAGTCTGTAGCTATTGTCTGTACCATACCGTCAAAACTTTCCATATGCAAATTTCCCTTGGGATATGGCGAAGGTTACAGCCTACGGGTTCTGTCCTTAGCTCACTGAACATCTGTTTTGTTATAACTAATGTCTATTTCTGAGGAGGGGGAGTCTATCGTCTCTAAATTGAGTTTCCTGTATGAACGCCACTTCCGCCCGTAGGCGTTTAAGGTCCTGGAGAAGCATGCGTCTTTTCTCAGGGATATTAAGCCCTTTAGTGTTCCAGGATATTACCTTCAGATCATGCATGGTACCCTGGGGTAGCGGGGGGGAGGGGGTGAGAGAGAAAAGAAAAAAAAGGGGGGGTAAGGCAGTTAAGGGAGAGAAATAAGAAGAAAGAAGAGAGGTATCTAGTATAGGGATTAAAGAAAGTAAAGAGTTATGAAGAGCGAGAGAGAAGAAGAAGGAAATAAGTGAGATGGTGAGAACAGGTATAGACTCAGAGGGCCACCATCCAACTAGGGGCCCCCAGATCTATGGTGGCATTAAACTGCCAGTAATGCACCTTTACCACCGATAAGGTAGGTGAGGTGCATAGGCCTAAGTGGGAGCGGGGGTGGACAAGGCCCGCCCACCCAGCAAACAAAAAAAAACATATCAAAAGCGACAAACCTAATAGAAAATGAATGTAAAACAGCTTATATAACAGTTTCTGCACCTACGGCAGGAAAACAAGTTGTGAGTGAAAGTAACAGCCTCGCAGTCAGTGCCCAATATCCTCCATCCACTGAGGTCCTACATGGCATAGCCCGCTTGTGGTTCTAGCGAGGGTTAACTGACATAGGTGCCAGGGAGCACACAGCCATGTCAAGCAGTGGAATCCTTAAACAGTAAGAAATCCCCACACCATCCCCACATCTAAGGCAATCTCAGTATTCCCCCCCCCCTCTTGCTCACCGATCCCCAATCTCTGAGGTCCATAGACTCTGGTAAACTTCCTCCACGGCATCTGTAGAGGGCAGTATTAGAGGTAAATCCCCTTCAGTCAAACAATGCAATGATGGTTGGAAGCTTGTCGACCAAGAGATGGAGGGGGGGGAGTGAGAGTCCATTGTTTTGGGGGCAGGGTGCGCTGAAGTATACTGTCAATCCTGGGGGTGTGTGGTGTATTGCAACCCGTGGGCATAGTAGCCTTACCGAATGTATCCCGTTAGGTAGCACATTCCACATTGTTCCGTTAGGAATAAATAGGGGTTGTGAGGGATATCTCATTTACAACAAACATGAAAATACAGTCTATCACGCTCCCTCTCCCGGTCATTAATTATAAAGTAGCCGGTCTCTACCTTCTCTGAGTTCTAGTTGTCTCCCTTCCCAGCATGGTCAGCAGGGGGAAATATGGGTACTATTTCGGGGAGATGCAATATCGCGCAGATATATGCTAAGAAGTCTCAATTGTACTTTCTCTGAACCCCAAGGCTGTCTGTCTGTGAACTCACAGTCACAAAAAAAAAACAAAAACAAAAGGAGGGTGACCGAAGTCTCCCATGTGCACCTAGTGTTTCTCTGTATTGGGGAAGCGGCCATCATTTCTGATAAGAGGTTATTGCCAGGGATAGAAAAATGAGAGCAATGGCTCCTCAGGCAAGGAGTTCCGTAAGGTCCTCAGTCTAACAGGCTGCGGGACTATATGTGAAATGAAATAGATCAGGACTCACGTGGGCTCTCCAGGGAGGGCGCCCTTGATCTCCTCCTTGGTCTCTGTGGGCGCGGCTGCAATGACTGTTCCGGCGGTCCCAGCCCCGTCTGGCGAGGAAGAAGCATTAGCCAGTTAGGGATTGAGCCAGGGTCTGTGTCCATGAAAAAGTAGAGTGCCGGCAGATCACTAGGCGCGCAGAGGGTAAAGAAGCGCTGGGCTTTATGGAAGGTGACAGACAGGGGGAATCCCCATCTGTAAGTTATGTTCAAGTGTCTGGCACGATCCAGGACTGGTCTGAGCATGGCTCGGCATTGCAGGGTGGCTTTGGAAATGGCGGAGAGAATCCTCACAGTTGCACAATCAAAGTCCATGTCCCCGAATTCCCACACCTTGTGTAAAATGGCTTCTTTGTGTGTGTATAGGTGCAGGCGACAGATCACATCACGTGGCCTCGCCGGGTCCGTGGGGCGGGGGCCCAGGGCACATTGTATCCTGTCGAATTCCATGCATTCCGGAGGGGAGTCTCCGGAGATCCTGCAGAAGATCGCCATCACCATTTCCTTAAGATCCTCGGGTCCTGTCGCCTCGGGCAAACCACGGAGACGGAGGTTATTTCTCCTGCTCCGGTCCTCCATTTCCTCCAGGTGAAGCTGGAGGGAGGCAGCGGTGTCCACTTGTGTGTTCTGTAAGCATTCCAGAGCTGTTACCCACTGATCCAGGGTTGCTAAGGAAGTTTCTCCAACGGTCAGATGGGTGGACAGTGACTGAACGTCCTTCTTAACCCCCTGCATTTCTCTGCGTTATTTGTCCTCTATGCATCCGATTATAGATTCTATATACAATTTGGTCGGGAGGGCCGCGAAGAGCGCCCGCAGCTCCCCATCCATGTGCAGGGTATGTGGGCACGGAGCAGAACTCAATGGGTCCAGTCGCAGGTCTGCCGGGGTATCCAAGAATATCTCCAAGGCCACGGAAGCCACCGGTGAGGGTGGAGGGTCATGAGAGTTCAGAGCCTTGCGTACAAAGCTGCAGGACGCCGCCATCTTAGGTCCCGGGGAAGTCGTTGTGGGTTCCGCAAAGTAGTGGTTAATATACCCTCCGGCTTTGCTGGTTGCAGCTGTCGAGATGTTCCTCTTAGTCTTGCGCTTCTTGGCTGAATACATGCTGCGCAGTTTACAGTTGGATAAGCCGAGTTAAGCGGGTCTGGGCCGGGAGCTCGAGCTACACATGTCCACCTGCAGCCATATCCAGACCAAGCCCCCCCGCAAATATAATTTTTAAACCAGATATACATATAGTTTATCGTTCACCCATGTACTCCCCTGGTCTCAAGCAGTTATCTTCCAGCTCCGTAACCTGGTGCACCCTGTAACACGTAATTCCAAAACCTTCACAACCAATATGATATCCTGAAAAAGCTCTTCTTTTCATATCTTCAAATTAGACACTACTTTTGCTCCATATCACCCACTCTAACTCTTGAATAACCCACAGCTTTTGAACTATTATGCACCCAAGGCCCATATCAAACCTATATATAGAATTTTACATGAATCCGTCCCATTAACGCTAGACTCTCATGCCTACATGCGCAAATGGTCCCAGCTACTTGAGACCCCCATCTCTATCCCTCACTGGCAAAAGATCTGGGAATCGGTCGCAAGGGCCTCTAGATGCGTGGAGCAGAGAGAGACAGCTTATAAAATGTTTATGTTTTGTTATAGAGCCCCTGAAGTTCTCCATAAATTTGACCCTTCGGTACCTCAAATATGTTGGAGATGCCTTAAAGCCTTGGGTACACACTAACATATCTTTTGGGACTGCGTGGCGATCTGCCCCTTCTGGCTCTGTGTCCAGTCCCTTTTACAGGATCTCCTGGAGATAGAGTTTCCTTTAGATCCTCTACACTACCTATTGGGCCTCCCGATAACCGGGATTTCTAAATACTCCAAGAAATTGATATCCCTCATTCTATTGGTTGCCAAGAGAATTATACCTGCTTGTTGGCTGTCACCCAACCCCCCCCCCCCCCCACAATATCCTAGCTAACCCAGACCATAGCTCATATTCGTAGAATGGAATATTTAACTGCAATAGTTCAGGATTCTCTCCCCCAATTCACACATATATGGGATGTGTGGGATAACTCCCCACACAATCCAGAATCAGCTCCTCACTACCCGTCTAAATGAGTATTCCATAACCATCTGTTTCTTTACCCTTCCCCCATTTTCAGACAACACATCCACTTAACGTGAGCCCATAGTGCCCCCCACCCCCTCTTCCTCCTTTATAGCCATATCTCAGTGGTATAGAACCAGTATCGGTCTATGTTATGTTTCACCTTTCATGCCCTACAATGGAGCCACAATAGGTTTTTGAGATATATTTTTTCGATAAGGATAAAGGCTCCACAGGCCTATGAGTTTGAAATGTTAATTATTTCTATGTATCGTCTTTGTTATTCTTGCCTTCTCCCCTCTCTCACTGTACCGAAAATTTTGTGAAATTGACATAATCTGCATACCTTTGTATAATCTTTTTTTCTGATAACTTCAATAAAAATACAATTACAAAAAAAATAGTAGCCTTGTGGGCTGCCCACAATGTCTCAGGTGAAATTTTGCCAGTGTCATTCAAATGTAAATATTCTTTGATGGCTTTCTTGATCTCAAGTACTCTTGTAGGGTCACTAAGAATTGATTAATTAAGCTTCCAAATGAATTTGCCCTTGTAGTTAGTAGGACACCTAATATGTAGAAAGACTGCGGAATGGTATGACCAAAATGAATCTCTAATGTATGCCTTGGAGGCTAGGGGGATGTGTGTAGCTGAGTTGAGAATGTGGTCGATCCTAGAAAAAGATTGGTGCGGGTGTGAAAAGTGGGTGTAATCTCATAAAGTGGCCTTCCCTCCAAATGTCCACCAGTCCCTGTTGGAAGAAAAGTTTGGCTATGCGCGAACTACGTTTAGGGGGATGTGTGAGGCAGTTTCCGAATGGTCTTTTTTGTATCTAGGCCCTGGTCGAATGCCGTGTTAGAGTCACCACCATAAATTATTAAACCCTCTTAAAGGGGGTTGATGGAAGAATTTATCCTGCCCATGATTTGGGGCGTAGTAAGATATCACTGAGATTATTTGGTCATCAATGGTCCCTTTAACCACTTCAGCCCCGGAAGGATTTCACACTTTAGGACCAGAGCACTTTTTGTGATTGGGCACTGCGTCGCTTTAACTGACAATTGCACGGTCGTGCGATGTTGTACCCAAACGAAATTTGCGTCCTTTTTTTCCCCACAAATAGAGCTTTCTTTTGGTGGTATTTTATCACCTCTGCGTCATTTCTGATCGCCGTTATAAACAAAAGAAGAGTGACAATTTTGCAAAAAAAAAACACATTTCTTACTTTTTGCTAAAATACAAATCCAAAAAAAAAAAAATCAAAAAAATTTTTTTTCCATCGTTTTTGCCCAATTTATATTCTTCCTCATATTTTTGGTAAAAAAAATGGAATCGGCATTTATTGATTGGTTTGCGCAAAAGTTACGGACGATGAAAATTAATTTCTGGGGTTTTTATTTTTTTTATTTTTTACTAGTAATGGTGGCGATCTGCGATTTTTAGCGGTACTGCGATATTGCAGCGGACATGTCGGACCATACTATACATGGGAAAAGAAAAAATAAACAGAGAGAACAAACAATTTCTATGTCATACAATATTAGTGACAATGCAATTAATATCAGAATCTTAAAACATTAGATAGAAAAAGAAACTATGGCAGCAGTGACTTAGAGGTAAGGACTGCATCTATGTCCTAATAATTCGGTGGAAGTTCATTTCAATTCATTTAATAATAGAACCCAGCAGAACCTACTAATAGAGCGTGGTTCTAGATCACCTACTCACTAGGTCTGAGCCCTAGCCCTCTAATAGAGTGTAGAGCCAACATTCATAGGGGATCTCTGTCATGTCCTGCTAGAATGAGGAAATAAAATAAATTTGAGGCCTGCTCTAGTAGCAGAGCTGACAATATTGATGGAGAAAGTGCTTAAACTGAAATAAACGTTAATAACTGTTCCAATTAAGGAAAGATTGGTGGAAGGGCTTCCAGTCTGAAAGTGTTAAGTGAACAAGTCTGGAGCAGGAAGGATAACATCAGAGAGGCTTGGATTTCTTGGTCTTGGAACTTTGCCACAGGGGGGATATTGGCCTGGCGGGAAGTTAACATTTGGAGGATCCAGAAGTTGAACTGGGAGGTGGGGATGCTGGTTCCTGAGAGATCAGTTTCAATTTGAGCAGTAAGTTCTCTCCTTGAAAGTGGCAAAGGTGTATGACTTCTGTTTAAAGTCAAACTTTGTTCAGGGGGATAAGGCCGGTATAAACTCAGGGCTATTGAGCCTGTGAAGTGTTCCTGTCAGTTCAATGAGCAATATTGTGCCGCCTTAGGCAGTACCTGTCGGCGCCATTTTTGGGCCTTATATAGAAGTACCTTTTCCTCCCTGGTGTGTCCCCTCCACTGCTAAAGAGGGGGTGGCAGTTAGTGCTCCGTGCCCTGGGGGGGGGGGTCCGGGACCTCTCTTATGCGGCATCTGTTAGTTTAGAAATCACCGCAAGTAGTCAGGGAGAAGCCACTCCGCTGCTGTGGTGTGCTGGCCGGCACCATCTTGGGAAGCACGAGCCGCATTGAGAGGAGGGGGCAGGGCCGCTTTTGTTCGTAGTTTATACGAACCGCTGTGTCTGGGTGGAACCAGGGAGTGTCCCCTCGCTCCAGCGGCCTATGGTGTCCTTGTCACTGGGGTAAAACACTTGCGGAGAGCCCTAGTCAGTCGGAGCTTCGGAGTCAGGCATCCATGTTGGAAGATTCTGCGCATGCGCCTTAACAATAAGATTTTTATTAGCATATATATAATAAACATATTCTCAAAAGATACATAGTTGAATATCAATGAAAAAGTACATTAAGATATGAACACCAGTTCAGTACTTCAATTCCATAACTCATGCAAATCAAGTTGTACATATAAAAGCTATTTGTGTTGTATAGGATCCCCCAAAAAGGAAGGCAACATGATTTAATATCATATTTCTGGAGTTTTCTGGTTGATACAGCCATTTGGCGGAAGTTGGAATTTGCAAGTTTACCAGCACGGTGTTCTTAACAAGGAGTCATGAATGGGAATTCATATCCTAGCAGGATGTGCTCACAGCCCTTCTGATGTGAGGTACAGGGGGAAAGAAGCACCTCCTGGGGAGGTGAGAATAAAAATGTCCTGGGTAACAAAAGATTAAAGACCAGCTGTCACTGAAGAATGACCCGGGTCAAATAGCGGTGATACATGGACAATTGCTGCCCTTGGTGGACATTACAGAATACTTCCTGGAGGATGGGAAGAGAAGAATATACTTAAATCCTAAGGAATCTTATTGGATACAGATGGCTAAATAGGCTGGCAGTGGGTGTTGTGTGGATGATGTCTGAGTGGGCTTTAAAAGTACTGACCGGCTGGAATTACTCTTGCCCTCTGATGCCCAGTTGATGATACTGAACACAGCGGAAGCCCATACGTAATGTATCATCTATGTTCTTTTGTTTTAGTTGCTGTTTTTATTGGTTTTGTGTTAGCATTTCTACTCTCTTTATAATAAATGAGATTCTTGGTTATTTAACCGGTTCCCTACCAAGTCATTGTAAAATGACGTCGGCAAGAAGTCTTCATCGATCCGGGCCGACGTCTGCCGCTTTTCGGTGCTACTGCGGGCCCGCAGCATGGCGATCGCGGATTGATCGTGTCCCAGGGCATCATCTCCCCCCCGATTGGGGTGAAGAGCCAATAGATTTTGCTCTTTACCACGTGACCGGCTGTGTCCAATCACAGCCGGTCACTACTGTGCTCGCCCCAGGGGTGCGCAGCCCAGCGATCGGGGCTGAGGCTTGTCCCTCGGACAAAGCCCAGCTCCGATCAGGGTAAAGAGCCAATGGAATTGGCTCTTTACAACGTGACCGTCTGTGTCCAATCACAGCTGGTCACATGATGTAAACAAACCGCGGTAATGGACTGTACCTATCACCTGTCCATCAAAGTACCCGAGTACCTGTCACAGCCCATCAAAGTACCCGAGTACCTGTCACCAGCCCATCAAAGTACCCGAGTACATGTCACCAGCCCATCTGAGTACCTGTCACCAGCCCATCTGAGTACCCAAGTACCTGTCACCAGCCCATATGAGTACTTGAGTACCTGTTACCAGCCCATCTGAGTACCCGAGTACCTATCACCAACCCATCTGAGTACCCGAGTACCTGTCACCAGCCCATCTGAGTACCTGTCACCAACCCATCACAGTACCCAAGTACCTGTCACCAGCCCATCTGAGTACTCAAGTACCTGTCACCAGCATATCAGAGTACCCAAGTACTTGTCACAAGCCCATCTGAGTACTCGAGTACCTGTCACCAACCATCAGAGTACCCCAGTACCTGTCACCATCCCATCTGAGCACCCGAGTACCTATCACCAACCCATCTGAGTACCCGAGTACCTGTCACCAGCCCATCTGAGTACCTGTCACCAACCCATCAGAGTACCCAAGTACCTGTCACCAGCCCATCTGAGTACTCGAGTACCTGTCACCAGCATATCAGAGTACCCAAGTACTTGTCACAAGCCCATCTGAGTACTCGAGTACCTGTCACCAACCATCAGAGTATCCAATTACCTGTCACCAACCCATCAAAGTACCTGTCACCAACCCATCTGAGTACTCGAGTACCTGTCACCAGCATATCAGAGTACCCAAGTACTTGTCACAAGCCCATCTGAGTACTCGAGTACCTGTCACCAACCATCAGAGTACCTGAGTACCTGTCACCTGCCCTTCAGATTACCCGAGTACCTGTCAGCAACCCATCTGAGTAACCGAGTACCTATCTGCAGCCCCTCAGAGTACCCAAGTACATTTTATCAGTCCATCAGATTACCCGAGTACCTGTCTCTTACCTTGTCTCACCTTACTCTTGCCCATCGAGCCCAGTTGAAGATACTGAACACAGAGGAAGACCTTACGTAAAGTATCATCTATATTCTTTTGTTTCATTTGCTATTTTTATTGGTTTTATGTTAGCACTTCTACTCTCTTTATAATAAATGAGATCCTTGCTTATTTAACCGGTTCCCTACCAAGTCATTATAAAATGACGTCGGCAGGAAGCATTCATCGATCCGGGCAGACGTCTGCCGCTTTTCGACGCTACTGCGGGCCCCGCAGCACGGCGATCGTGGATTGATCGTGTCCCAGGGCATCATGTCCCCCCCCGATCGGGGTAAAGAGCCAATAGATTTGGCTCTTTACCACGTCACTGGCTGTGTCCAATCACAGCTGGTCACTACTGTGCTCGCCCCAGGGGAGCACAGCCCAGCGATCGGGGCTGAGGCTTGTCCCTCGGACAAAGCCCAGCTCCGATCAGGGTAAAGAGCCAATGGAATAAGCTCTTTACCATGTGACCGTCTGTGTCCAATCACAGCTGGTCACATGATGTAAACAAACCGCGGTAACGGTACCTGTCACCAGCCCATCAGTGTACCCGTGTACCTGTCACCAGACCATCAGAGTACCAGAGTAACTGTCACTTGCTCATCTGAGTATCCAAGTACCTGTCACCAGTCCATCTGAGTACACGAGTACCTGTCACCAGCCCATCAGAGTACCCGAGTACCTGTCACCTGCCCATCAGTGTACCCGAGTACCTGTCACCAGACCATCAGAGTACCAGAGTAACTGTCACTTGCTCATCTGAGTATCCAAGTACCTGTCACCAGCCCATCAGAGTACCCGAGTACCTGTCACCAGCCCACAAAAGTACCCAAGTACCTGTCACCTGCCCATTAGAGTACCCGAGTACCTGTTACAAGACCATCAGCGTACCCAAGTACCTGTCACCAGCCCATCAGAGTACCCGAGTACCTGTCACCAGCCCATCAGAGTACCCGAGTACCTGTCACCTGCCCTTCAGATTACCCGAGTACCTGTCACCAACCCATCTGAGTAACCGAGTACCTATCTGCAGCCCCTCAGAGTACCCAAGTACCTTTTACCAGACCATCAGATTACCCGAGTACCTGTCTCCAGCCCATCAGAGTACCCAAATACCTATCTGCAGCCCATCAGAATACCTGAGTACCTGTCTGCAGCCCATCAGAGTACCTATCTGCAGCCCATGCCTCATAGAATATACCTCAGGTGTTTGTTTTCCAAAATGGGGTCATTTTGGGGGTAATTTCACTGTCCTGGTGCTCCAGGGCCTTCAAAAGTGTGATAGGTATGAATGAAATTGTATGTGTAATTTATGCTCTTATAACGCCTGACAGTGCTCCCTGCATGTTCGGCCTCTGTATGTGGCCAGGGTGTGAAAATGTCTCACACATGTGGTATCGCCATACTCGGGATGAGTAGCAGAATATATTTTGGGGGTTAATTTTTGCTATGTACATGCTATGTGATAGAAATATCTTATAAATTGACCACTTTGTGTAAAAATAAAAGCGTTTTCATTTTCTTTCCACATTTTTCGAAGACTTGTGGAAAAAAATGAACCATTCGAAAGACTCATAATGCCTCATAGAATATATGTTGGGGTGTTTGCTTTCCAAAATGGTGTAATTTTGTGGGTAATTCCATTGTCCTGGTGCTCTAGGACCTTCAAAAGTGTAATAGGTCCTTAGTAGAGTTGAGCGGACACCTGGATGTTCGGGTTCAGCGGGTTCGGCCGAACTTCGTGAAAAAGTTTGAGTTCGGCCCCGAACTTGACCCCGAACCCCATTGAAGCCAATGGTGACCCAAACTTTTGGGCACTAAAATGGCTCTAAAAAAGTCCTGGAAAGGGCTAGAGGGCTGCAAAATGAAGCAAAATGGGGGTAAGAGTAGGACAAGTGCCCTGCAGACAAATGTGGATAGGGAAATAACTTCACATCACATAAAAAATGGAGGAGGAGGTGGATGTGGAGTAGGAGGTTGAGGAGGCGGTGTCCGTGGCGGTGTAGGAGGAAGTGGCGGTGGAGGAGAAGGAGGTAGACAACACTGTTTTTTGTTTGTTTTTTTTTCTAATTGGGGTAGCCCCCAAAATATTGAGACATATTAAAAAAAAAAAAAAGAATAAGTTCACTTAAGTATACCAATGGCTGTGTGAGACCAGTATAAATGTCTGTTC
>BLSH010234658.1:108752-120244 GCA_018402905.1 Glandirana rugosa | reverse complement strand
CCTCCTTCTCAAGCGGTTGCGTCGACACCGTGGCGGTCGTGGAATCTTCCGTCCCAATCGTACCGGTTTTACACCTTTTCGAAACAGTCGTCGTGCGGTGTTGTTTCTGGTTCATTTTAATAAACATTAGCTTGTCCACGTTGGCTGTGGACAGGCGGCTGTGCTTGTCTGTGATAACACCCCCTGCCGTGCTAAACACACGTTCAGACAATACACTAGCTGCAGGGCAGGGCAGCACCTCCAAGGCATAAAGGGCGAGCTCAGGCCATGTTCCCAATTTGGAGACCCAGAAGTTGAATGGGGCAGACCCATGAGTCAGTACGTGTAGGCATGTGCACACATACTGTTCCACCATGTTGCTGAAATGCTGCCTCCTGCTAAGACGTTACCTATCAGCTGGTGGTGCTGTTTGTTGTGGCGTGCTGCTGACAAAGCTTTTCCACATTTTGGCCATGCTAACCCTGCCTTCTAAGGTGCTGGCGGTGCCACAGCTGCGTTGGCGAACTCTTCCTCCTCCTCTGCCTTCGCTTTGTGCTTCCAGTGAGCCCCTGGTGTCATTTGGGAATGCCCTCAGCAGTGCGTCTACCAGCGTGCGCTTGTAGTCGCACATCTTCCGATCACGCTCCAGTGAGGGAATTAAGGATGGCACATTGTCCTTGTAACGGGGATCCAGCAGGGTGGCCACCCAGTAATCAGCACAAGTTAAAATGTGGGCAACTCGGCTGTCGTTGCGCAGGCACTGCAGCATGTAGTCGCTCATGTGTGCCAGGCTGCCCAGAGGCAAAGATAAGCTGTGTATCATCTGTGTCCTCCGTATCCCCCCAGCCACGCTCCAGTGATGCCCACGAGCTGCGTTGGGTGCCACCCTGCTGTGAATACGGTTCCTCCTCCTCATCATCTTCGTCGTCCTCATCCTCCAGAACTGTGCCCTGGCTTGAAAATTTGTTACCTGGCCTATGCTGGTGCAGGAACCCACCCTCCGAGCCACTTGTGAATGACTGGCCTGATAACCATGAAAATTACTCCTCTTCCTCCTCCTCTTCCTCCTGTGCCACATCCTCTTCCATCATCGCCCAAAGTGTTTTTTCAAGAAGACATAGAAGTGGGATAGTAACGATGAGAACAGCGTCATCTGCACTGGCCATGTTGGTGGAGTACTCGAAACACCGCAATATGGTACACAGGTCTCGCATGGAGGCCCACTCAGTGGTGAAGTAGTGCTGTTCCACAGAGCGACTGACCCATGCGTGCTGCAGCTGAAACTCCACTATTGCCTTCTGCTGCTCGCACAGTCCCTCCAGCATGTGCAAGGTGGAGTTCCACCTTGTGGGCACTTCGCATAGGAGGCGGTGAGCGTGAAGGCTGAAATTCCGCTGCAGCGCAGATAGACGAGCAGCAGCAGGGTGAGAACGCCGAAAGCGCGCACAGACGGCCCACACTTTCTGCAGCAACTCTGACATATCCGGGTAGTTTTTTTAGAGAATTTTTGCACCACCAAATTCTGCACATGCGCCAGGCATGGGATGTGGGTCAAACCGGCTAGGCCCAGAGCTGCTACGAGATTTCGCCCATTATCGCACACCACCAGGCCGGGCTTGAGGCTCAGTGGCAACAACCACTCATCGGTCTGTTGTTCAATGCCCGTCCACAGCTCCTACGCAGTGTGGGGTTTATCCCCCAAACATATCAGCTTTAAAACAGCCTGCTGTCGTTTCCCCCTGGATGTGCTGAAGTTGGGGGTGAAAGTGTTACGCTGACCGAATGAGGAGGTGGTAGAGGAGGAGGAAGCGAAGTAGGAGGAGGCAACAGGAGGCAAAGAGAAATGCCCTGCAATTCTCGGTGGCGGAAGGACATGCGCCAAACTGCTATCCGCCTCAGGCCTACCCGCCACTACATTTGCCCAGTGTGCAGTTAGCAAGATATAGTGTCCCTGCCCGTGCTTACTGGTCCACGTATCAGTGTTTATGTGGATCTCGCCACAGATGGCGTTGTGCAGTGCACACTTGATCTTGTCCCCGACTTGTTTGTGCAGGGAAGGGATGGCTCGCCTGGAAAAGTAGTGGCGGCTGGGAACCACGTACTGTGGGACAGCCACTGCCATCAGGTTTTTAAAACTGTCCGTGTCCACCAGACGGAATGACAGCATTTCAAAGGCCAGGAATTTTGAAATGCTGGCATTCAGGGCCAGGGATCGCGAGCGGGTAGGGGGGTACTTCCTCTTTCTCTCCAGTGTTTGGGAGATGGACAGCTGTAAGCTTCCATAGGACCGTGTGGAAATGCTTGAGGATGGTGGCGGACATGGTGGCGTTGCTATCACATCATCTGTTTGCTGGGTGGCAGGTGACACTGGCACTGTAGAGGTGGAGGAAGAGGCCGAGGCAGCAACAGAAGAGGAAGCAGGAGGAGCTCAAAACCTTTCTTGGATTTTGAGGTGCTTATTCCACTGCAGCTCGTGCTTTGCATGTAGATGCCTGGTCATGCAGGTTGTGCTCAGGTTTAGAACTTTTATGCCTCGCTTCAGGCTTTGATTGTACAGCGTGCAAACCACTCATGTCTTGTTGTCAGCACATTGTCTGAAGAACTGCCATGCCAGGGAACTCCTTTGAGCTGCCTTTGGTGTGATAGGTCCCTGGGTGCGGTGGGTAGTAGCAGGCGTACTGTCTAGGGGACGGTCGCTCCGCTTTTGCAACCTGCTTCCTCTTTTGCTGTGCTGGTGCCTCTGTGCAACCACCACCTCTTCCTCCAAACTGCACACGTCACTCGCATGACCTTCATTCCATGTGGGGTCTAGGACCTCATCATCCTCCACATCATCTTCCACCCACTCTTCACCACTGCCCTCCTTGTCAGTCTGCACACTGTAGAAAGCCGCAGCAGTTGGCACCTGTGTTTTGTCATCATCAGAGACGTGCTGCGGTGGTGTTTCCATGTCCTCATCCTCAAACAGAAGTGGTTGGGCACCGGTGCACTCAATGTCTTCCACTTCTGGGGCAGGGCTATGTGGATGGCCCACGGAGAGCACACCAGCAGAGTCATCAAAAAGCATAAGAGACTGCTGCATGACTTGAGGCTCAGACTGCTTGGCTGATTTACAAGGGGCTGAGGTGAAAGACAGATGGTCATGGGGTTCAGGTGCCAACTCTGAGCTTTCAGCAAGGGACCGGGTGGGAGACATGTGAAGGAACTGGAGGCATTGTCAGCCACCCAATCTACTATCGCCTGCACTCGTTCTGGCCTCACCATTCGTTGAGCGGCATTTGGGCCTACCATATAAGGTTGAAGGTTCTGTTGGCTACTCGCACCTGAGGAAGGTGTTTCACTTGTGCATGTAGCTGGCACAGATCGACCACGTCCTCTCCTTGCAACAGGAGCTTCACCAACACCACCAACACCAGCAGCACCATGACCACGTCCCTTATTTGACGCTCTCCTCATTCTGGACGCAAATGTACTATTTAGCACAAATTTATATTATTTTTTAAACTGGCAATGTGCAATTTTGTGCAAGAAATGCACAGCAAGGTGCAAATGTACTATGTAGCACTATTTATTATTATTTTTTTTTTAAACCAGACACACTTCTTAATTTTGTGCAAGAAATGCACAGCAATGTGCAAATGTACTATGTAACACTATTTATTAATAATAAAAAAAAACAATATTAAATTATTATTTTTTTAAACCAGCAATGTAGACGCACTTTTTATTTTTGTGCAAGAAATGCACAGCAAGGTGCAAATGTACTATGTAGCACTATTTATTAATAATAAAAAAAGAATAATAAATTATTATTCTTTTTTTTAACCGCTTGCCGTCCGCCCACCGTCAAATGACGGTGGAGCGGAGCGGCTCTCGTTCCGGGAGGACGTCATATGACGTCCTCCCTTTAAGCCGGGATTACGCGCGATCAGATGCGCGCATCCCGGCTCTGTCGGTGTCGGCGTGTCCCCAGGACACACCGCTTCACCAACAGGGGTGAACAGCCATTGGTTATGGCTGTTCACCACGTGATCGGCCGTGACGGCGTGTTCCTCGGGAACGCTGCCTGTCACCGACATAGGTATCAGCCGCCAGGTGGCGGCTGATACCTTGTGATCGGCTGTGATCTACTTCACAGCCGATCACATGCAATGTAAACAGAGCGGTAACTCACTGTTACCAGCTCTTCTCTCCTCACACAGTGTCCAGTGTGAGGAGAGAAGAGCTGGGATCAGTGAGTTACTGATCTGTACAGTAAAAACACACTGACACTTCCCCCCCTGCCCCCCCAATGCACCTGTCACCCCAACAGTCACCCCATATACCCCCCATAAAGTGCACCTGTCATCATAAAGTGCACCTGTCATCATAAAGAGCCCCTGTTCCCCGTCACCCATCAGTGACCGTGGCCTGTCACCCGTCAGTGACCGTGGCCTGTCACCCGTCACCCACCATTGACCGTGGCGTGTCACCCGTCATTGACCGTGGCATGTCACCCATCACTGACTGTGGCGTGTCACCCATCACTGACTGTGCCGTGTCACCCATCACTGACTGTGGCGTGTCACCCGTCACCCATCACTGACCGTGGCATGTCACCCATCACTGACCATGGTGTGTCACCCGTCACCCATCACTGACCGTGGCATGTCACCCATCACTGACCGTGGCGTGTCACCCATCAGTGACCGTGGAATGTCACCCGTCACCCATCAGCAACCATGGCTTGTCACCCAACACCCATCAGTGACCGTGGCGTGTCACCCATCAGTTACCGTGGTGTGTCAACCACCACATCAGTGGCCTGTCACCCAACACTGACGTAGCCTGTCGCCTGTCACTCATCACTGACCATGGCCGTCACCCATCAGTAACCACTGCCAGTCACCCGTGGCCTGTCACCCCTCACCCATCGGTGACCACCGCCAGTCACCCATCACCCATCAGTGACCATGACCAGTCACCCATCAGTAACCATCGCCAGTCACCCATCAGTGACCACCGCCAGTCACCCATCAGTGACCACCACCAGTCACCCGTCACCCATCAGTGACCACCGCCAGTCCCCCGTCACCCATAAGTGACCACTGCCAGTCACCCGTCCACCATAAGTGATCACCGCCAGTCACCCGTCACCCATCAGTGACCACCGCCAGTCACCCGTCACTCATCAGTGGTCACCGCCAGTCACCTGTCACCCGTTGCGCATCTGTGACCACCGCCAGTCACCCGTCACACATTAGTGATCACCGCCAGACACTAGTCACCCATCAGCGACCACCGTCAGGCACCCGTTACTCATCAGTGACCACCGCCAGACAAGTGGCACCCATCAGTGACCACCACCAGTCACCTATCAGTGGCCACCAAAAGACACCCGGCACCCATCAGTGACCACCGCCAGTCACCCATCACTTATCAGTGACCACCGCCAGTCACCCATCACCGTCACCCATCAGTGACCTTCACTCGTCACCCATCAGTGACCACCAGACACCCATCACCTATCATTGACCACCACCAGACACCCGGCACCCATCAGTGACCACCACCAGTCACCCATCAGTGACCACCACCAGTCACTCGTCACCTATCAGTGACCACCACCAGTCACCCATCAGTGACCACCACCAGACAGCCCTCACCCATCAGGGACCACCGCCACTCACCCGTCACCCATCAGTGACCTTCACCCATCATCCATCAGTGACCACCACCAGGCACCCATCAGTGACCACTACCAGTCACCCATCAGTGACCACCACCAGTCACCCGTCACCCATCAGTGACCATCACCAGTCACCCATCAGTGACCACCACCAGACAGCCGTCACCCATAAGGGACCACCGCCAGTCACCCATCGCCTATTAGTGACCACCGCCAGTCACCCATCACCCATCAGTGACGACCGCCAGACACCCGTCACCCATCAGTGACCACCGCCAGACACCCGTCACACATCAGTGACCACCGTAAGGCACCCGTCACCCATCAGTGACTACCGCCAGACACCAGTCACCCATCAGTAACTACCGCCAGACACCCGTCACCCATCAGTGACCACCGCCAGACACCCGTCACCCATCAGTGACCACCGCCAGTCACCCATCGGTGACAATCACCAGTCACCTGTCAGTGACCGTCACACCCATGAGTAAACATCACCTGTAAAAGTCTCACACATTTGGCATCGCCATACACGGGGGGAGTAGTAGAATGTATTTTGGGGGGTAATTTTTTCTATGTACATGCTATGTGTTGGAAATATCTTATAAATGGACAACTTTGTGTAAAAATAAAAGCGTTTTTAATTTTTTCCCCACATTTTCCAAAAACTACTGGAAAAAAAATGACATGTTCAAACGACTCATTATGCCCCATAGATTATAGGTTGGGGTGTTTGCTTTCCAAAATGGGGTCATTTTGTGGGCAATTCAATTATCCTGGTGTTCCAGGACCTGCAAAAGTGTAATAGGTAGGTGGTTGAGAAATGAAATGTGTAATTTGTAGTTGTACTCGTAGAATGCCTGAAGGTGCTAGTTCAATGTTAGGCCTCTGTATGTGGCCAGACTGTGTAAAAGTCTTACACATGTGGTATCACCTTACTCGTGGGGAGTAGGAGAATGTATTTTGGGGTGTCATTTTTGCTATGTACATGCTATGTGTTGGAAATATCTTATAAATGGTCAACTTTGTGTAAAAAAAATGCATTTTCATTTTTTTCCCACATTTTCCAAAAACTACTGGAAAAAAATGACATGTTCAAAAGACTCATTATGCCTCATAGATTATACATTGGGGTGTTTTCTTTCCAAAATGGGATCATTTTGTGGGCAATTCCATTTTCCTGGTGCTCCAGGACCTTCAAAAGTGTAATAGGTAGTTCAGAAATGAGATGTGTAATTTATGCTTGTAGAAGGCCTGAAGGTACTAGTTCAATGTTGGGCCTCTGTATGTGGTCAGGCTATGTAAAAGTCTCACACATGTGATATCGCCATACTCAGGAGGAATAGCAGAATGTATTTTGGGGTGTCATTTTTGCTATGTACATGCTATGTGTTGGAAATATCTTATAAATTGTCAACTTTGTGTAAAAAAAAATGCGTTTTCATTTTTTTCCCACATTTTCCAAAAACTACTTGAAAAAAATGAACCGTTCAAAAGACTCATAGATTATTAGTTGGGGTGTTTGCTTTCCAGAATGGGGTCATTTTGTGGGCAATTCCATTGTCCTGGTGCTCCAGGGCCTTCAAAAATGTGATAGGTCGTCATGACATTAGATGTGTAATTTATGTACCTAGAATACCTGACGGCACTCCCTGCATGTTGAGCCTCTGCATGTGGCCAGGCTGTGAAAAAGTCTCAGACATGTGGTATCACCATACTCGGGAGGAGTAGCAGAATGTGTTTTGGGGTGTAATTTGTGGTATGCATATGTTGGGTGTGAGAAATAACCTGTTACAATGACAATGTTGTGGGAAAAAAAAGAAAAGAAAAAAAATCTTCATTTTGCAAAGAATTGTGGGAAAAAATTACAACTTCAAAAAATTCACCATGCCTCTTACTAAATACCTTGGAATGTGTACTTTCCAAAAAGGGGTCATTTGGGGGGTATTTGTACTTTCCTGGCTTGTTAGGGTCTCAAGAAATGAGATAGGCCGTCAGTATATCAGGTGTGATCAGGTGTGATCAATTTTCAATGGTTGGCACCATAGCTTGTAGACTCTATAACTTTTACAAGGACCAAATAATATACCGTACACTTATTTGGGTTATGTTTACCAAAGATAGGTAGCAGTATAAATTTTGGCCAAAATTTACCAAGAAAAATTACTAATTTGCAAAATTTTATGACAGAAACAAAGAAAAAGGCATTTTTTCAAAAAATTTTCAATCTTTTGTTATTTATAGCACAAAAAATAAAAAAAACCCTAGTGATTAAATACCACCAAAAGAAAGCTCTATTTGTGTGAAAAAAAGGACGCAAATTTCATATGGGTACAATGTTGCATGACTGAGTAATTGTCGTTCAAAGTGTGATAGCACTGAAAGCTGAAAAATGGCCTGGACAGGAAGGGGGTTTTCGTGCCAGGTATTGATGTGGTTAAAACCAGCAATGTAGACACACTTTTTATTTCTGTGCAAGAAATGCACCGCTGGCTGCAAAGGTAGTATTTAGAATTTTTTTTTTTTAAACCAGCAATGTAGATGCATTTTTTAATTTTGTGCAACAAATGCACAGCAAGGTGCAAAAGTACTATGTAGCACTATTTATTTATAAAAACAAAAAGAAAATAATACATTTTTTTTTTTAAACCAGCAATGTAGACGCACTTTTTAATTTTGTGCAAGAAATGCACAGCAAGGTGCAAATGTACTATGTAGCATTATTTATTAATAATAAAAAAAGAATAATAAATTATTATTCTTTTTTTTTAAACCAGCAATGTAGACGCACTTTTTAATTTTGTTCAAGAAATGCAGAGCAAGGTGCAAATGTAGTATTTCGAATATTTTTTTTTTTAAACCAGCAATGTAGACGCACTTTTTAATTTTGTGCAAGAAATGCCCCGCTGGCCGCAAATGTAATTTCCTGACAGACTCCATGGCAGCATACGTGTGGGTTAGCCCCGCCTCCATAATTACCCTATAGGACCCCTCTCCCATAAATCTTTGCTCCACGCCAGCAGCCGTGTTCCTTTTTTGTCCTCCTCCGTAGGACCGAATAGACGGTTCTCTGAAGAGTCCACCACGGTCAGGAATCGGTGAAGCGGCCAGAGGAATTACGTCCCTCCGATAGGCCCTAGCTGTTAGCAGGGTATGGAGTGTATAAAGTAGAGTAGCACTGAAGTCGGAGCCCTGGGGAGCAGCTGAAGAGTGCGCCTAGCCAGAAAGCCTAGCTGTGAGCAGGCGGCCCTATCTGTTAAAGTCCGGTACGTGTATACTGTCCTGGACTAAGAAACAAGCCCGGTGTGATCATCCTACCTGGCCCGGTCCAATCCGATCGTGGAAGCAGGATTGAAGTTGCCGTGTGCGGTGATGTATTCTTTTATATGAATGGCATCACATGGCAGCAGTGTGTGTGTTTGTCTGTTTTCTTCTCTGGCTTGTCTTCCAGCCTATGGCAGCTAGAGCACATGGGTGTTCCAAGCCGCTGCTCTCTCTTCCCGCCTTGTGTCCCTGGGTTACTTCTGCTCAGCGCATGTGCACTGTGGGTGGCAGTGGTGACATTACAGTGGAGAAATTCATTCTGCAGTCATTTCTGTTGATCTATGGATTTTTCTGTGGGAAGCTCGCAGCAGTTTCCCAAAGTGCTGTGTGCAATCATCACAGGCTGTGCACTGATTTGTAAATGTCTGTCTGTGTGATTCTGGCATGATTGATCACCTGCACAGGTTGTCGGTCTTTCTGTGCAGTTTCACTTTGGGGAAGTATTACTGCCCCCCTTGTGTGGCCAGCCCTGGGATAGCAAGTAGGAGAGGGGAGTTTAACCCTTCCTTTCCTTGCTGTCCGGGTACTCTTTTTGGTGCCTTTTGCCACATTTCCTTTCTATCCTAGTTTGCTTTGTGAGTCCTTCTAGGTCAGGTTGACATTACACGGCATGACACAATAAACAACTCATTAGGTCACAACTTTTTTTTTTTTCCAGTTGTATTTGTCATAGGTCACTGTCAAGGTCCAGTCTTCATAGCAGAAGCTCTGAATCCTCCTCTACGCACCCACCGCCATGTCAGCCACTCCAAGGAGGGAGCCTGCTGAGGATGCGGGATGCTGGTCCCAGAGAGCAAGTCTCTATGTGAGCTATGCTAAGCCAGGCGGTGGTGTGTACCAGCAGATGGAATCCCTAGTGAGGCACGTGGTGCAAATTCTCTCAGAGTGAGATACAAGCCACACACAAAGTCCAACAGCCATTGCGGCATGTTCTCCCACTAGGATGTCCAGGAAGAACTGGAGCTATCCCAACCAAGGTAAAGTCTCCTGCAAGGTAAGAGGAAGTTATGTGGGCACCTTTGGCTCCTTTTCCACTGGTGCGACTTGGAAATGAAACTTTGATGGGGTCGCATGGTGGGTCACAGAACCATTGCTTTCAATGGCACCCATTCCAGTCTATGAGGCTTGGAGTCCCAGCGACTTTGGGGGGGTTACTCTGATGCAACTTGATGCAACTTGGTCCCGCTCTGCAAACAAACAAAACTGGCTCATCTCTGAGGATAGCAGCCACAGTGCATCACAAACTCATCCCCAGGCATCAGAGACTATCGATACCACCCCAGCAGTTATTACTGCAGAACTGGCCAGAACTTCTGTCCAGCATATATTCCTTGTGCCTGTTCCCATGACTGTATGTAACTTGATCCAGGGGCTGTAAAGTTGGATCAATGCTGCACTCAGTCAGATCAGGGTCGCACTCTGAATAGTGAGACTTGGGGGGGGGGGCGCAATGGTGGAACGTATCCATAGAGGGAGTGTTCTAAATTTCCATTCTGAACAGAACTAAGGGACATCAGTGGATAAGTGGAGCAAGGTCCTGAGACATCCTTCCCTGCTGTACAAATTGCCAAGCTCTATCCATTCAAGGATAAGGATGTGAAGCATTTTTAAGGCTGCCTCTTTAAATTGCTGAGGCCTCGATGAGGCGAGCAAGCATGTCGCTCTTCCTTGGAAGATGCATTGAATAACCAGAAGGTGGCCTGGGCTCTTGTGGCCGTTTTCTGAAACTTTGTAGCTCAGAAGCCGTAGCTGCAGGGCCATCTTAATAGGATTATGGGCCCCTGGGCAAAGTAATGCACCGGGGCCCCTTCAAGCCTGCCCCAATTTTCGCACCTACTCCACAGAATAAGCCCACGTTCACACTGAGGGTGGGTTTAAAATCAGCATTTCAGCCAGACTTCGGGGGCGATTTTATAGACATATGTGTGGGTTCATGCGCAGATATCTTTCAAATCGCCACCAAAAGTAGTGCAGAAACAGGGGCTCAGTCAGTCGGCTCCAGCTTGGTGGCTCTGGTTTTATCCTATAGTCTCTCCACACTACACATGTCTGACTTCTTCCATGACCCCCATCCTGGCGGCACGGCACTCCCACTCTTGGCTCCTCTCAAGACCCCCCCCCCAGAGACTGCAGACATGATATAAGACAACAGATGGTCAGAGACTGCAGACATGGTACTGGAGATAGTCAGAGACTGCATTCTACAGGAGACGGTCAGAGACTGCAGACATGGTAGAGGAGATGGTCAGAGACTGCAGACATTCTACAGGAGATGGTCAGAGACTGCAGACATTCTACAGGAGACAGTCAGAGACTGCGGACATGGTAGAGGAGATGGTCAGAGACTGCAGACATGGTACTGGAGATGGTCAGAGACTGCAGAAATGGTACAGGAGATGGTCAGAGATTGCAGACATGGTAAAGGAGATGGTCAGAGACTGCAGCCATGGTACAGGAGATGGTCAGAGATTGCAGCCATGGTACAGGAGATGGTCAGAGATTGCAGTAGAGGACATGGTAC
>BLSH010234658.1:78483-95878 GCA_018402905.1 Glandirana rugosa | reverse complement strand
AGTATGATCACAACCCTCTCCTACGACGACGACCACACTCCCTGTCTAATCGAAATCTTTTAGACCCACCCACCCACGATCTCCTCTAAAAACAAACGATCTCATGTAAAACAAACGATTCGTTTCACGGAGTATATTTTGGATTCGTTAAAAAGACAAACAATCCACCCGTAAACGTCGGTAAAAACTGCCACCGTTTCACCGAGACATTGCGCCTAGCGGCAGTATACTGCCGCCGGCGCACTCGCGCGGATCACTCGCGCGCGGCGGCCTCCGCGCGGGTGACACAAGCCCCTCCCGGTCCCTCGCCCACGCCGCCGAAGCTACATGTTTACATACACGGACCTCCGTTCCTTCACTCCGGGGGGGCCATCGTGGGTAGCCGGCGGCAATCGAAGCCGCCGCACCCGCTCCCTGGCCCTCCCCGAACACAGTGGGCGCGCCTCCGGCGGCGCGCGCTCACTAGGCGCGCTCACGCGGCCGCCGTCATATGACGGCGATCCGCGTTACAGAGCCACTTTGCCACCGTCAAAAATGGCTGCAAATGCCCACCTAACAAACAGAAAAATTGCTTAGGTTTTATATGAGGCACTTTGCTTAGCAAACAAAATGTACTCTAGCAAACAAAAATCTCCTCTAGCACCCACCCACCCAGATTTTCTAAAGCTAATCTGTCCCTCACACCAGCAGCAGCATCCTCTCCCAACACTAGTATGAGATGATTTTCTAAAGCTAATCTGTCCCTCACACCAGCAGCAGCATTCTCTCCCTACACTATTATGAGATGATTTTCTAAAGCTAATCTGTCCCTCACAGCAGCAGGATCCTCTCCCTACTCTAGTATGAGATGATGTGACATGCAGCACTACGTGACTCCAGCTTATATAGAGGCTGGGTCACATGATGCACTGGCCAATCACAGCCATGCCATTAGTAGGCATGGCTGTGACGGCTTCTAAGGGCAAATGAGTGAAACACTTGTTGATTGGCTGCCCTGCAGCTATTCATAAGGCGCAAAAAAATACCCGAACCCCGAATCCAGACTTTTTCTCAAATGTTCGGGTTGGGGACACGGAGACCCTAAAATCAGGTAAAAACCCGAACTTTACAGTTCGGGTTCGCTCAACTCTAGTCGTTAGGAAATTATATGTGAAATTTCTGCTCCCAGAATGCCTCACGGTGCTCCCTGCATGTTGAACCCCTCTATGTGGCCAGGGTATGAAAAAGTCTCACACATGTGGTATTACCATACTCGGGACGCGTAGCAGAATATGTAGTGTATGGGGGGTTTTTCTGTGCTATGCCCTGAGTGAGGATGGGGGGCAGTAAGCGGCCACCTGTATCGACCAAACGAAATCGTAAGAGTAAGTATATTGTGTGTGGTGGCGCTAAACTGAATGAATGAAAGATATCATATGATGGCAAGTAGTGATATTAAACCAGACATATGATGTAATAAATAGTGATCATACAAGTGAAAACAATTTGTATAGATTAAATAAATAGGCATAAGATAATAAAATAATATGCTTACACACATAAAAGTGAGGTTATCAATAAAAACAATAATAAGGTATTAAAGTGACAAAGTGTCCATAAAGTGTAACAGGGATCCAAGTGCTATATCCAAAAATCTTGAGGTGAAATCGGTGACTCTTTGTGATGGTTAATGAATGTGATAAGAAAGGCTCCAACTTTGGTCAGTATGGAGGCTTACCAGAAATCAGATGGAAAAGCGCCTTTGAGATCTATAAGGACCCTCCGGCCCGTGGCGTCGATAGAAAAAGTGGATCTCCTCCCTGGGTCGCGTCACACAGCCTGGTCGTCCCTTTCAGGTGGCTCTGCGTCCTCTCCTGGTATCTCTGGCTTCCTCTGGGTTGGTTGGTTCCGAATTAGGATAACCACGGTCCTCCTTGTCAGCCGGGTGTCCTCTGGAGCGGGGGTGGAAGGTGGAGGGGGAGTTTGCGGTGGGGGTCCTCGAGTATCTCCGTCAGTTATGTAGAGACAAAAGATGGGTACTCGCCATAGTGTAAAAATCCCACTGACAAAGTGGTTTTATTGAGAAATTCACTGACAATGATAAAAAGTATAAAAGTCCAACAAGCTTGTAGGTATAAAAGGTCCAAAATATAAAACGCAGCAAATAAGTCAGAAGCGCCCGACGCGTTTCGTGTAAAAGACACGTCGTCTGGGGGCTCAGACGACGTGTCTTTTACACGAAACGCGTTGCTGCGTTTTATATTTTGGACCTTTTATACCTACAAGCTTGTTGGACTTTTATACTTTTTATCATTGTCAGTGAATTTCTCAATAAAACCACTTTGTCAGTGGGATTTTTACACTATGGCGAGTACCCATCTTTTGTCTCTACATAACTGACGGAGATACTCGAGGACCCCCACCGCAAACTCCCCCTCCACCTTCCACCCCCCCCCGCTCCAGAGGACACCCGGCTGACAAGGAGGACCGTGGTTATCCTAATTCGGAACCAACCAACCCAGAGGAAGCCAGAGATACCAGGAGAGGACGCAGAGCCACCTGAAAGGGACGACCAGGCTGTGTGACGCGACCCAGGGAGGAGATCCACTTTTTCTATCGATGCCACGGGCCGGAGGGTCCTTATAGATCTCAAAGGCGCTTTTCCATCTGATTTCTGGTAAGCCTCCATACTGACCAAAGTTGGAGCCTTTCTTATCACATTCAATAACCATCACAAAGAGTCACCGATTTCACCTCAAGATTTTTGGATATAGCACATTGGATCCCTGTTACACTTTATGGACACTTTGTCACTTTAATACCTTATTATTGTTTTTATTGATAACCTCACTTTTATGTGTGTAAGCATATTATTTTATTATCTTATGCCTATTTATTTAATCTATACAAATTGTTTTCACTTGTATGATCACTATTTATTACATCATATGTCTGGTTTAATATCACTACTTGCCATCATATGATATCTTTCATTCATTCAGTTTAGCGCCACCACACACAATATGCGTAGCAGAATATATTTTAGGGAGTTATTTTTGCTATATACATGCTATGTGTTCAAAATATCATATAAGTTGACCACTTTGTGAAAAAAAAAAATACGTTTTCATTTTCTTTCCACGTTTTCTGAAGACTTGTGGAAAAAAATGAACCGTACAAAAGACTCATAATGGCTCATAGAATATACGTTGGGATGTTTGCTTTCCAAAATAAGGTCATTTTGGGGGTGATTCTGTTGTCCTGATGCTGCAGGGCCTTCAAAAGTGTAATAGGTGATTAGGAAATCATATTGTAATTTATGCTTCTAGAATGCCTGACGGTGCTCCCTGCATATTGGACCTCTCTATGTAGCCATGCTGTGTAAAGGTCTCACACATGTGGTATCACCATACTCAGGATGAGTAACAGAATATATTTTGGGGGGTAATTTTTGCTATGTACATGCTACGTGTTAGAAATATCTTATAAATTGACAACTTTGTGTAAAAATAAAAGTGTTTTCATTTTCTTTCCATGTTTTTCAAAGACTTGTGGAAAAAATTAACCATTCAAAAGACCCATAATGCCTCATAGATTATACTGTGGGGCGTTTGCTTTCCAAAATGGGGTCATTGTGTGGGTAATTCCATTGTCCTGGTGCTCCAGGGCCTTCAAAAGTGTAAAAGGTCGTTAGGAAATTAGATGTGAAAATTCTGCTCCTAGAATGCATGACGGTGCTCCCTGCATGTTGGACCCCTCTATGTGGCCTGTGAAAAAGTCTCACACATGTGGTATCGCCATACTTGGAGCGAGTAGCAGAATGTATTTTGGGGTGTAATTGGAAGTATGCATATGCTGTGTGTGATAAATAACTTGTTGTTATGACAATTTTGTGCAAAAAAAAAAAGTAATAATTTTCCCAAGAATTGTGGGAAAAAAGTATAACTTCAAAAAACTCGCCATGCCTCTTACTAAATACCTTGGAATGTCTACTTTTCAAAAAGGGTCATTTGTGGGGTATTTGTACTTTTCTGACATTTCAGGGCCTCAAGAAATGAGATAGGCCATCAGTACATCAGGTGTGATCAATTTTCAATGATTGGCACCGTAGCTTGTAGACTCTTTAACTTTCACACAGACCAAATAAAATACACTTATTTGGTTTATTTTTTACCAAAGATAGGTAGCAGTATAGGTTTTGGCCCAAATTTATGAACTAAAATTACTTATTTGCAAAATTTTATCATAGAAACTAAAAAAAAGTGGTTTTTTTTTTCCAAAATGTTTACACTTTTTTCACTTATGTCGCAAAAAATAAACCCAGTAGTTATTAAATACCACCAAAAGAAAGCTCTATTTGTGTGAAAAAAATTATAAAAATGTTGTTTGGGTACAGTGTAGCATGAGAGAGTAATTGTCATTCAAAGTGTGAGAGCGCCGAAAGCTGATAATTGGTCTGGGCAGGAAGGGGGTATAAATGTTCTGTATTGAAGTGGTTAAGTAGTGTGTTTATTTTTATAGCTAACATTGTTATTACCATTAATTTTATCAGAGCTTTGATAGATTAACTAATTATAGGAATACACAAGTTAATATATATGTATAATAAATAAAGGGAATCCATAACCACCCCATATTTATTTCATGTGGCACCCCAGAAACAGGAGTGTGGAATTTATTTAAGAAATTCTGCACAGAATCCAAACCCTACTGTATTTTTATCTTGCATTCTTATAAGCTAAGGAGTCCTCAACTCTACAAGAGACCCAGAAGTGAAAGCACTTCTCTACTGTGGACATGATTTGCGCTAGTTCCTGAATTTTGAAGCCCTGCTTGAGTGGTCCTGAAAGTTCTGTGAAACATTCCATCAGTGAGCGGACACGCAGATCTGGTGAGAATTGTGGCTGGTATATGTGTATGTGTTAAAGTTTATTGTATTATTAATGCAAATTGTTTTAGACCTGTGTAGCTGTTTAAGTGTGCTGGAAAATTTGAGGAGAAAGTGGGAGAAATATAGATTATATTTTATTTTTATTTTTTTGTATCCACTTGAAAGCGAAAAAGCTTTCTGCTTTAACAGAAGATCCCTCTCAGCCTATGATCTGAGATGCTAGGGTACAGTCAGCAGTGGTAAGAAGAGAGTAGGGCACTGATTTAACAGTGTCATTCTCCTTGTGGAACTACAAGTCCATCCTAGCTTTTAAACAGCTTTGTCTGTGTCTGTGTGCATTGTGTAAGCAGCTGCTAGTGTATAGACTGGTTAAGCAAGCTTCAGTGTGAACTTAATTAACATATCAATGGAGGTAATTGGAATTGTCCTTAAAAAGCATACCTCTGCTAATTTTAACACTGATGCACAGAATCTTTTTCCCACCAATTTAATGATTTGTTAAAACAATGTGAGGTTCAAAATGAAAATATGAAAATTAATCCATCATCTAAGAAAGGCAAGAAAGCAAGAATGGCAAATGTGGTATGCATGCTAGTAAGAATGAAGGAGGTTGCTGAGCACAAAGAAATTCAGTGGCACACTGAGAAGATGCAATTAATAGATCAGATAGAAAGTGTAAGTAAAAATATATTAGCAATAGCTGCAAAAGCAGAACAGTATTGTGACAGAAAATGGATGAATTGGAAGAAGCATGTAAACTAAAAGAAAGTTGTATTGCCTCTTTAAACAGAGAGAGGTTGCGAATGAGCATATTATAATACTGCTTTGGAAGGAGCTACATGAAGCTCAGGCAGCCATAATGGAGTTATCCTCCAAACATGGAAAGGTGGAGCACTCTCACTGTTTAGCACAGATAGAGGCTCTAGAACAACAGTTAGGGAAGCCTAAGGCTCTTGTTGCTGCAAGTGATGTTGCTTTGATTGGAATCAATTTTGGTGATCTGAATGAGGAGTACTTAAACAAAAGTGCTGTAACTGCTCTTGAAATTGATTCAGGAGTTGAAATGGAAAATGGGCCTGATCTTTTTAAGAATAGTAACACGGTGACAGTGGAGGCTTCTGATGAGTCTGTTGCTAGTGACTACTCTTTAGACAATGCAAGTGTAAAGTCTGTTGATTCCAATCATAGTAATGTTATGCAGCAATGCTTTGTTTGTAAAAAGTGGGGTCACATTGCCAGGTATTGGTTGGTGGCTAATAATAATATGCAAATGAAATCGCACTACCCTAAAACTACAACAAGGCATTATGAAGTTTATTCTGCGAGATGGGGTAGCAATCCAAGGCATAGATGCCATAGTAATTAAACCCGTGTCCCTTTTAAGGCCCAAATGCTGAGACTACAAACTGAAAATAGTCAGTTAAGGCAGGAAAGGCATCTGTATATGGATCAGCTGAATAGACTCAAAATGGAGGTAGCCGCATGTTAATTAAAGTATAGCACTGGGGAATTTTCTGGTTAATGTTTCTTTGCTATGAATAAGGTTTAGATGCAAATCTTTTGATTTGGTCTTAATTTTAGGAATATTATGGAGGACCTTTAAGTGTAAGCAAATAGATATTGTGGATAAGAATTTGATTCTGCTCTTTATTTTTCATTTCCAGAAACCTGGTGGACGGAGAGATTGGAGAGGTCTCTGAAACATGGATGAAAGATGTTCATCTGGTTGGCAGGTTGTCTGTTCCATGCCACATCGCAAATTTGTCCTAACAAACATTCAGGGGAGAAGGGACAAACAAAAGATTCAGATTAATACTTGCAATACTTGTTAATGCGGCATCTGAAAGACTTTGCCCATCAGCAAGACTTGTGGAACATTTTGCTGGTATTTCTCCTGTCCTTTATGAATGTAAACATACTGTGAATACAAGTGCAATGGGTTAAAGCTTATGGAAGGAATACAACCTATCCAATCCTTCAGAACAAGAAATGTAAAATATGTTTTTTTTTTTTGGTGAGGAACTGAGAGTAAGGAAATGTATTTTTAATGTGTGACATATATTGGCATAACTGAATTAATATGGTGCAGGTACCCAAGAGGCTGACACTCATGCATAGTAAAGTGTCTGTTGGCCAGACTAGGGAGCTGCAGATTACACATCAAAGGGGTGAAAATGTCCCTGTGGGGGTTCTGTCTCACTTTTAGCAGTACTACAGAGAGGTCATTGGTTACGGGACATGTGGGACACCAGAGCTGGACACAGGGGAGATACACCTGGTTGAAGTCTCACCTGTGCAGGGTTCTAACTGCTCAGGTGAGACATCAACCAGGTGTATCTCCCCTGTGTCCAGCTCTGGTGTCCCACATGTCCCATAACCGATGACCTCTCTGTAGGACTGCTAAATTTGAGACACCACCCCTGTATCTACTCACAAAAATATACTCTGTTAGAGAAAGGGGAACCACTACAAATAAATCTAAGCTCTTCCCAAATGCTGGCTACCAGTGAACAGTATGCCTTCACCACATGGCACTTCAAAGTCTCACAGTGGTTGATAAAAACCTATTACCCTATATGTGCTGAATATACACTGAATCAAGTGCGGTCATTATACCAGTGGCTTTTTCCCAGAGATGTGTGGATACAGCATGAGGTTTGTTCAGGATGCTTATTTCTGAGGAGTAACCATCAGAACATGAGTATCCTGAGGAACAAACTCTCAGCCATAGCTTCAGACAGTAAGTGGGGCTTTGTTACTCAGGTTAAAGTGGCTCAAGATTTTATGCACCATTTTAAGAGGTTGGTAGAGAGTGTGGTGGTACAGGGCAAAAATGTGTCATGGGCTCTGGCGTGCACGCAAGGGCAGGCGGAATTATCAACCAACATCAAGCTGATTGTAAAGTCTCTATATGAGGGGCAGTGGCCTTATGAGTTAGCATCACAGCTCAGTAAGATTTTGCCCAAACACATTGCTTACACTAATTCAAAGTGGGGGTCGAATGCCTGATGGGCTGTGCTAGTTTGGATTATGGAAGGTGTTATGCTTCCTCGTTGATCCCATACAGGAGTACAGACTTTGTCGATATACAGTTGTGCTCATAAGCTTACATACCCTGGCATAATTTATGATTTCTTGGCCATTTTCAGAGAATATGAATGGGAACACAAAAACATTTCTTTCACTCATAGTTAGTGTTTGGCTGAAGCCATTTATTATAAATCAACTGTGTTTACTCTTTTTAAATCATAATGACAACAGAAACTACCCAAATGACCCTGACTATTTGTAATTGTACCTATGTTATGGTTGTAAGAGGGACTGAAAATACTTAAGTGGGTTGTTGGCTATCAGAAACCTTCCATAATTATCTATTGCAACCAATCACAGAACGGCCTAAACATATAAATTAGCTTCCGTAATAGGCATGACGTCACTTCCTGAAGATGCCCCTTCGGCGAAACGTATGTCAGAGACATCCATTACAGCATCACTTCTGGTTCCACACTATCCCTATCACAGCTTAAAATCAATTTGAGGCTTGGCGCATACGCTACTGCCGGGGATAACAGAGGCACTGGCCCAAGTATTACATCAACCTCGTATATGTTTTGCCGATCACACCCAGTGCCGGGGCTCGGGCACCACAAAATGTGAGGGTAACTTTCAGCTTTTATTATTGTCCACCAATTGAATAAATATACTACACTACGAGACTTTTTACATGGCCTCCTGTGGAGTCATTTTTACTAATGTACAATCGGTCTGCATTTCCATTGGAGAGGGATTGACTCATAGGAAACATAAGGCTTTCCAAATGTGAGTTCTGACCTTCCTGTAAAAAGGGGTCAAAATTGTCTCGCGAGTGGCCATATTTACCTTTGGATGAGTACTGGTAGAATAGTCACTTGCAAGAGAAAGAAGGATTCACATGGTTTTGGGATACACTTATGGACTTCACAGCACAATGTTTATATGTAATCATTTTAAAATTACAGTCATAGTGTTTCACACTTTTAAAGGGGCTGCGACCAACACAGGCTTCCATTATTTTCGTTGTTTAGGGCGTTATCTCCCATTTACACTAGCACATAACTAGATAGATAGTTTGAAATATAAAATCTGTCAGTTAGTGCAGACAGTTTAGTGTAGGAAATTAAAAAAAAAATATATATATATATATATACAGTATCCAAAGTAGTGAGTGTACAGCTTGTATAACAGTGTAAATTTGCTGTCCCCTCAAAATAACTCAACACACAGTCATTAATGTCTAAACTGCTGGCAACAAAAGTGAGTACACCTCTAAGTGAAAGTGTCCAAATTGGGCCCAAAGTGTCAATATTTTGTGTGGACACCATTATTTTCCAGCACTGCCTTAACCCTCTTGGACATGGAGTTCACGAGAGCTTCACAGGTTGCCACTGGAGTCCTCTTCCACTCCTCCATGACGACATCACGGAGCTGGTGGATGTTAGAGACCTTGCGCTCCTCCACCTT
This sequence comes from Glandirana rugosa, assembly GCA_018402905.1. Lineage (NCBI taxonomy): Eukaryota > Metazoa > Chordata > Amphibia > Anura > Ranidae > Glandirana > Glandirana rugosa. The sequence continues at coordinate 86,508 of BLSH010234658.1, read as the reverse complement.
CCATTTGAGGATGCCCCACAGATGCTCAATAGGGTTTAGGTCTGGAGACATGCTTGGCCAGTCCAGCACCTCTACCCTCAGCTTCTTTAGTAAGGCAGTGGTCATCTTGGAGGTGTGTTTGGGGTCGTTATGTTGGAATACTGCCCTGTGATCCAGTCTCCGAAGGGAGGGGATCATGCTCTGCTTCAGTATGTCACAGTACATGTTGGCATTCATGGTTCCCTCAATGAACTGCAGCTTCCCAGTGCGGGCAGCACTCATGCAGCCCCAGACCATGACACTCTCACCGCCATGCTTGACTGTAGGCAAGACACACTTGTCTTTGTACTCCTTACCTGGTTGTCGCCACACACACTTGACCCCATCTGAACCAAATAAGTTTATCTTGGTCTCAACGGACCACAGGACATGGTTCCAATAATCCATGTCCTTAGTCTGCTTGTCTTCAGCAAACTGTTTGCAGGCTTTCCTAGCATCATCTTTAGAAGAGGCTTCCTTCTGGGACGACAGCCATGCAGACCAATTTGATGCAGTGTGCGGTGTATGGTCAGAGCACTGACAGGCTGACCCCCCACCCCTTCAACCTCTGCAGCAATGCTGGCAGCACTCATACGTCTATTTCCCAAAGACAACCTCTGCATATGACGATGAGCATGTGCACTCAACTTCTTTGGTGGACCATGGCGAGGCCTGTTCTGAGTGGAACCTGTCCTGTTAAACAGCTGTATGGTCTTGGCCACTGTGCTGTAGCTCAATTTCAGGGTCTTGGCAATCTTCTTATAGCCTAGGCCATCTTTATGCAGAGCAACACTTCTTTATTCAGATCCTCAGAGAGTTCTTTGCCATAAGATGCCATGTTGAGCTTACAGTGACCAGTATGAGAGAGTGAGAGCGATAACACCAAATTTAACACACCTGCTCACTATTCACACCTGAGATCTTGTAACACTAATGAGTAACATCACACCGGGGAGGGAAATAGGCTACATGGGCCCAATTTGGACATTTTCACTTAGGGGTGTACTCACTTTTGCTGCCAGCAGTTTAGACATTAATGGCTGTGTGTTATTTTGAGGGGACAGCAGAATTACACTGTTATACAAGCTGTAGACTCACTACTTTACATTGTAGCAAAGTGTCATTTCTTCAGTGTTGTCACATGAAAAGATATAATAAAATATTTACAAATACAGTAAATACTATACTATATATCAGTGTACACTGTACATAAGGTATAAAGTACACTTGACGTGGTGTATTAAAATATATACAGCCTGGTATATATATACATATACACAGCGTATTGAGTGTGCACTATATATCTGTCCATACGGTATATAGTACACTTGACGTGGTGTACTTGATGGACTATTGTCTTTTTTCAGCCTTAACTACTATATATATATATATATATATATATATATATATATATATAAATATATACCGTTTTTAACCCCTTAACCCCCAGAGCCCTTTTTTACATTTGTTGTTTACAAGTTAAAATCTGTTTTTTTTTTACAGAAAATTACTTAGAACACCCAAACATTATATATTTTTTTCAAACACCCTAGAGAATAAAATGGCAATCATTGCAATACTTTTTGTCACACGGTATTTGTGCAGTGGTCTTTCAAGCGCTTTTTTTTTGGGAAAAAAAATCACTTTTTTGAGTTAAAAAATAAGACAACAGTAAGTTAGCCCAATTTTTTGTATATTGTGAAAGAGGATGTTACACCGAGTAAATAGATACCATACATGTTATGGTTAAAAATTGCACACTCGCGGAATGGCGACAAAATCTGGTACATAAAAATCTCCATTGGCGATGCTTTAACATTTTTTAACGGTTGCCAGGTTAGAGGTGCAGAGGAGGTCTTTTGCTAGAATTATTGCTCACACTCTGGCAATCGCGGCAATAACGCACATGTGTGGTTTGAACACCGTTTTCATATGCGGGCGCGACTTATGTATGCGTTTTCTTTGCTGCACAAGCTCGCGGGGATGGTGGCGCTTTAAAAAATATATATTTTTTAAATTTATTTTATTGTATTTTTTCTTTTAACACTGTTCCTTTAAAAAAAATCTGATCACTTTTATTGCTATCACAAGGAATGTAAACATCCCTTGTGATAGTAATATATGGTGACAGGTACTCTTTATGGAGGGATGGGGGGGGTCTAAAAGACCCCCCATCTCTCCTTTACACTTTACAGTATTCAGATCACCAAAAACGGCAATTCTGAATACTGTCATTTTTTTTAAAACCGGCGCCGTTAGCCGCCGAGTAAACCGGAAGTGACGTGGTAACGTTGCTTCCGGAAATGTATGAAGGAGTCCCGATCGAAGCCAATTCCAGCTTCCACAGGGACTCACAGCCGGCGGACGTGCCGGATTGGAGCTGCAGTCTCCCGGTGGGACGGGAGGCCGGAGAAGAGTGGCGGACAGTGGCGAGAGGGGGGATGTCCCCTCCCGCTGCCTGGGATAAAGACAGATTGGCTGTTATTGAAGGATAGCCAGCTGCCTGCTCTAAAAAATGGTACCAGGATATAGCCTGTAGCTGTCAACTATACCCCGATACTTCCACTTAAAGCAGCCACCGTTTATAAACATCGTCATAAACCGTTATAAACATTGTCAAACTAATTGACAACAGCAGGGCCAGTTCCTGCGCCCAACAAAAGTAACTGCAAGGGGTTACAGTGTTCTGGCACCGACAACATCCAAGGCCCAATTTTTCACCACCTGTTTAACTGGGGCATGTCATCACAATTTTCTAACCACTTAACGTGAATCGCCGTTTATAAACGGCGTCAGCTTAAGTGGATGTATCAGGGTATAGCCCTGCAGCTACAGGCTGTACCCCGGTATAGTTTTTTAGAGCAGGCGGCCAGATATCCAGTGATAATGGGCGATCCGACTCGGAAGCCACTCTGTCTTTATCCCAGGGAGCAGGAGGGGCCACCCTCCCCCTGCCACCGTCCGCCGCTCTTCTCTAGTCTCCCGTCCCACTAGGAGACCAGAGCTCCGATCCGACACTTCTGGCCACTGTGTGGAGACCCTAAGGAAGCCGGAATTGGCTTCAATCAGGACTCCTTCGTACATTTCCGGAAGCAACGTCACAACGTCACTTCTAGTTTACTCAGCGGCAAACGGCGCCGGTTTTAAAATAATGACAGTATTCAGAATCACCGTTTTTGGCGATCTGAATACTGTGAAGTGCACAGGAGGGATGGGGGGGTCTTTTAGACCCCCCCCCATCCCTCCATAAAGAGTAACTGTCACCATATATTACTATCACAAGGGATGTTTACATTCCTTGTGATAGCAATGAAAGTGATCAGACTTTTTTTTTTTAAAAAGTTTTAAAACAAAAAAAATAAAATAAATTAAAAAATGTAAAAAAAAATTGAAAGCGTCACCATAACCGCCAGCTCGCGCAGCAAAGAAAATGCATACGTAAGTCACACCCGCATATGAAAACGGTGTTCAAACCACACATGTGAGTTATTGCTGCGATTGCCAGAATGTGAGCAGTAATTCTAGCAAAAGTCCTCCTCTGCACCTCTAACCTGGTAACCATTAAAATTTTTTATAGCATCGCCTATGGAGATTTTTAAGTACTGGAGTTTGTCGCCATTCCGCAAGTGTGCGCAATTTTCAACCGTAACATGTATGGTATCTATTTACTCGACGTAACATCCACTTTCACAATATACAAAAAAATTGGGCTAACTTTATTGTTGTCTTATTTTTTAACACAAAAAAGCAAATAAAAAAAAAAAATGCGCTTGAAAGACCGCTGCGCAAATACCGTGTGATAAATAGTATTGCAACGATCGCCATTTTATTCTCTAGGGTGTTTGAAAAAAATATATAATATTTAGGGGTTCTAAGTAATTTTCTAGCAAAAAAAAATATTTTAACTTGTAAACAACAAGTGTAACAAAGGGCTCTGGGCCATAATGGGTTAAACTAATTTACAACAGCAGGGCCCTTTCCTGCACCCAACAAGAGTAACTGCAAGGGGTTACAGTGTTCTGGCTCCGCCAGTACCCAAGTCGCGCCAATATAAAATAAAAAATGACGTGGGGTTCCCCCCCAAAATCCAAACCAGGCCCTTCAGGTCTGGTATGGAATTTAAGGGGAACCCCATGCCAAAATTTTTTTTAAAAATGACGTGGGTTTCCCCCCCAAAATCCAAACCATGTAACAAGTGCTTTATTTTGTAAAATAGCTCTTTTCTTCTTTCTTCCTCCATCTTCTCCTGGCCCGGTCCTTCTTCTGATCTTCTGCTTCTTCTTTTAGTCTTCTTGCTTCCTCTCTTCGTCTTCAATCTTCATCTTCTTCTTCTTTCACTGCCGCCGCTCTCCTTGCTGCTGCAGTCCAGCCCCTGCGCGTCTCCCAGAATGGGTGGTCTTCACAATGGCAGTACTTTTATAAGAAGGGGTGGGGCCACCCAGTGACGTAACCGGGTGACCTCGCCCCTTCTGACGTCATGCAATGTCGGAGGGGGCGGATCACCCATTTACGTCATCGGGTGGCCCCGCCCCTTCTTATAAAAGAGCTGTCATGGTGAAGACAGCACATTCTGGGAGATGCACAGGGGCCAGACTGCAGCAGCGGGGAGAGCGGTGGCGGTGAAAGAAGAAGAAGATGAAGATTGAAGATGAAGAGAGGAAGCAAGAAGACTAAAAGAAGAAGCAGAAGACCAGAAGAAGGAATGGGCCAGGAGAAGAAAAGAAGAAAGAGCTATTTTACACAATAAAGAACTTGTCAAAAACTGCCTCTTGTTTTTTTTATAACACTACACTCCTTTTTTGGTGAATGGGTAGGGGTACAATGTACCCCAAACCTATTCACATGGTGGGCTGGGATCTGGGGGCCCCCTTATTAAAGGGGGCTTCCAGATTCCGATAAGCTCGGAACAAGGTGCTTTGAGGTGGGGGGGCACAGCCCCCCTCCCCCAAAGCACCCATACTCCCCATGTTGAGGGCATGTAGCCTGGTACGGTTCGGGGGGGGCTCGTTCACCCCCCCGCATCCTAACCGGCCAGGGCTGCATGCTCGGATAAGGGTCTGGTTTGGACTTTGGGGGGAACCCCACATCAATTTTTTTTTAAATTTTTTTGGAGGATTGAAAGTTTCAGGTCCCAACAGACCAGTCGAGAATATTTTTGTTTAATAACTTTTTATTAGAGTTATTAAGAATGGTATGGTATAGTATATACATATATATATATAATTTGCTCGGAATAAGAATATCAGGTTGGGGGTTAGGAAGATGCCAAGGTATTTCAGAGATCGGTACTGCCATTTAAAAGAGAATGATGGTTTGAGTGCTGAAACCATCTTGGAGGGGACAGATATATTTAGAATTTTTGATTTGGATAGATTGATTTTAAAATTAGAAATATTACCAAAGGTGGTGAAAGCTTGCATAAGGTTGGGGAGAGTGATAATGGGTTGCTGAATGTAGAACAGAATATCATTGGCATACTCTGCATCTTTATGTTCGTAGGATCCCACTATCCAGGATAGACAGGGTGGACATCAGGTATTCCCAGTCCACCCTAACAAACGCTTTTTCTGTGTCTGTGGATAGGAGTAGGGTGGGTTGGGCAAAAGTGCGGACATGGGAGATTAGGGACAGCGTACGTAATGAATTATCCCGAGCCTCCCTCCCGGGGATAAAACCCATTTGGTCGCAGGATACCCATTGAGGTATTAGAGGGAGAAGTCTGTTTGCCAATGCTTTGGCGTACAGTTTGGCATCAATCACAGATGGGACGCACAGATGGGGAAGGCTGGATTGAAACAGCCAGGTACCAGTGTGCTACCAAGCCTATAGTGTCAGCCTGAGAGACAATAGATAAGGAGAGCGTTCCTAGCTGAATCCAGTTCAAGGAGAGGGGGGGGGCAGCGCTCACACAATATATGTCCTACCAAAGTAGGAGAGAGCATATGTCTTGAGTCAACCATCGAACATGTGTAGTCCCATGTGCACCAAACGAAGTGAGTAGCACACTGGTACCTGGCTGTTTCAATCCAACCTTCTTCATCTGTGTGTCCCATCTGTGATTGATCTTTTCATTTCACTGCAAGCCCAGTTAGCCCCCTCCCTCTGGAATATGGGTGTTATCCACGCCTATGTTTTCATTGGCTACAGACCCTCTCTATCACTATTCTGCTGATTTGGCATATACCCTTACTTTTAAAATTATTTATAACCTGACTGTTTGTGAAGATCCTTCATACACCCTGTATAACATGAGGATCGGTTTTTAACTTCAAGACCACTTACCCCTGAGGAAGATATCTGATCAAACATATTTGAAATGCATTGGGTCTTTGTCTGCTACATAAGCAGATTCAGTGGTTCTTTTCTTTTAAGCCCTTCTGGCTAGTTCTCTACATATTTGTTTCTGTTAGTGTCATATGTAATTATTATTTTATATGTTGTCCATGATGTGAATTACCACCCTTTTAGGTGCTTGTGTTTCTTGCTCTTTTTTTTAAAAAATGTACAAATAAATATCAATATTTTATATATATCACCTTGTTCTTAGTGAATCGGTCTCCTCATATAAAGTCCCAAGGGGGGGTTTTCTTGTGCTTCTACTTATGTTGTACAGGATGGGGGCAGTACCACTCTAATTATTTGGGGCTATTGCTGACAGCAATTCGTATATTCTACTTGGAAAAGATTGAAGTCTCTGGGCCAAACAATGTTAACAGCGGAACTCACATGGAACTGTTGTAAGAAGCCTTAATTCTCTGCAGCTTTGGTAGATGTCTCTGGAACAGAGAATTTCCAGATATAGGGAGTTCTTACAGCAAATTAAAAGTTGCCCGGTTAGGTGTTTGAGCTAGGAGCAGCCGACCTTCGTGTGCGGGAAACCTGTTGCCATTGCTCATTAGATACCGTAGGTAGAGCTGGAATATCCAGGGGGTCGATGTTTAGATCTTCCGGGAAGCGAAGGATAGCCATCTTGTTATCCCTGTTTGCAATTAAGCAGGCCGGGAAGCCCCATCTTTATTTAATGGTGTTAGCTCGAAGCTTATCTGTAAGGGGTTTCAGTGCTCGGCGCCGATCCAGTGTCTCTTTAGCTAGGTCAGGTAAGAATGAGAGGTGCACTCTGTCAAACTCCAGTGTGGAGGCTTCTCTGGCCTTCTGCATGATCAGTTCCTTCTCTTCGAAATAGTGGACTCTGCAGGTGACATCCCTGAGTTTTTCGGAGGATATGTTCCGTGGACATAGTGTGCGGTGTACTCGGTCCAATTTGAGAGGATGATCGGCAGGGTTGCCCAGCAGGGTGTTGAAAATGCCTGGAGGTCATCATCCTGAGTGGCTTCAGGCAAACCACGGATCCTGATGTTAGTCCTACGATTTCTATTTTCATTACACAAACACCCTTCTTGACAGGCATGTCTGCACGATCGTGCGAACTCCTATGCGCATGCGCTCCCCATTAACAACAAAATGACATATATAAGGATGGCAGATGCACTAGGGCCTTGTTGTCTGATCTGCAGCTTTCCCCTGTATCCTGTTCCTGTGCCAGTCCTTGATCTGATTTTACCCAGCTTCCTGACTATTCTGATTCTCTCCAATCCTGATCCGGTCTTGATTCACCTGCATCTGCTTGATTCTCTGTTGCCAAACCTCTGCCTGAACTTTGACCATTGTTTGCTTAATGTCTCTGATGTACCAGATCTTCCATATATCACCTGGCTTGTCTGACTCTGCACCAGTCTCCTCAACTTCCTACAGCTGCTATGTAAACTACATCCACAGTACACCAGCACCTGCAACATCCCTGCATCCACAACATGCCTGCATCCGCAGCCAACAAGGCTGGACTGGGACAAAAATTTGGCACTGGACTTCATCCAAACTGGCCCACTTTAATTGAATATAGTTCTGCCCCCCACTCCTCCAAAAAAAAAAAAAAAAGATTACGCCCACCAAAAGGCCCCCACATACGTTATTGAATTATATCACGAGAGGGTGAGAGAGAGAGAGAGA
>BLSH010234658.1:55764-67036 GCA_018402905.1 Glandirana rugosa | reverse complement strand
TGTATAAGAGACAGAAACCATATACTTGTTCTTCTCTATGCTGTAGTTTCACACACAGCTTCCAGATGTGTGCAGAACAGATGTTCAGTTATTTCTGGCTATATTTAAAGTGACACACAGACTTTACAGATGTGTGCAGAACAGATGTTCAGTTATTCCTGGCTATATTTAAAGTGACACACAGACTTTACAGATGTGTGCAGAACAGATGTTCAGTTATTCCTGGCTATATTTAAAGTGACACACAGACTTTACAGATGTTTGCAGAACAGATGTTCAGTTATTCCCGGTTATATTTAAAGTGACACACAGACTTTACAGATGTTTGCAGAACAGTAGTTCTTTTATTCCCGGTTATATTTAAAGTGACACACAGACTTTACAGATGTTTGCAGAACAGTAGTTCAGTTAGTCCCGGTTTATTTAAAGTGACACACACAGTTTCCAGATGTTTGCAGAACAGTGATATGGGTTCTCCGGGCTTATTTATACTTGTTTGACACAGTTTAAAGATGATTTTAGAACAGTTATATGGCTTCTACCGTTAATTAATACTTTTCAGACCCAGTTTGAAGATGATCCACATTCACCTCCATTTTTGCTTTTTTTATGTTTTTATTTTTTTTTAAATATTTAGGCCTCATACACATGGACGTTTCTAAAAAAATAAACAAAACGTCGGGCCCGACGTCAAGGAAAAAAAGTCAGCGTTTTTCGGTGTTATGCATCAGCGTTTTTGAGCGTTAGTGAGCGTCGGCGTCAATAGGCGTTTTTTAAAAAAAATCATCCCTCTGCTATTTTTCAACCTAAAAACGTTGGCGTCAAAAAACGCCGGGAAATGCCGGTATAATAATAGGTGGCGTTTGTTGGCGTTTGTTGACATATTGTGGCGTCGGCGTCAAAAAATGCCAAAACGTTACAGCCTCAGAACGCGATGGCTGTGGGTTCTAGTTTCAGCTCACTAACGCCGACGTCATCTACAGCTCAAAAACGCCGACGTTTTTATGGGGCCATTGACTAACATGGAGAGCTACAAAAAACGCCAGAAAACGTCGGCGTCAAAAAACGTCCGTGTGTATGAGGCCTTAAAGTTATTTCCCTGTCCCCATTTCTTTGTAGGTCACTTGTCCCACCCTTACCCCCATTTCCTTACTTTTGCAGACCACTAGGACTTTCCAGAACTATTTTACAGCCATTTTTGTGCCTAAAAGTTCGGGTCCCCATTGATTTCAATGGGGTTCGGGGTCCGGGAGACAAAGTTCGGGTTCTGTCCGGACCCGAACCCGGACTTTGTCCCGAAGTTCGGCCGAACCAGCAGAACCCGGACTTCTAGAAGTTCGCTCAACTCTATTAGCAAAGCAAAATTATTGGTCCAGGCAGCAGGAAGGACCATCAAGCTTAGGGCCTCAGCCAATTGGGACAAGGGTAGAGGCTTCTCCCACCCAAATCTCTTTGAACCCTGAGGTCTCCAGACACTGTAATGGGAATTACAAGGCACACAGAAAACCAAAAACTGTTTTTCTCTACTCAGAACACTATTCTGAAGCCCCTCACATATGTGAGACCCCTGTGTACTACAGTAGCAGGCCAAAAGATCAGTCCAAGTGGCAGGCAAAACACATGGGCGATTAACAGGCTGAGGTCGGTGCACGTGGAAGGCAGAAATGTGGTTTATTTATTTTATACAGTATATATATCCATATATATATATATACACACACATATATATATATATATATATATATATATATATATATATATATATATATATATATATAACACCATACAATCCCATATACACAATCCTTCATACACAGTTGATCCAGAGGAAGGCAAAAACTCCAGTGAAGCATGATCCAATTTGCTATAGTGGGGGAAAAAATTCCTTCCTGATCCCCCGAGAGGCAATTTCATTTTCTCTGAATCAACTTTACCTATAAATGTTAGTAGCCAGTTATGTTATGTACATTAACCACATCAGTACTGGGCACGAAAACCCCCTTCCTGTCCAGGCCATTTTTCAGCTTTCAGCGCTATCACACTTTGAATGACAATTACTCAGTCATGCAACACTGTACCCATATGAAATGTGTGTCCTTTTTTTTTTTTACACAAATAGAGCTTTCTTTTGGTGGTATTTAATCACTAGGGGTTTTTTATTTTTTGTGCTATAAATAAAAAAAGATTGAACATTTTGTGAAAAAATGCCTTTTTCTTTGTTTCTGTAATAACATTTTGCAAATGAGTAATTTTTCTTTGTAAATTTTGGCCAAAATTTATACCTCTACCTATCTTTGGTAAAAATAACCCAAATAATGCCTCGTACACACGGGACGACGATTGCATGCAACACGTCGTACTCACGACCGTTGTATGCGAAATCGATCGTTTGTGTGCGCGCTTTCAACAGTCGAACATATGACGCTCGTACATGGGAGTTGTATGAGCAGACTACAAAACTTGGTCGTACCAACAAGCTCGCATACGACCGTTGTATCGTGTGTAGAGCAGTTGGGTACAAGTTGTATTGTGCTAAACACGCATGTGCCAAGTCCGGAACGGGCGGAAGTGTCCGTTCGTGTAAAACTAGGCTTCTGTTTCACAATTGCATATTCGTTTGTCTATTGCCAATTCAATTCAAATGGTGAAATGTGGCGCACATTAGCATCTTTTTCAGTGGGATAATAATGAAGATGCACATTGCTAGTGATACACATGATACAAATATCATAAAAGACAGTTGTTCTGCAGTGATATTAATAGAACTTGCATTATTTACAATCACTTTTCTTCTATTTACCATTTCCACAATATTATAAGCTCTGAAATATGAGAATTCCTTGAATTGAACGTGTTTGTGGTCCCTTGCTATTTGTTTTAACTTTTCTTTTTAATGTAACTGCCTACTTTAAACCTGGCATTTTCTTTAATAAACTTAGGCAAGTATTGTTATTTTAAATATTCTTTATTTTTAAATCATAAAGAATACAAATCAAATAATCATATGAATTTTTCTGCAAAGAAAATATAACAGAAAGCAAATGTATAAAGTAGAACAAAATATGTATAAAATTAAAACAAAATAAACAAATACAAAAAAAAAAAGAAAAAAAAAAACCCTCAATGGGGGTACTGGCCATAATCCCCAGACCAGGGTTGTTGGGGGCCTTGGGGATAGTACTGCCACTGGGCAGGATGCTGCTGTGGCAGTGGATGTGATAGGGCAGGTGGTGGAGGAGGTGGAGGTGGTGGTGGCTCATCATCCACAAACCGTGTTGTGGGCTTAATTTGGTCCCTCACCCCCTTAACAAGCACCTCCAGCATCAGCTGTTCAGCCATCTGCTTCTGGTCGTCCGACATGTTTCTAATTTTGGTTGCCACAAGTGTCCCAAATGCCTCCGCCTCATCTGGGTCTCGTTGGAGGACCTGGCTTGCATCTCTAAAGAACTGGGCTGCAGCCTCATCGGCGTCCTGGGCCCTCCTCTCTCTTCTCCTCCCAACCTCCAGGGGAGGAATCCTGGAGACACAGGGCTGTGATGGCCCAGCTGCCTCCTCCTCAGTCACCATCTCGGTGACACTTTCCTGAGTATAAAAAAGTGACATTATTAGAATATGATTGTTTGTGTGGGTGATGAATCCAAACACATTTACATTTCATTACTGTTGCTTATTGAATAATCCAATGTTTGGCCAATAATGTTTAGTTATTATCATTGGATTGTATCTTTACAATATTTTCCCCCAACACTATACCTGGGTGATGGCGGCCTCCTCCTCCTCCTCATGTCTACTAGGAGACACGTCCTCCCCTGATATTGAGGGAAGGGTGGAGAGGGATGGCCTAGCCTCAGATCCACCCTGTAGGAATTGCAGGCTGGTATAGTACCACAGTTTAGGTACATACACATCAGACGCTGCAGCTCCCGACCGTTTGGACTGCTCTACCTTCTTCACCTCCCTGCCATAGGTTGTGCGAAGGCTTTGAATTTTTTGCCGCACATATTTGGAGGTTGCCTCTGGGTAAATCTCTTTACAGAGGTCAACCAGCTGGCTTAACGCTGCCTCCTTCCGGGTCTTATTGTGGTAGTCTCTTCTCTGGACATCCCACAGGCAGGGGAGCTGGTGGTAGAGCTCAATAAACTTGGGCAGTAACTCCTGTGTAAAAAAGCGGTCGCTCATTATGCCTGCAAGACAGAAGACAAAGCATCATGCAACTTCACCCAGCATACCCCTATAAAAGCCCCACCAAATCTAGGCCCCAAGCCAAGCAGTATTAGGCTTGCTGCATCATCCATTTAATCCAGGACACATGTGGATTACAAAGGTTCAGAGGCTAATTGAATGCAGATAAGGCACCAAGTGAGTTTAATTTCCACCCTAATCAGCCACAAAACCTGAGTAATTAATATATGTCCTGAATTAAAGGGATGATGTAGCAAACCTAAGCAGTATAAGCCATTTTGCCCAACAGGGCGCTCTTAATACAACCATGGGCCCCTGGGCAAAGTAAGGCACTAGGGCCCCTACCAGCCTGCCCCGTTCTATGCACCTGCTCTCAAGAATGTACGTTTAAATTGTTGATGGAATTAAACATATATTCATCACTACTTTCAATCAAATTGATTGGAAAACATGCCATAAATCAGAGACTAAACAACACAAGGGGGTGAGCAGAAGTGCACAGTACAGGGGTGGTTTAGGAGGGCACAATACAGGTTATGGGATGCTGCCCAGGACACAGATATCCTGGTCCAGCTTAGTAAAAAGCATGACTTTCCTGCTCAATCAGGGACAATTGTCAAGTATGAGAGGTTATCATGGGGCCCCCATGTACCTGCAATCCAAGCATTATAGCAAACAGTATAGGCCTCTACCCACCTCTATCTGAAAATCCTGCCGAACCTTCGTTCCCACAGCGGCCGTTCCCACAGCGCTCGTCACACAGAGAGTTGCTACCTATGGCAATTCCCTGTTCGTTCATTCATCTTTTATACCGTGCTTTACATTGCGCATGCGCACCACCCTCAGGTACGCCGTGACGCTGGGGCGGGACACGTACCAACGCCTCCACGGAACGAACGAACGATCGCAGCAGCAACGACGAGAGGAAATATGGTGGAATCTTGTCGGAGCCACTGCAAAATAAAGGCCACCCCCATGTCCAGGCTAGAGATGGCCAATATGGTGGCCATCCTTGAGGCCAAGGATTATGATTGTAGGAGGGGGGGCTATGAAAGGCCCAATAGCCATAAAGATTATGTGCTGGAGAGGGTCGTCCAGCGCATATTTGAGAAACATGGGGTCCGGCGGAGCAAGGACCAGCTGCGGAAGCGCTGGTCCGACCTCAAGCATCGGGAGCCCGACCAGCTGCGCCGGATCCATCGGATCCTCAAAAAAAGTAAGCAATTTATTTTTGTAAACAGTATGTAGATGTGTAAATTCAGTGTGTGGATCTGTTCTTGGTCAAAGTAGTTAGAGAGAATTATCTGTGATTTTGTTGAATCTTTGTATGCCTTGGGGTTCCCAAATTTAATTTCAAAATTCAGCATACTGTATATGAAGAATACCATTTTATACTGTTTTCAGACATTCCTTTAGCTTTTGCACTTATGTTCTTTTTGTATTTTGCTACAGGAATACAAAAAAAAGCAGCGGCCCACCCCCCTCCACAACCCACCGATGAGGCCACCCCTGGCCCCTCAACTCAGGTGGCGGTAAGCCCACCTTCATCCCCAGAAGGTAAGTGCTAAATGACAATTAGATAAATTGTGACACAGCCAGGGGTGCTGCTAGGTGCCCAAAAGGGGGTGGGGCGGGGTGTCAGGCCTAAATTAAAGGATAATTTAAATCAGTGCCCATTAATCCAGCCTTGCTAGTGCAGATATGGTGAGAGGATAGCCCCCAGTGCTGGAAGGCACACAAATGCATATGATGGAGAGCAGACAGCCCACATCCCATAGAAGTGAGGGGGGGGCAGCTGTAGGAGTTGTCGAATGTTGCCACTTGTCAAGTATTTTTGCACAGCCAAATGGCATCATTGTCTGTTTGTTGTTGTTTATTTTCAGAAAGGACTCCCGAGGGCCCACAAGTGAGAGGTGGAAGCCCATCAGATGTGGGCAGCCCAGCCCAATTGCAAGATTGGTACACTTGAAACATATCCCGCAATGTATGTGTTGAACCTGTAGTGACTTTGGGATGCTCAATGAATGCCTTTTTTTCTTTTTTTTTTAGAAGACTCAGATGGCCAGATGCCCCAACATCCCCAGTCCCCGAGGGAACCTCCTGTTTGCCCTTGTAAGTACTGTTCTCTTCTTGTTTCTTGTGTATTGACATGCCTATTTGGTACATGCATAGGGGTGCACAGGGGGTGTGGCAGGTGTACCTGGGCACATCCTAATCACTGCCTGTGGTGCAGATGTCCCCTATTGCCTGTGTTTCCCCTCATGTTGAAGAATGGAGAGTGGAGGAAGAGGCTGGTAAATATGTAATTTACCGGCCCCTTCCTTTTCTAATTTAACACAGTGAACACACTCACTATGTTCATTCATAACTGAAGCCTAGTAAACCGTGTTTACTATGCTATAGTTTGTGGATGAATAGGAAGACGCTCAGCAACGAGCACTATCCCATTCATTCACTGTCCTGTACAGCTGAGGCTGCAGAGAAAGACATGTGTGTTTGAGGTTTGGGGTGCACACCCTAATGCAATAGGCTGCGCACACCTATGGGTACATGGGACAGCAGACAGCAGTTATTAAACCAACACACCTTTTTTACAGTTGTTAAAAGTAGGGCCTGAACCTTTATTATTGTTGGCATTCACCACTTACCAACCGGAAGCTTTGCCAGCTTTAGGACCAGAGCACTTTTTGCAATTTGGCACTGCGTCGCTTTAAACGTCAATTTTGACACTTTTTTTAAACCAATGACTTTGCCTGTGGCCGCTCATCACAGCTTGCCAGCGGACATTGGAGTGTGGTGGGTGCGCGCCTCCTAGCGGCCCTTTGCAGATCGCCCCCTTTTTACGCAGATTCGCGCACATCAACCCGACTGCCGCTGTGAAAACACGGCAGGCGGTCGGGAAGTGGTTAAAGTGTTGGGAAATTGCACCCCCTCTCCCCTCAAAAATTCCCCAAAAAATAGGCCCATACAAGCCATCATCAGCTATTATGCTGCACATCATTGACCTTATGCTTTTTCCTCTACTTACAGCTCACGAGCTGCCACACTGCACCATTGGTCGCCTCAGCCGGGACATCCAATGGTGCCGTGTGGGGCTGGAGAAGATCCAGAAGGCAGCAGGGGAACTGCGGAGGGTCGCCCAGGAGCAGGAGAGGGCAGCGCAGAGCCTCCAGCAGCGACTGAGGGATGTTGGGGACATGCTGGCCAAATTCTGAATCCTCTTCCAATTGGGCTGGTGTGCTGGTCCCCATTTTAGGCCATGTTGACCACATTAAAGGGGCTTCCAAAAAAGCATGTACTCCATCGCATCATGATTTGCCAAGTGTCATCTTTCTGTGTGGGCAAACCCCCCCTTCCTCCAAACTGGAGTTTCTAGGAGAATGGGGTGTTGCATCGGAGAAATGTGTGAGCTGATCCCATCATGGGTTCCAAACGGGCACATTTTGAGGGTAGCCACGTGTCAGCTTGGAACCACTGATGTGGTGCACTCACACATTTCTCAGATGCAACACCCCTTTCTCCAAGAAACTCCAGTTTGGAGGAAGGGGGGTTTGCCCACACAGAAAGATGACACTGGACAACCCCTGATGTGATGGAGTACATGTTTAGACTGTTTTCTTTGGAGCCTTACCAGGCTTGGTGTTTTTACACCATGTTTTATATGTTTTTTAAGGGGTTTTGTATTGTAATTTCTAATTTTGCTATGCACATCAGAATGTGCAAACCAGACAAATATATATATTTGCTACTTACAGTGTGTGACTTCTTCTTTACTTTATGTATGCGTGTGATTTCCATAAAGTTTAGCCGTTTAAACTGCTAATGTGCTCTTCTATGTGGTCAACACAGATATAGTTCATCTATTAACATTTCACAAAGTTGTTAATGCATCATGTTTTTGGTCTTCATGCATAGAATGCATGAACACCAACAACATTTTGTGTTTGTGTATATGTAGCACAACCCCTGCACACCAAAATACATTTCAGAAGGTGAGATTTGTATCTCATGGAGAAATGAAGGTTAGATTTCTCTATTGGAGCAAGAGCAAAAATAAAGCACACATAGAACATCTCTTTTCCACATGAAAAAACACACAGACAAGAGTAGTTTAAATGAAGTATCCATTTATAAAGATAAGATTAATGATCTGGAATCATGTTTTGCCAGGACACAGCCCCTCTCCCCACAAAATACTCCATGTATTTTCGGTGCACTTCTCTGGCGTTCTGGGTGGCCAAGGTAGCACGTTGCGTTTGAAGGTCCGCCATTGCATCTGACGGACGGCTTCCAGTGGATGCTGCTGTACTTGTGCCTGGTAGGGCTGCATCCGGGTCAGTGGGTCCATTTGTAAGGTAACTGGTGGCATTCCTGCGTAAAAAATTGTGCAGGATGCAGCAGCAAAGCACAACGTGATTTATTTTGTACAATGCCAAGTTTATTGGGGTCAAAAACAGGCGAAATCGGTTGGCCAAAATGCCAAAAGCATTCTCCATCACTCTGCGAGCATCTATAGTTGTAAATCCACTGGTCAGCGGTGAGGTTACCTTGCGGAAATGGCTTCATGACATGTTCGCCAAGCACAAAAGCCTCATCCGCAACAAAAACTAAGTTCAGACCCTCCACGTTGTGCTCTGGAGGTGGCAAGTTCAGGGTGCCATTTTGAAGCCGCCTGTAGAACTCCGTCTTCATGATGACACCACCATCGGAGTTCCGGCCATTCTTCCCCACATCAAGGTACATAAACTCATAATTTGCAGAGACTATGGCCAGTATGACAATACTACAAAACCCCTTATAATTGTAGTAATAAGATCCCTAGTTCGGTGGTGGTAGAATCCGCACATGTTTGTCATCAATGGCACCCCCGCAGTTAGGGAAATCCCCTTGCTGCATGAACTGGGCAGCAACGTCCTGCCACTGCTGGGGATTCGAAGGAAACTGTAGATAAAAAAACAAAAAAAAAAATTAAACTTTGGCAAACAAAAATGTTATTCAACATACAAATGCAAGGGCAACATAAGGCTAGACTTACATTCCCAGCTCAGTCAAGATGTAAGGACATGGGTGAAGCACAACCTCCAGAAAATAGACTTGGCTAATTACACTTTGCCAACCATATTCAAACAAAAGAGATCACATGAAGTAAAATAAGTAGAAAATAATGCAGGCCTTGCAGTACATGTTTTGGGAAAATAGTAGGGAAATGTCACCAGAAAACGATGGAGAGTGTGTATAGGAGATTACATTTCAGGAGATACAGTAGTTTTAAATGATGTAACTTTATGGGAGCATGGGGCTTAGGTTTCCCATAATAAGAACGCCTCAAGCACTCTGCCTGTTTGGAAAGCAAAATGAATGTGGCAAAAGTGTGTATTTAGAGGGGGGGGGATTAGAAACTGCATCTGACATAAATAATTGTGGCATTAGCCAGGACTGACACACTGGGCCATTCAACAACATCTGCCCACTGGCCAGGGGTGTAGACATGTTGCAGCCCCAGTAGGAACAATACACTCTGTCACACTTGAGAGATGTAGCCTGCCAAGCATGACCCAGCAAAGTGTGCAGTGCATGCTAGTGTGAAATCCAAGGGCTTCCAAAAGCAGTGCACAGACAACACAGCCTCACTCAATGCTTGCAATAAGACCTTGTGTGAAAGCATAGTTGATGCAGGTCCCAAATTTGAACAAGTTGTGGTCCAGGGGGGCCTCACCTTGTGGGGAAAGTTGGTTAGTTCTGTCACCTAGGGTTCAGGAGAATGGTCTCCCCAAACTGGATGCCCCCCTCCCATAGACTCCAATGTTAAACACTGCTAAAGTCTTTGTTGTAAGGACCCCTTGAGACACTGGGGCCCCTTACAAAAGTATTGCCTGTACCCCCTGATGGAAGCCCTCTGATAGGGTTGCAACATCATCCCATTAATCCAGGTCACATACTAATTACACAGGTTCTGTGGCTGATTAAGGTGGTAATTAAACTCACTTGGTGCCTTATCTGCATTAAATCAGCCTCAGAACCTATGTAATTCATATGTGTCCTGGATTAAAGTGACGATGTGGCAACCCTATCCTCTGAGTGTGTATGGACACTGGACAACATGCTGGGGAGGCATGCAGAGGAAAAAAAAGGGGTGAAAAAAGCTTAGAGCATGCAGGCCAAAGAAGACATTCACTACATATTGTAATGTTAATAATTAGGTATTGGCAAAAAGGGCAAATACTATATTATCAAACAGAAACACATAAAATGTGGTAGTAACATGAAACATACCTTAATATAGTCCTCCTGCAGCACCTGGATGATGGCTGAACATGTCTCGGGAATTATCACTCCAAGAGCCTGGGGGGAAATGCCTGTGGTGAACTTGAGGTCCTGCAGACTTCTTCCTGTCGCCAGGTATCGCAGGATAGCAATGAGCCTTTGCTCAGGGGTGATAGCAAGGCGCATGCATGTTTCCGCCTTCTGAATATAGGGGGACACCAATGCTAAGAGGTGGTTAAAGCAGGGGTCCGTCATCCGGAGATAATTCCTGAAATCATCAGGATTATTCTCCTGGAGCTCCCTTACCAAAGCCATATGACCAAATTGATCACGGTTAAGCAACCAATTCTTGGTCCAGCAACTCCCCTCTCTCCTTCTCCTATGTTGGTTTCGGGTCCAAGCCTGAACTCCTAGGCCAACAGCAGCGAGATTTCTCTCTCGAGAAGGCAACATCGTTGACGAACGAGCGTCCAGAAACGAGCCAAAGAACGATCCAAAGAATGATCTGAAGAACGTCTGAAAGTTGCGAATCAACACACACCAAACTTCAACTAACACGAGATTAGATGAAGGAGCCCAAAGGGTGGCGCTACGATACCAGCACTTCCTCTTTATACGCTCGTTCGCGTCATCACGGTCGGCCGGTCGCAAGTTGTATGTACGACCGTCGGGTGCACGTCAGTATGCTACATACAACAGCCAACGTACGATTCAACACGGTCGTACGTGCGATCGTCGTCCCATGTGTACGAGGCTTAGCATCGCGGTGGGAAACCCGAGGAAGTAGATTAGAGCACAATCAACTTCAAACCACACACAACTAAGC
>BLSH010234657.1:14091-34297 GCA_018402905.1 Glandirana rugosa | reverse complement strand
TGTTGTTTACTTCGGAGACCCGGAAGTGACGTCACGACGTGCGCCCGGGCCTCCGAGAGCCATAGAGATGACCGAGGGACATCTGTCCCTCGGAAATCTCTGGCACCAGCATCCGGCGGCAGGCGATTCCTTCTCCTGGTCACCGATCGCTCAGGTGAGCCGGGAGAAGCACCGGAGGGCCGCGGGGGGGGAGGACGTCTACTCCCGCCCCCTGTAAGAATGATCAAGCGGCTGACCTGCCGCTATGATCATTCTTACGGTGATGGGAATCGCCTGCTCTAAAAAATGATACCTCATTGATGCCTGCAGGTGTCGGTATCATTGAGATATCACCACTAAAATCCCAGGACGTCCATGGACGTCCTAAGGATCTGAAGTGGTTAATAGCTGCTAGACCTAAATGATGTGGAATGGAGCTGTACAGGGCCTCGACATCGATGGCGACCAATACAGTGTCGCCATCGACGCGGAGGCCCTCCAAAATTTGCAAAAAGTGAATAGTATCATAAGAAGGAAGTTTAACAACTAAAGGTTGTAAATGGTTGTCCACCAGCTGACTGAGATTTTCAGTCAAGTTGCCACAACCGGAAACGATTGGGCGACCCGGTGGTTTCTTGGGATTTTTGTGGATTTTAGGTAACGCATAGAAGGTTGCTGTACGAGGATGACTAGTGCGTATATATTCCCATGTAAGTTTCGGTATTACATTGAAGTAATAGGCTCTATCTACAAGAGCATAAAATTCTTTAGAAGAGCGATCTATTAGACTAGAAGGAATAACCCGATACCAACTAGAGTTGTTTAATATGGACATACACATGTCCATGTAATCCATACTGTTCATAATAACAACGTTTAATGACCAAATTAGTATTGGAGGCCAAGGTTTTTAATGCATTTTGTTCACGAGTGGAGAAATTGGAAGAGGATTGGGAATAATTAGGTAGACTACTTATATCTTTAGTAACCATTTTTAGGAAGGTAGCTGCATTGTGATTAGAAATAGGGGGTGGATATTGAGAAGATGGTTTCTTGAGCTTGGGAATGTGAGTTTGTATGTTATCTGGCGTGGTGTTGTCAATTAGGCCAAATAACCCCTCAAGGTCTATGGAGTCAATAAGATCTCCAGATTTGTTCTCTTCTAATAGAGATATGAGAAGATCCAGGGCTTCCACATCGGGGGGAGGTGGTGTGGGTGTAATAGTGGTGATGGTGTTGGTTTTGGCATAGAGAGACTTTAGTAAAATGTTTCTAATGTAAAGATGGATATCGTTAATGGTATTAAATTTATTAAGATGAAAGTCGGGGCAAAAAGTTAGGCCCCTGGCCAAAACCTGATGTTCATCTGGTGATAGTGTGTGATTTGATAAGTTGACTACATTCAGTGTTGTGGGTTCATGTTGGTTTTCTTGGTGGGTTTGTTCTTGGTTTGGTGACTCTGTGTTTTGTTGCGCAATTGATCTAAAAAAAGTCCCTCGCATGGGAATTTGTTTGTAGGGAGTGGCTGGGACGTGAAAAGATGAGTGTGCATGGTGATGAGTGAAGTGGGTATTCTCAGGTGCTGGAGTACTTGTGTGAGTGTCAGGTCGTGTTGTGGTGGTACGTACATTACCTGCATCTTGGTGCAAATCAGTTGGTGGGGAAGAGGAATGGTCTTGAGAACTGTCGCCATGTCGTCGGCGCTTAGAACGTCGCGAGTGTCTGGATGCACCTAGAGTTGGTATGGAGATCGGAGAAGCAGAGGAATATGTAGAAAATGTAGAGTTATCATTATGTTTAAAAGTTTTGACATTGTATTGTGACGAGCATCTATTGGATGTTGCTTGATGCCACCTGTATGCTCTTCCCTCCCGGAAGGCTTTCAAATCACGGTGTAACTCATGGTATGGAGCGGGGACATTTTGTAGCAAATGTTGTTCTGAGTCCAGGCACAGGAGGGTGGCTGGCCCCTCCGTGGGTTGAAGGGTGCAATGTCTCTGGCAGTAGGAGGATGCAAACTTGACTTCCCTGGTCGTCCAGTCAATCTGGGGATTGTGTGCCTGTAGCCAGGGCAGGCCCAGGATGACGGAAAAAAGTGGATGGCAAAAAAAACGAGATGGCATCCAAACGTAGTAGTTCTCTATGCTGGTCGGATGAGACGGGTAGTGGAGTTGTCTCTTGAGTCACTAATCCGGAACTTATGCAGGAACCATCAGCCAGAAAAACAGAAAGTCCGTCCATCTTAGATTGAAGAGGAATGCGTTGCTGGGTGGCGAAACCAAGGTCTATGAAGCAGCTGCAGGCCCAGAGTCATTAATGGCGTTGACTGGGATCGTTCTTCCCAGTAAATGAAAAGAAAGGGGCAAAGCAATATGAGAAGCATTCCTGGATAGTGCTGAGAGGTTAACTGGCATAGGCGTGGAACACTTACGGTGCTTTGCTGGACAGGTACGAACAAAATGTCCTGGTTCCCCACAGTATAGGCATAAGTTGTTCAGCCGACGGTGAAGTCGCTCCTCAGGAGGCAGCGTGGGTCACATGAGGCCCAATTGCATTGGTTCAGGTAGGTCAGAAGAAGAATTGGCTGGTGCAGGACTGGCAGGCATGGAGCTAAACGGAGGGGAGAGTGGAGCTCTCGGGGTGATCCATACTGGGCGAGCTGGCTGGTAAGATCTTTCCAGACGCCGCTCCCGGAGTCGGCGATCAATCTGTATGGACAAAGTAATCAGTCCTTCGAGGGAGTTGGGAATTCCAACCTGGGCCAGTTCATCTTTTAGTCCTTCAGATAGACCCATACGGAACTGATGACATAGGGCTGCATCATTCCACTGAGTATCCGTGCTCCAGCGTCTAAAATCTGCAACATAGTCCTCGACCGATCGACGGCCCTGCTGGAGCATGTGGAGAGCAGACTCTGCTGTGGTGGTTCATTGAGGGTCATCATAGAGGGCTGCCATGGCATCAAAGAAGATGGTCATGGTCTGGACAAGCAACCGATGGGCCCAGGTCTGGGGTTCTCCTTGCAGCAATGAAATGATAAACCCGACCCTTGTAGCCTCCAAGGAGAAAGTCCGGGGTTGCAGAGAAAAGTACGACTGACATGCGTTGCGAAATGCACGAAACTGACTGCGGTTCCCAGCAAATTTCTCAGGTGTGGGAACCCCGGGTTCAGGTGGAAGCATTACCACAGAGGGAGAGGACACAGTCTGTGAAGGTGGAGCCGTAGCCGGAGCAGGGGATGCAGCGGTGGATCTTTCGGGACCCAGGGTCCGCACATGTTCCCCCTCTGCTTGGAGACTCTGCACCACTTGCGTGAGTGCTGAGAGATGTTGGCAAATCTCCTTCATAGGTGTGGTTCCTCCTGCAGGCTCAGACATGGCTGTCTGATACTGTAATGTTTGTCACGTACCTTGGTGGAGAGCCTGAATTCCGTAGGAGGAGACCTCTCATACAACTCTGGCTTACTGACCACTGGAGTGGAGACAGCAGTCAATGAGCACAGTGGGGTAGGAGTGCCTGATGGAAGCTGACAGGTTACCAGATGCAGGTGAGTGCAGATCTTCACCAGATCTTCACCAGATGAGCTGCAGATGATGACAGCTGGGCACTTGGTACAGGGAGGCAACCCTGGATACTGGATACAGCAGACTGGAGTAGGTGAGACAAGCCAGGTCAATACAGGAACATCAGGTATATCAGACAGTAGGCAGAGAATGGTCAGGTCACAAGCAAATAATACAACAATGGTAAGCAGGCAGAAGAATCCGATAAGCAAGGTCAGAACAAGCCGGGTCAATTCCAGATAGCAGATTGCAGGTAACACAGAATCACAGGTAAAGCTGCTGATCAGACAGCACTCCAGGGAAGGTCTGACTTCCTTATAAAGGCCCATGAGATGTGCTACCAGAGATGCTGGGTCCTAGGGCCCTCCTGCTCTGAGGGATTCTGGGTCCTAGAGTCCTACTGCTCTGATGTATTCTGGTTCCTAGAGTCCTCCTGCTCTGATGGACTCTGGGTCCTCCTACTATTGGTGCCCTGACAATTAGGTTGTGTAAGAAAAAGAATAATATCATCAGCATACATACTTAATTTATAGGTTTTGTCATGTGAAACCTAACCAGCGATGTCCGGGTGTTGCAATATAGATATAGCTAATGGCTCTATGGCGAGCGCAAAAATAATTGGGGGGAAAGAGGACAACCCTGCTGTGTTCCTCTACCAACCTTGAAAAAGTCTGAGTTGCAACCAGGCAATCTAATTCTTGCTATAAAGCCATATTTTTGTAAAATTCTATCTAGATAGTGCCATGAAACACTATCAAAGGCTTTATTGATATCCAAGCTTAGTAATAAGTCTGATTTAGATTTAATTTTTGCATCTGAATTATATTCGAGACTAAACGAATATTATCCGTGATTAAACGAGCTGGGATAAATCCTGATTGGTAGGGGGAGATGAGTGTAGGGATACAGAGAGTCTGTTAGCAAGGAGTCTGCAGAAAATCTTTAGATTGTTATTAATTACTGAGATTGGTCTATAATTTTGGGGTAAGGTATGATCTTTATTTGGTTTAGGTATCAATGACATGTTGGCGAGTAGCATTTCTTCAGGGAAGTATTCACCTTTAAGAATATTATTATTTAACTTCATTAAGTGTGGGGTGATATGGTGTGAGAATTATATGATCTATGTAAACAGCGCTTGCCTTTTAACCCCTTATGTTTAAACTAAATACTATGCTTAAATATGGGTATACTTTCAAGGTGCTATATCCGTGCTTGCAGTGTGCAAAATCATTCAAACAATATTATTACATCATCCTAATTCAGTTATTAATCAAAACATAAATCCATAAAGTGCCAAGTGCAAACTGTGCCTTGTGCCCTATTTACTTTTCTTCTATTACAATCTTCTAGGATTTCCACATTCAATAAATCAGTCTCTATACAGTGTCATATAAAGTGCAGTAGTGCAAGATAGTGCAATGTATTTTCTTTTTGTTAATTTTCTTGCTCCGTTCGTCCAACACACAAAGTCCATGCAATGTTTCAATCTCCTTAAGTGCTTGTGCCTTTTGTGAAGTAAAAAAAAAAAAACTCTTCCACACCGTACGGCTGGAGAGTCAACTACATCTGGTAAGCGGGGTAATATACCCCAAAGATTTTTTTACTTCACAAAAGGCACGAGCGTGTGAGTGTGGAGATGTGGTGGTCTGACCATGACCATGAACATGGACGCGTTATGGGTATTGGCTAGTATAATGGGTGTGCAAAACACGTAATCCAGACGTGAATATGAGTTATGTGGGTGTGAGTAATATGTGAACTCCCTCGCCCCCACATTCAGAGCTCTCCAGGAGTCAATAAGCTGCAGAGAATTTAGGTTAGAGCACATAGATTTGGAAAATGTTTTTGAAGTTTGTGTTTGCTTGCTACGATCCATATGTGGTTGTAGAACAGCATTAAAATCGCCACCTAAAATTATATGGGGAGAATTGAATTTGTGTAGTGTGTGGAAGAATTGTGAAAAAAAAGTTGATTGCGTTTCATTAGGTGCGTATATATTTGCTATAGTCAATTCTCTACCTGAAAGACTTCCTTTGAGTATGATATATCTACTATCTTGATCTTTGTATACTTGTTAAACGTCAAATGGGAAAGAATGATGTAAAAAAATTGCCACCCCTTTGGTTTTGGTGGAGGCAGATGTATAAAATATTTGATTGTATGATTTATGAAAGAATGTAGGGTGTTTATCCTTCATAAAGTGCGTTTCCTGTATCAGTATTATTTTTGCATTCAGTTTTTTATATTGAGTGAAAGCCTTTTTCCTTTTGTTAGGAGAATTAAAACCTTTCACATTGTGTGAAATTATAGTGATAGTCATTATACCTGTCTATAAATGAGGGGAACGACTGGAAGTGGGGCTGGGATAAAGATATATAGTAGAATTACATATGCATGCCTTTCTTTTGTTTTCATGTTTTGTTTAAGTGTGCAGGGGAAAAGGGTGAGTTGTTAGTGATATCTCTCCTAAATAGATTATTAATGCAAGGAAAAGTTTTTGATGTACCAGTTTTTTTGATTGGTATCATAAAGTATAATGTTATGTGATCTAGTGTTCCCAACCAACAGAAAATAAATGTGAGGCCATAAGGTCTCAAGGACAGGGCACAAAAAACTGCGCAGGGTGTCCCCGTGACTGAGTGGGGGAAAATCATGTCGGCAAGCACGTGGGCAGCCACCAATTAACACGTGATAGAAATGCCTGTGCTAAGTTATAATAAGAATGGAATGGGAACAAGGCAAAAAGGAACCAAGATCTACCAGCACTAGGCCAAACCGAAGGCTATTATGAAATGCCATAAACATCAATTAGAACATTGTTAAATCTAAGAAACAATATAGCTCTATGGAGAATAAGAATACTCCATTCCAGATATGGGCTATGGTTTAATAATGAGGCCTATAGGATGGAGAAACCAAGTATAAGTGAATTATTTATATTCCCACATCCATCATAAATCCTGTCATACTATTCGGTTAAGTATAACATTTGACCTTTTTATGGGAAATCTACAATTTCCATTTGAGAGGAATAGGAGGTCTTCTCATAATTAAACCAGAGCAACTGTAAGCCCAAATGATTTTGACCATTAGTGTGGGCCAGAATTACAATACATCAGTCTTAAACCTGAGTTGCCTTCTATCTAGATGTAAATACAATTCATAATAAAGAAAAGATTCCAAAGAATATAGACTGTACATTGTCACTAGGAATTACAGTTATAGGTCAATGTGAACAGTGCAGTATAAAGATCAGCCAGCAGTCTTGTGTAGTTTTACAATTTTATCAAAGATTACTGGCTTTATATTCTCTCCTGCGAAATAACTGAATGCTTCCAACAAATGAGTAACAAATAAATAATAATTTTCATAGGCAGGTAGTTGGCAAATCTGTTGTATAAGATCTGACTTCAGAGTATATTCAAGTATAAGAGACTGAACGTCATTTTAGTTCGTATATGTAATGAATCAGCTTTAAACCTGAAAACCTGGAAACAATTTAGGAAAATAAGCTTCATAAAAAAAAGAGATGGAGAAAAGAAAAAAAACTTTCCTGGAAATATAGGTCTAGCATTGTCTTTACGGTTCTCAAATAAGAACCAGGGAAAATAGTGCGATATAGCGATGAGCATATAAATGTTAATCATGTGTAGTTTTGTCGTCTTATACAGACTTATTGGATCCAGATTGTTCCCTGAGGTGTAACCGATCATATTGAACTTATGAACCTGAAGAAGAAGCATCAACATTAGTCTTTAGTTATATTAACTCCCAAATAATATAAGGCATTGAGGGATGAATGAAATCAAATCCAAAGAAATTGTCTTATCTGCCTTATGAAGTCAATACCTTCATGAGTGTATATCGTCTTATTGAAGGAGGTGATATTCCTTTGCTGTTCAAACTGGGTGAAGTTTTTGCATAGTACTTTCTCAGACATCTAACACTATGGTTTTAGAGAGAAAGGAATAAGATGGAAATAATTAGAGTATATTATGTGATCCATAGTATAAGTGCTGAGAATCTGAGCCTGATCTATAGTTGAAAAGGGTGATGTAGATCTTTAGTCATTGTTATGGCACAACTATTAGTGTAGAGGTATTACCAAATTCCTTTGGTAGGTGTCAGAATGGAAACATGCAACCTGCATTCTTTAACTGTAGATAATAGTAACTCACATTTTATGGTGGCACAGATTTTTAGTTTGGATTCCATTGTCCTATTTCATGTCTTGTTCTGCGCCTGTCGCCACGTGGTGACGGGGTGCTCCAGATTGGCACTGGTCTGGGGGAGGCTGGAGTGTGTGGCACTGCTACTGGATCAATCAGGCCCAATTTTATCAATATATCCTGCCCTTCTGGGATATTTGTGGCAATGTATGTTGCTCCATTATGAGGGATGATTAGTTTAAATGGAAAACCCCATCTATATCTAATCCTTGCAGAAGTGAGTACAGCAGTGATTTCTTTCATTTTTCTGCGCCTTTCAAGCGTAGCCTGGGATATATCAGGGTAGATTTGGAGCTGAATACCGTCCAATGTGATATTTCTGGTATTTCTTGCTGCACACATGATCTCTTCCTTGACCAAGAAATGCTTCATACAAAGGATAATATCCCTGGGTGGTTTGTCAGCTGGGGGTTTTGCTCTCAAAGCGCGATGGATACGATCGCATATAAATGATTGAGAGTCTTGATTTGGTAGTAGAGACAGAAACAGCTTGGTAGAGAATGCAGGGAGATCTGTTATGGATTCTGGAGCCCCTCTAATTCTTATATTACACCTCCTGTTTTGATTTTCTAAATCCTCTACATGTGCTTGTAATTGCGTGAAAGCCGCAGAAAGCGAGTCATGTTCTCTGGAAAAATCATTGAAAGCGATCGATAGTTCATCATGTTTATGTTCAAGGAGGTCTGTGCGTGTGCCTAATTCAGCAATTTCTTGAGACAGGGTGGCAGTTGATTTTTTGTATTTCTTTTTCAAATTTGTGCACTAACTTTGTGCAGAGAGCCTCCAAACTGCTATCCAGATCAGACTTAGACAAAGGAGTGTACTCACAGTTCCCTGAGGAGTCTTTAAGTTGTGGTGAAGGGCCTGTGTTCGGAGTCCCAGGGCTAGCAGAAGCATGCTTTGTGCCGGCGCCATGTTTAGCCATGCCGTTCCGCTGTAGTGATCTGAGGAGGTAATGGGTCAGAGATTTATTTGAGCTTGCTCCTTCGTGCTTCTTATTTTTAGTCCCAGGCATGCACAGGGGGTTAAGTACGGGGTTAAGTGTGTAAAGGCAGCAATTATTTAGATTTATGGCCCTGTTATCACAGTAAGCCTCCTGTGCTACAGCTCCTTTTGAGCTCCTTTCACAAGCGTCTGCTCTGCTCCATGCCGCACATGCTCCCCCCCCAAAGTGAACTGTTTCATATGGATCAGTTCAGTCAGATGAATCGATTCACCCAGTTCACTGAAAAGAACGATTCGTTCATGAACTGGGCATCACTACCATCCAGCCTACTAGCTTGCAGAATTCCCAGGAGCCACTGCATGCAGGATTTATATGTACATGTAAGTATTTGACTATATGCTGCTGATCGAGCCATTGGTCTCTCTGCCATTCTCGTCCTCCTAGTTCCTGGTTTTCTTTCCTTGTTGAATTCTTTGGTCTGCTCGGTTCTATCTTTGTTTACTTGACTTCTATCTCCCCACTGTCATACCGGATTAATTCACTGTTCACCTATGCTGCTGCTTAATACTCGTCAGCACATACTCTATGTGTCTTCCTTGTTTATGCCAATTAGGATTCTCTATTTTATATAGCAGGCTTTCCTGTTATCACTCCTGGTGTTTATCTCATTAATATTTAACCAGCTCTATGGCTGATATTATCTACCCTTTCCTTTTGTTTTTTTCTGCCTTACCCAACGGCCACTATTTAACCTGTTCCCGTGCCCTCTTTTTTTTCTTTGTTCATAGTGAGTGCAATTTAAAGTCCATCCCTTTGCTCCTGAATCTTATTACCATTATTACTATCTACATGTAAGTTTTTCACTTGTAGTTAGATATTGGAGCTCCTTTGAGCCCTTATACCTGGACGCTTTGTTTAGTCCACTTACAATTATTCTTACCCCTCTTTGATACATATAAATGTTTCTGTTCCTTTCAGTTTGGTTGCTATATGATCCGTTGTAACCCTGCTGGCTATACCTTTTTGCTGGGGCGATCAGTGTGAATTGTTAATGGTGGTTTCTGGGTAAGTTACAGGGAACAAGCTTGGCAACACAGAACTGTGGTATTTTTTACTTTGTATAAATGTAAAATAACTTAATAAATTACTAATATTATGTTCATTTTGTTCATTGTATTTTACCATTATCTCTTATACTTCTCTATTTTTGTAGTTCACAACAACCATCTCTCATTATTCCCCTGAGGAAGCCTCAATTGGCAAAACATGTCGGGATATGAGATAATGAGATTAATGTAACACCCAACACTACTGTTATGATTGCAGCCATGGATCTGTATTGTACTAAAAAATAATGTTTTTAACAATATGTGTCATTTTTATCATATGAACTATTAAAATATTGGAATTATTTTAAGATGATTGTTTGATTACATTTTTTGAGCACCGGTAAAGACCCCTTTCCACACCAGTGTCTTTGTTCGAATAAGTTACAGCATCTTCTGCAACATGATCATCATCTTTCTTCTAATAGTAATAATAATGCTGGTTACCATTACACTGAGACCGCCCCTCTGATCCAACCCAGTCGAGTGGGGACCGCCCCCTCTCAAGCCCAGCCAAGTGGGGACCGCCCCCCCGAGCCCAGCCAAGTGGGGACCGCCCCCCCGAGCCCAGCCAAGTGGGGACCGCCCCCCACCCGAGCACAGTCAAGTGGGGACCACCCCCCAACCGAGCACAGCCGAGGTGAGCCCAGCGGGGACTGCCCCCTCCCAAGCACAGCCAAGCCAAGACAGCCCCCTCCCAAGCCCAGCCGAGTGGAGACTGCCCCCCTCCTGAGCACAGCCCAGCAGAGACTGCCCCTGCCAATCTAAAAAGTCCCTGCACAGTCCGCCCCATAAGCCGCCGGGGACTGATTTTGAGCAGGAGATGGGTGTCAGGACTCGGGAGGAGGTTAGGGTTCTTTTTCGTGCAGGGGGGCATTTTTTGCTCCCCCTAGCAAAGTGCCACCTTAGGCCTGGACCGAAGGCAAAGAGCAAACCACTGCTCCAGGTGCTAATTGTAAATGGAAGTAAAACCTGGAGTGCCTACCACGACTCGCTGCACTATATTCAAGTGTAAGGAAGAAAATGGCAGCACATCCAGGATACTTCACAATGCTTTATTGAACACCACGGTGACACCACAGGTACCAGCAATACAACCACGTTCGTAGACGCATTTCACACAAGGGATCTGTGCTTAATCATTACAATGGTTGCCAGTCCTGTTCGTGGTTAAGTACAGAACCAACCCCCCAATGGGGCGGGGGAAGATCCCACTCAACCAGAAGCAGGTGTGCACTCAGATCAATAGGGAGATGATTGCACTGTCAGTGCTGAGTGTATGGTTATAGGGGAGTCAAAAAATCTTATTATCAAACACCTCCCAGCCCACACAAACCACACACAGGCCGATATAACCAAAATCGGTAAGGTGTGCACAGCAACCGTAGTGCAAGTAGCAGGTACCCACACATAATATAGTGCAATTAAAATCATTGACAAGCAACTACATAATTGAACGAACAGGTACAAAGATAAATGGGGAGACCCAATTCCCACATAGAATACAGACTCAATAAAATACAAAACAATGCAAGATGTACACATATACAAAAAGAGTACAGATAAAACCAAAAAACATCATATACAACCTCCTATACATAAACACTGCCAAAATACCTCTCGTAATCATTAGGTAGTAAGCCAGATATCAGAGGTTTAGTTCAAACAAGTAAGAGAGGGAGGAAGGTTTCTAATACTAAAAGCCAAAGTGCATGTGTGCACAGGGATCGGAGATGTAAATCCAGCATCTCATCAAGCACTTCAAGAGAGGATGAGGGGGAAAGAGAAGGGCACGGGTCCATCTGTAAAAGCACACATATTGTTGAAATCAATGGTGATCACACATCCTCACAGGGCGGAATAATTGGGACAGGCTGGGCCAACTCACGCCAACCAAGGGCGAGCAAAACACAGTAAACCCCAATGTCCACCACCAAAACGCCCACACAAGACCCCACCGTCCGCACAAGATAGTCAAATAGCAATATATAAGATACAACATATATTGGTATCAATAGAATAATGAACATATTGAACACTAATATGGCTAAACATGTGAGGAACAGCGTGGTAAAATGTTGGTGACCAGCACCCACGAAAGCAACATCATACCAATGTATTCCCTTCCAAAGTGCTAAATAAGGATCATCATGCATATAAATACATATAGGGATTGATGGCACTCAAGGGACACATAGGGCAATGATATAAAAGCCATATAAAAAAACATCTCATCAAGCGCTTCAAGAGAGGAGGAGGGGGAAAGAGAAGGGCATGGGAGTCCATCTGTAAAGACACACATATTGATAGAATAGATAGAGGGGGGGGGAGAATGGATGGAAGCCATGCCGAGCATGGAAGGAGGTAGGGACATCATTCATAACAACCCATTCATAATTTAATCTCAAAGGGATGCGGGTTTGAAAAATAAAAATCCAAAATACCTCCCTCCGACACAGGACACGGAATGCATCCCCCCCCCCCCCATTGGGGGGTCCTGATTTTTTCCACAATCCGGACCTGCAAGGAGGCTGTGTCCCCATTGTGGTTGAAGTGTCTGGCCACATTAGTCGACAGACACTTCTCTATACTATATAGATGCTGTTGGAAAGCGGCCCTGGAGGTGTCAAATCATTCTACCTACATACTGAACTTTACAGATCGAGCATGTGATAAGGTAGTGTTGTTGTGGTGTTGCAATTAAAGAAGGCTATAATCTTGATCGTTTTATGATTTGTGCTAGACTGGACAAGGTTCCAACCACAGATGTGGCGACAGCAAGCACAGCCCGTCGCCCCACACCTGTAGTTCCCCCTACAGTGTAGCCACGTAAGGGACCCAGATGATTTCATTTGAAAGAAACTGGGAGATAAAGACTGGCCCAATGTAGGGGCCCTGTGAGGGATTACATCTACTCCACCTCTGAGGATTTCCGCACATGTTTTATCCGAGGTTAGGATTGATAGGTGCTTTTTGATTATTTCCCTAACCTCCCCAGATAGTGGCTTCCTATACAGAGAGGTGGTGACGCCACCACCACCTCCTGTAAGGTGTACATCCAGGTAACACATGGAGTTGCCATCCGCTTGTCCAGTAAATGTCAATTTGTAGCTGTTGTCATTCAGATAACGAAGCATAGATGGCAATAACTCCATACCATTCCTAACAATCTATAAATCTTAAATATAAAACGATAGGCAATCTGAATGGGTTTCGACCTCCAAAGATGTGGGACCGCTCCCACAACCCATATATAGGTTGGCCAATGAGGGTGAAAACTTCGCCCCCATGGCTGCCCCACACCTCTGGAGGTAGAAATACCCATCAAACACAAAAAAATTGTGGGGCAAAAGATACTCCAAAACATCCACAATAAAGAGTCTCTGCTCCACAGGTAGATCCATGAAATGTTCCAAATAAAAACAGTACCGCTGCAGCTGCCTGTGTGTGAGGTATAGAGGAATAAAGGCTGCCTACATCGAACGTCACACAGGCAAAGTATCCCTCCCATTGGGTATCCTTAACTATATTTAAGAGATGATTGGTATCTTTTAGGTACCCTGGGAGTTGGGATACAATTGGTTGTTGTTGTTTGTCCAGTCACTGGCCTAGTCTTTCATTAAGTGAATTAATCCCTGCAATGATGGGTCCACCATGCAGGGGGTCTAACCCTTTATGTGTCTTTGGTAGATGATAAAATGTGGGGCAAACCAGATTGTCAGGTATGGGAAGATCAGCCTCTTTAGGGCTGAACATACCCATTCTGACTCCTCTTTGGACCAATTCACTAATGATGCCCCTATATTTTTTGGTGGGATCCCCACTCAACCTCACATAGGTGGACCGTTCAAGTAACTGACGTATAGCCTCCTGCTTGTACTGTGAAGTATCCAGGACGGACCACTATCAAACCCCCTTTATCAGAGTTCTTGATAGTGATCGAATCGTCCTTCATGAGGTTATCCACAGACGATCGTTCCTCCCTAGTGAGGTTGTCATGCCAGGTAGTCTTACCTGTCATGACCCATTCCGCCAGTGACATCATGTCGCGCTTTTTGAAAAGTTGACATCTCACTAGTACGCAAGTTAACTGGGTAAAAATCAGAGTGGGACCTAAACGTCACTGGCTGGACAGAGCCACTATGGGACAGAGGAAGTCTGTACTGAGTGCAAGATATGCCCTCTGCGGCCAGATCCTCTAGATCCCTAATAGCACAATGCTCCTTAAAAAACAACCCACTACTATCCATTGTCTCCAATTCCAATGTCTGTGTAGGTGATGTAGAGGCCTCAGTGTCTGTGGCATAATAGTAACGTTTAACCGTTAAATTTCTCACAAATTTATTACTGTCCACAATGGTATCAAATAGATTAAAGTGCCTTTGGGGGCAAACATTCAGTCCTTTGAACAAGAGTGATAACTCACCGCTAGTAAGTCCTCTGTGAGACAGGTTCAAAACATTAGAAGTATCTCCTAAGCTTGGATTGCTCCGGTCCAGGTTCTTCTCCTCCCCCGGCGCATCCTCCAATGTTTTTGTGGCCGCCCCGGCCCCTTTTGTATTGTTGGGCTCTGTGCCCCCCCCGTTTTTTGGGGGAATGGGACTGGACTTATCCATATTAGCACTGGTGGATACATGGTTTGTGATGAATCAGAGTCCGATGCTGCCAGCGTGTCCTCCCATTGCTCCAACTCTGTATCTGAGAAGCTAACATGCTTCTTAACATGGCCAGACTGGGATGATGTGCTCCAATTGCATCTTCTCTTTCACACATACACTGTGTTTGTATAATAATCAATTTTATCACTTAACATTTTTTCTTTTTTGTTTGCTATAATGTCTTTTTCAAGTCGATTTAGTCTGTCATTCAAACATTAATCCAAGTGAGCAAATTCTTTCACACTTTGCAAGGGCTTGATGGAGTTGGAGCTCTGAGATTTCATGTTGTAAAGCTTCCATTTCTTTTTGCTTAGCTGTAATAATAATACCCATCAGGGTTTTAGAGCATGTGGACAGCGCATCTGTCCACTGGGTCTTCAGTCCCTCATCTACAAGTTCAAATGTGGGGAACTTTTTGACTCTAAGCCCCTGTGGAATACGCTGTGTTGATAAGTACTCCGTGAGGGAACTGGAGTCCCAAAAGGCTTGGATCTCTCTAGCCATGCTCCGCTCCAGCTTCCGGACCAATAACCACAGGGAACCCACCTCATTATCAGCCACATTAAAAGTTGCATGGGCATTGGTCCTAAGCGGATTGTCCTCCAACAAGCAAAAAGTGCGGCTGGTATCTCGAACTGTAGTGTCCTCTGTCATGCTGGCATTCAGGA
This sequence comes from Glandirana rugosa, assembly GCA_018402905.1. Taxonomy (NCBI): domain Eukaryota; kingdom Metazoa; phylum Chordata; class Amphibia; order Anura; family Ranidae; genus Glandirana; species Glandirana rugosa. The sequence continues at coordinate 19,145 of BLSH010234657.1, read as the reverse complement.
GCAGCAGCAGCTCCACTCGAATCAGGAAATATCAGAGCAGCACCGAGCAGGCAGTGTAACAAGATCCACAGTCCAAAGGCAAGGGGAAACCACCGCTCCAGGTGCTAATTGTAAATGGAAGTAAAACCCGGAGTGCCTACCACGACTCGCTCTGCTATATTCAAGTGTAAGGAAGAAAACGGCAGCACATCCAGGATACTTCACGATGCTTTATTGAACACCACGGTGACACCACAGGTGCCAGCAATACAACCACGTTGCTTTGGTGGGTGCTGGTCCCCAACATTTTACCACGCTGTTCCTCACATGTTTAGCCATATTAGTGTTCAATACGTTCATTATTATATTGATACCAATATATGTTGTATCTTATATATTGCTATTTGACTATCTTGTGCGGACGGTGGGGTCTTGTGTGGGCGTTCTGGTGGTGGATAGAGTTGAGCGAACCCGAACTATAAAGTTTGTGTTTGTACCGGACTTTGGGGTGTCCGTGTCCCGAATCCAAACCCGGACATTTGAGAAAAAGTCCGGGTTCGGGGTTTGGGTATTTTTTGCGTCTTTTGAATAGCTGCAGGGCAGCCAATCAACAAGCGTTTCACTCGTTTGCCCTTATAAGCCATCACAGCCATGCCTACTAATGCCATGTCTGTGATTGGCCAGTGCATGATGTGACCCAGCCTCGATATGAGCTGGAGTCACGTAGCGCTGCATGTCACATGCTTTCAGGCTAGTGTAAGGAGAGGATGCTGCCGCCGCTGTGAGAGAAAGATTAGCATTCTAAAATCATCTCATACTTAGTATAGGGAGAGGTTCCTGGTGCTGCTGTGAGGGATAGATTAGCATTCTAAAATCATCTCATACTGCTATAAGGAGAGGTTCCTGGTGCAATTGTGAGGGATAGATTAGTGTTCTAAAAGCATCTCATACTTAGTATAGGGAGAGGTTCCTGGTGCTGCTGTGAGGGATAGATTAGTGTTCTAAAATCATCTCATACTGCTATAGGGAGAGATTCCTGCTGCTGCTGTGCGGGATAGATTAGTGTTCTAAAATCATCTCATACTGCTATAGGGAGAGGTTTAAAAATAAAATGAAAAATGTTCTCAGCACTACCAAAAGTGAATAAACAATATATTACTGCGTTCATATATGCTTCACATGCATTTTTAAATCTATTGTTTTTTAGAAATTTAAATAATAGGCAAAGTGCTCAGCACTTATCACAAGTGTGCAGACATTCAAACAATTTGTCATATGATAGCCTACATTCATTGACAATATATCATGCATAAATTAGTAGTGACTAATTGTGTTCAACACTCTGTGCCACATATAAATCAAACACTGTGTCTCAAGGCTGGACACAATCTGTGAAATTGGTAACCCTGCATGTGCTCAAGTGATTCTCATTAATTACTGTGTCTCAAGGCTGGACACAACTTAACTAAAACATAAATACCACAAATCAGAATATACAGTGTATCTATTATTGTGCATATCAAAAAAATGTCTCTTTAAAGTCTTCAATTTGTTTTTGTGTCTTCTTAAATCTGGTATCCTTCCACCAAAAACAGTGATATTTTTGTGATGTTCACAGGAATTAACTTTTGTGACTGTAATCCACTCTGTGCCACCTTTTTGTTCTGTAGCCTCTCACCTGAGTGCGCTAGGGCCTTAGCACGTAAAGGTTTATTTGCTGTGATGATGTGATGGTAGTGTTTATCCACCAGAGGTCTCTCAATGCTCCAATTGGGGCCCTCCTTCCTCCTATGGTGTGCCTGGTTCCTCCGAGCTTATACTTCTAATTTTGTTTTCAGCATATATGGGAGAAAAAATGAAAAGCTCCATGGTGTGATATAGTTTTAAAAGTGTATTTAAATAAAACACATAAAGAACTCACATTTAAAATCCTAAAAAACGGCGCCTCTCCACGAGCAGTGAGCTCGTCACTTTCAATTTCGTCACTTCCGATCACCTCCGCTCACGCCCTACGCGTTACATCATGCATCACGTGACTTCTTCATGGGGGGAGGTTACTGGTGCTGGTGTAAGGGACAGATTAGTGTTCTAAAATCATCTCATACTGCTATAGGGAGAGGTTCTTGCTGCTGTGAGGGATAGATTAGTGTTCTAAAATCATATCATACTTTTATAGGGAGAGGTTCCTGCTGCTGGTGTGAGGGACAGATTAGTGTTCTAAAGTCATATCATACTGGTATAGGGAGAGGTTCCTGCTGCTGGTGTGAGGGACAGATTAGTGTTCTAAAATCATATCATTCTAATATAGGGAAAGGTTCCTGCTGCTGCAGTGAGGGATAGATAAGTGTTCTAAAATCATCTCATACTGCTATAGGGAGAGGTTCCTGCTGCTGCTGTGAGGGATAGATTAGTGTTCTAAAATCATCTCATACTGCTATAGAGAGAGGTTCTGGTGCTGGTGTGAGGGACAGATTAGTGTTCTAAAATCTTCTCATACTGTTATAGGGAGAGGCTCCGGCTGCTGGTGTGAGGGATAGATTAGCGTTCTAAAATCATCTCATACTGCTATAGGGAGAGGTTCCTGCTGCTGGTGTGAGGGATAGATTAGCGTTCTAAAATAATTTCATACTGCTATTGGGAGAGGTTCCTGCTGCTGCTGTGAGGGATAGATTGGTGTTCTAAAATCATCTCATACTGCTATAGGGAGAGGTTCCTTCCTGGTGCTGGTGTGAGGGATATATTAGCTTTCTAAAATCATCTCATACTGCTATGGGGAGAGGTTCCTGCTGCTGCTGTGAGGGATAGATTAGTTTTCTAAAATCATCTCATACTGCTATAGGGAGAGGTTCCTTCCTGGTGGTGGTGTGAGGGATAGATTAGCATTCTAAAATCATCTCATACTGCTATAGTGAGAGGTTCCTGCTGCTGCTGTGAGGGATAGATTAGTGTTCTAAAATCATCTCATACTGCTATAGGGAGAGGTTCTGGTGCTGGTGTGAGGGACAGATTAGTGTTCTAAAATCTTCTCATACTGCTATAGGGAGAGGCTCCTGCTGCTGGTGTGAGGGATAGATTAGCGTTCTAAAATCATCTCATACTGCTATAGGGAGAGGTTCCTGCTGCTGGTGTGAGGGATAGATTAGCATTCTAAAATCATCTCATACTGCTATAGGGAGAGGTTCCTTCCTGGTGCTGGTGTGAGGGATAGATTAGCGTTCTAAAATCATCTCATACTGCTATAGGGAGAGGTTCCTTCTGCTGCTGTGAGGGATAGATTAGTGTTCTAAAATCATCTTATACTGCTATAGGGAGAGGTTCCTTCCTGGTGCTGGCGTGAGGGATAGATTAGTGTTCTAAAATCATCTCTTACTGCTATAGAGAGAAGTTCCTGCTGCTGCTGTGAGGGATAGATTAGTGTTCTAAAATCATCTCATACTGCTCTAGGGAGAGGTTCCTGCTGCTGGTGTGAGGGATATGTTGGCGTTCTAAAATCATCTCATACTGCTATAGGGAGAGGTTCCTACTGCTGCTGTGAGGAATATATTAGTGTTCTAAAATCATCTCATACTGCTATAGGGAGAGGTTCCTGCCACTGCTGTGAGGGATAGATTAGTGTTCTAAAATCATCTCATACTGCTATAGGGAGAGGTTCCTGGTGCTGGTGTGAGGGACAGATTAGTGTTCTAAAATCATCTCATACTGCTTTTGTGAGAGATTCCTGGTGCTGGTGTGAGGGATAGATTAGCGTTCTAAAATCATCTCATACTACTATAGGGAGAGCTTCCTGCTGCTGCTGTGAGGGATAGATTAGTGTTCTAAAATCATCTCATACTGCTATAGGGAGAGGTTCCTGGTGCTGGTGTGAGGGACAGATTAGTGTTCTAAAATCATCTCATACTGCTATAGGGAGAGGTTCCTGCTGCTGCTGTGATGGATAGATTAGTGTTCTAAAATCATCTCATACTGCTATAGGGAGAGGTTCTTGGTGCTGGTGTGAGGGACAGATTAGTGTTCTAAAATCATATCATACTGGTATAGTGAGAGGTTCCTGCTGCTGCTGGTGTGAGGGACAGATTAGTGTTCTAAAATCATATCATACTGGTATAGGGAGAGGTTCCTGCTGCTGCTGTGAAGGATAGATTAGTGTTCTAAATGTATCTCATACTGCTATAGGGAGAGGTTCCTGCTGCTGGTGTGAGGGATAGATTAGTGTTCTAAAATAATTTCATACTGCTATTGGGAGAGGTTCCTGCTGCTGCTGTGAGGGATAGATTGGTGTTCTAAAATCATCTCATACAGCTATAGGGAGAGGTTCCTTCCTGGTGCTGGTGTAAGGGATAGATTAGCGTTCTAAAATCATCTCATACTGCTATAGGGAGAGGTTCCTAGAGCTGGTGTGAGGGATAGATTAGCGTTCTAAAATCATCTCATACTGCTATAGGGAGAGGTTCCTTCTGCTGCTGTGAGGGATAGATTAGTGTTCTAAAATCATCTTATACTGCTATAGGGAGAGGTTCCTTCCAGGTGCTGGCGTGAGGGATAGATTAGTGTTCTAAAATCATCTCTTACTGCTATAGAGAGAAGTTCCTGCTGCTGCTGTGAGGGATAGATTAGTGTTCTAAAATCTGTTATGGAAATTATAATACCTTGTATGCATTATAATTTGCCTGCGCTAATAAGCGCATTTTTCAGCTCTTTTGCATAATGCATTCCATCGACCTGTGTTGATGCAGACTAAAATCTTGTGATTAGATAGGGAGTGCGGTCGTGGACCTTCCTTGGAGAGGGATATCGTCATATTCTACTAAAATCTTGTGATTAGATAGGGAGTGTCGTCGTCTTCCTTGGAGAGGGATATCGTCATACTCTACTAAAATCTTGCGATTAGATAGGGAGTGTGGTCGAGATCCTTGGAGAGGGATATCGTCATACTCTACTAAAATCTTGCGATTAGATAGGGAATGTGGTCGTGGTCCTTCCTTGGAGAGGGATATCGACATACTCTACTAAAATCTTGTGGTTAGATAGGGAGTGTCGTCGTCGTCCTTGGAGAGGGTTATCGTCATACTTTAATA